>JAVJGI010010227.1:0-47064 GCA_035590275.1 Ibycter americanus
CTTTTTTTTTTTTTTTTTTTTTTTTAGTATTTTCAGATTCTGTGATCTGCGTCAGTCCTTATAAAATATACATTCATACACAGGGGGGGAAAGCTGCGCTGCGCTCGCCGCCAGCCCGGGGAGGGCAGGGCCAAGGGGCGGGTGGGCAGGCGGGTGGCCGCGAGCCCGGGCGCTCGCTGGGGCAGCCACTCATCCCGAGCTCGCCACAAGGCACCGCACAGCTTCCCGGGGTACAGACAGTTTCACTGGCCACAGCGGCTCCTGCCGAGGCAGCCGCGACGGGTATAGCAGCAAAGCCGACAGCAGCCAGACCCGCGGGCTCAACCGGCCCTCGCGGGAGGAGAGATGCCTGGCACTTGCTTCCTGGGGGGGTCCCCTGGCACACTGCTCCCCCCGACCCTCTTCCCCGCTTCTCCCTACACTTTGGGGTGGCTTTGGGCAGCGCTTCCCAGCCGGAGCCTCATCCCGCAGCCAGGTGGATGGAACAGATCTGCTTGCTGGGGAAGACACTCCTCCTGTGTCACTGGGACACAGCAGCAGCGCGGGCGAGAGAAAACACAGTGGAGCTGGGCTACTCTGGTCAACTCATGGGCTTTGCCAAGGCAAGGCTGTCCCCCAGCACTGCTGTCAGAAACAGGAAAGGAAAAGGACCGAGAGCAGCTGCACCCGGGGACGTGGGGCCAAGAGCCCCCGGGCACAGGCTCTTCAGCCTCCTCAAGGTATGTGCGTTCCCCAACTGTCAGTGCATCAAATCATCTCAGTAACAAATGCAGCGTCAATTTGTCTTTTCTTGCAACAGTTATCACCAAATAATCATCACACAGTGCAACAACAAAAGGAAACCGGCAGTATGCGACTCTCTGAGCGCTGTGTTCCGTTCTCAGGTCAGAGGATGGGGCATCAGGGCCCAAAGGTGCAGGTTTGGGCTACCCCGCCGTGAGCACTGGGGAGTCAGCAGGCGCTCCCTTCCCTTTCCCACTGACTGCCGATGCTTTCTCAGGCAGCCCACCAGCCCGCCAGCTCCAAGAACGGCCACCAACCCACCCGCAGGGACAACTCAGAACAGCGAGGGCGCTTCCCGCTTACCCTTCTCCACAGAAAAACTCATCTGCCCTGAAGAGAGGGGCTGCAGGATGAGGCACATGTCCCAGAGCAGCCTCCCAGCAAGAGAGGTATCGAGAGCCAGGTCTCCCTCTCATTTTACCTTGCTTTTCCTTCTCAAATACACGCAGGATGCTGGCACGGGGCAAGGCAGAATCGCACCTCCTGCCTGGGGGCACAGACAGTTGTTCAGACAGAGTCAAACTCCTCCTAAGCTGGGCAAGTCTCCCTCCTGCCCCCATCTCGACGGGTACATAAAATTTAAGGTCCAGCCAAACCTCCTGGAAACAGTTACTGAAGTCAAAAAGGCAGAACAAGAGTAAAAAACAAAAATAAAGTGTACTCCCCCTCTCTGGAGAAAGGATCAGACTGTAACCAGCCAGGTATTTCCTATAACCGTCCTACGAAAATAAAAAAATCATTAAAAAGAGATTCTCTTAAATTAGGATAATACCACTGTTTAAAAAGCCTCGTCATAAGTGCTTTCCCCTATGAAGTGCTTCTCATAGAAAAATATACAAAATATATTTACATTTATAAAACCTTAAATACTAAACTGTAAACAGAACAGAGCAAAATCCAATGTCGTCCTTTGTTAGGCTTGGGGCTTTTGACTTCTTTCTCTGTGGTTTTGATTTGGAGGCGTGGAGCAGACTCAACTGGGAGGAGGATTTACGCGACTAACTGGGACGACGGCGTGTTTTGATTCACTTGAAACAAGCTCGGTGCCTCCACTACAGCAACTTCAACCATGCCCATTGCTAATGTATTTCCTATGCGTTTCTGGATGCCGCACGGCACAGACGAGGCTGGTTAGTGTTTGGCCTTCCTTCTGCAGGGAACTCACATGCTGTTTTGGTGCCTCTTCCCCTACCTTCCAGGGAAGACAATGTGACTACACCCAAAGATGAACCACACCTTCCTGCAGGATCACACCCTTCTCCCCCCACCTGGCCCTCGGATGCCGCGGCAAGGCTGAGCAGAACAGACACTGTGGGAGCCTCCATGCGAGTCCTGCCAAGCTCCCGCTCTACGGTGCTACGCGGCCAACCCCGGAGCTGGATCTCACTCCCCATCTCACCCTTGAGACAATGGTCCCTTGGACCAGCTCCGCGGTGGCAGAGAGGCTGCCAGTCGGAAGCGCCTTGCGCACATAAGGGTTGGCACAAGCGCCCTCTCTGCCAAAGAATGCCATGAATTCCCCCTCCCTCAGGCGGGGATTTCGGAGTGAAGTGCTAGCCAAACCCTCCTCAGTCTAGTTGTGGGCTGCTCTGTTCCGCTCTCCCCAGATCGGCCTTCCTAGATGAAGCCAGACAAGCCGCACCCGTACAACGCACCAGGCCCCCCACGCCACGCGCCAGCCCGCACACAAATAGTGTTTTGCAGACGCAGAGCACAAAGAACCACAGACACCCGCGCAGTCCTGGGGCAGCTGGTTGGTGGGGCGCAGTCTCTCCCCCTAGGAGAAAAGCTCACTCAAACGCTGTGCTACCGAACTCGGGACACAGTCCTCGAAGGCAGTGGCGAGCTCCATGTCCAGCACTGAGCCAAGAGACAGAGAGGGATGGAGGGACAGGATCCGCGATCGCTCCCCCACGCTTGGGCCTCGGCTGACCTCCCCTCCCCTCTCCCGCTCATTAGCCCCACACTGAGAAACAAATACCAGGGGCAGGGGGAAATGAGAATAGCAAAAACATAATCACGCTGAGGATCTTCTCCAGTCGCCCATGTCTTTCACGAGGGTAAGTGTGCACATGCGAGACATGAAGATGTGGACTCTGACAGAGAAACGCAGCCGCCAGTCAGGTCGCTGAGCCCAGCCGATCTTCAATCCTGCCTCCGGCCTCCCCGTCCTGTCCGAAGGGCCGGGGAGGGATTCACTCGAAGCTTTGGTTTGCCCCAGGCCCTTCAGGGCTCACTTGCAGCTGACGGAAGTCCTAGTTTAAAAACTTCCTGCACTTCTTGGCGCCGCAGTTACAGGGCAGTTTGTTGCTGGCGTCTTCAATGGGGAACTTGTAGTCGTAGGTGAGCTCTTCCCCTCGGTAGATTTTGCGCATGGCAAAGATGACAATGTGTTTCTGGCCATCGATGTTGATGACCCGGGAGTAGCAGTTAGGCTCGCAGGAGTGATTGATGAAGCGGGCCGCGTTCCCGTGCATGGTGGCATCCACCACTTCAGAGTCGTCAATGCGGAACATGTAGCAACCGATGCCCTAACGTTAGGAGGGCAGAAAGAGGGTTAGCTCAGGACCGTGAAGACACGGCCACCCTAGGAGACGACCTAGCTCATCACAGCAACCAAAAGTCAAGCCTTTAAGAGCATCTGCAATCTCTCTTCCCTTGTCTTCATAAGCTCACGTTGGAATCATTTCATCCCCACACCCGCTGGATCTGCAACCATCCAAGAGGGGACTGAGACCCTTCCCAGGCTGCAGGAGAACAGCAGCAGTGCCTCCAGAGCTCCAGTAAGGGAAATACCCTGATAAGTCTCTAATCCCAGTTTGTGATGTGGCAAACGCAGTTTTCACACAAGCCTGTCCTACCTTCACAGCCACTTTCTACTTCCCCCAAACTCTCTAAGAACTTCTACAGAAGCCCACAACTCACCTTACTGTCGTAGTATTTCTCTCGTTTGTCAGTGAGGATGGAGCGAATGACATTGCCTGAATATTCGATCACCATCTCACCTGCATCGATATTCCTTTTGCAGAACAGACCCCGGCCATGGATGGGAGACCTAAAAAAAAACCAAACAAGGTAAGCAAGTACTGTGGACAATACAAACAAAACTCAGAAACACAAGACTGTAAACACTAAGGGAAACTGATTATTCATTACAGGGGTCCCTGCAGTATCACAAGTTATCTTCTATAACATAATGCTAACAAGGACAAAACTAGGTCTCTCCTGCCCGCCCTTAAGCGTGTGCCTTAGCTATCACCACAGCAAGCCAGCAAGGAGTAAGTACTTCGTGCTAAGGATTACTTTTCAAATACATAACTTGGGCAGGGAGAAGGAGGAGGGAAAAACCCCAAACCTGCATTTTCCCCTCAATTTTGCAGTCTGACTTCACAGAGGATTTTCAGTTTTCACCTTCCTCTGTCCCAGAGGCCGTGGTACCAGAGCAAAACAGTACCTGTAGACACCAACTGCTTCCTTGGAGGTCTTCTTCAAGTGTCGGAAGCGCATGGGCATTGGTAGATCCATACTAGTCGCCCTCCTAGAACACAGAGATGCTGCTAAGTGATCACCTTTAATGGAGGGTCTGTGCCATGTATTATCTGGGATACTTTCCAAGATGTAACAGTTTAGACACTGCAACACTGCAGCCCGCTGAGAACACAATCAAAATTAATTCAGTGGGTTTATTTATATGTAAAAGATCACTTCCTCCCTTTCCTGCCCAAATTCTCATCAGGTTGTTTTACATTAGTGAGGAAAAGAAACATCCAAAGGAAGACTGGCCTGGTAGTCACCTTCAGCTATCAGCTCTCTTGCTATTGTAGGAGTCTTCGCTGTATTTGCTAGTACTCTGTAGCTTTCAAATTTCAAACACCACCTCAAAGAATGCAACGCATAATAACTAAGCCCAGTCAGCTCATTTTAGCACCACAGCATTATTCCCCCCTTTGAACCTTTAAACCCTGCTGCATACCGGGCTGATTTCAGCTGTACTTCTTCCTCTTCCTCGTCGTTTGGGTTGTATTCTGGGGGCTGTCGGTGTTTAGAAGCCAAGAAATTAAACATATCGAATGCAGATTTCCTGCAATTTAAAGAGACCAAAGGAAGTTTGTTTTACTGACTGAAAATACACTTGTGGTTGCCAGCACAGTTTAACATGTTTACTGCTTTACACCTTCAGCAGCCTGTCCTCTCTTAAAGCCTTCTTTGCATCAGGGTAACAAACAACAGTTTCTGAGAACTGTGAATGAAAGCACCATCCAGAAAAGTTTTGTTAAACAAAGCAATGGCCAAGTACAGGCTCCTGCTAACATTTCTTTTTAACCAAGAGCTTTAGCACTGTAGAGATTTGTTCTTGTCCTGGTTTCAGCCGGGACAGAGTTAATTTTCTTCTTAGTAGCTGGTACAGTGCTGTGTTTTGGATTTGGTGTGGCAGCAATGTTGATAGCACACTGATGTTTTTGGTATAAACGTTACTTAGCAACAATT
This sequence comes from Ibycter americanus, assembly GCA_035590275.1. Taxonomy (NCBI): domain Eukaryota; kingdom Metazoa; phylum Chordata; class Aves; order Falconiformes; family Falconidae; genus Ibycter; species Ibycter americanus. The sequence continues at coordinate 5,272 of JAVJGI010010227.1, forward strand.
AAGTCAAGGACTTTTCAGTTTCTCAAGTCCTGCCAGCAAGAAGGCTGGAGTGGCACAAGAAATGATGAGGGGACACAGCCAGAACAGCTGACCTGAGCTAGCCAAAGAGGTATTCCATACCATAGAATGTCATGCTGAGTATACAAACTTGGCGGGTGGGGGGTTGGCCAGGGCCTTGTGATCGCTGCTGGGGGCCTGGCTGGGCATCAGTCAGTGGGTGGTAAGCAATTGTATTGTGCATCAGGTTTTTTCCTCCCTTCCCTTTGGATTTCATTCCTCTCCCCCCTCCTTTTTGTAATAATAATAATAATAATAATAATAATAATAATAATAATAGTTTTGGGGTTTTTTCCTATTTTAATTATTAAATTGTTCTTATCTCAACCCTCGAGTTTTACATTCCTTTCCAATTCTCCTCCCCATCCCTTGGCAGGGGGGCAGGGGGTGGTGTGAGAGAGTGGCTGCATGGAACTTAGTTTCTGGCTGGGGTTAAACCATAACAGTTACTTATGCCCTGCCACAGAGTTGGTTAATCAATCGAGTAAATGGGCTGTTAACCTTAACGATGACAAAGCTCACACTTGCCTCAGGTGGACTTCAGCCCTAGCAGAGCCATGTGGATTCAGTGGAGGTTCATTGGCCTCCTCTGGCTTATGAAATCTGAACTTGTAGTTGTGGCAGTGCTTTGCTCCGTACAGTTGCTCTATCAGGAACACAACAGTGTCGTGGATAATCCCCAGCATCCTCAAACCATTTACACCTGGAACAAGAAAAGGAGCACAACACACACAAACTGACTGCAGACTCTGAGCAGGAGGACCCAGCAGCTCATTACATACAACCTGTGTGCTAGCCTGCAATTGTCACAGCAGCACTGTATTAGCTAGTTCATTCCACATAAGAGTTTTAAATCATTTCATCAGGAAATTATCCTCCATAAAGCAGTCAGCAGCTGAACTGAAACTTAAGACTCTGAATCCACAGAGAGATCTGTTTGCAGAGAGAACACAGTTTGGCACTGGACGTTACCTGCAAAAGATAGCTGTTTCAGGCGTGCATTAGAACGGGCTTCTTGAACTTTGTCAGTCAGCGACTTCCAGGCATCTGCAGTCACACAAACAGAAGACAAGATAGAGAGAGAGTATCCAGGCGCTGGGCAGCGAGGACTGCCGAAACAGGTGCCTTGCTATGCCTCTTATTTTGCTGCATCTTATCAGGTTTCCAGTGAAACAATACTGTTGGTAGCCTTCTACGTACATGTGTGGTATGCTGTTTCCCAACAAATGCTCATATTTAAATAAACTAACTGGAGAATGCGAAGTTTGCATCCTTTCCTGGGCCATAAATTAAGATCCTCAGACCCAACTGCTCCCATCCTCTCCCAAATTCACTTCGGCAAAAAGGGAAGTAAGAATCTTCAGCAATTGGTTCGGAGGACAGTCTAGATAGCCAGTGCGGATGAGAGAGTAGGGTATTTCTTGACAAAATAAGGTTTGACACCATTGGTCAATTGATAAAACAAAAATGGGACAATGATATATATTCATTGAATATATTCTATTGAAAAAAAAATAAAATCAACACAATCCAGACATCATTAGGAACTAGGATTGTTCTAGGGCTGTAAATCAAGGTTTGGTCTTTTTCTTTTTTCTTTTTTTTTTTTTTATTCCATAAAAAAGGCAAGTAAGAGATCCTCAGAAGCTATAATGTCACTTCTAGCCAGGCAAGCTAAAACCAGTACAACCAAAAATGCACAGTTCTCACCTTCAATGCTTTCTGCGCAGATTTGAAAGCCATCATCACTAGAGATCTCAAAAACCAAACCTTTCTTTGGCTTCTTCTCACCAAGACACTCTTTCCTTTTTTGCTCTTGCTGAAGCCAAAACATAAGTGGGGAGCTGAAAGTGCTCTCTTCTTCCTCGAGAGCTTTTGAGCCTAGAAAAGACAGCATGAAGATGGAAATTGAGCAGAATTATTTTCTTTCCACTGGTTTTTCCACAACTGAAAATTACTTACTAACTTGCCTTTTGACCAGTAAATCCATCCAAGAAAAAGAATCTAGACAGTGTTGCAGTAAGAGTGTGAAATCTCAAGTGCTGAAATTTTCACAAACTAAAAATAGAGACGTAACTATTTGTCTAGTATCTATTAATAGCAAACCAGCACTTCCTCCTTTCATAGCAAGAATAACATGACTATTAGCTCTGAGATTTTTTCTGAGAACAAGGCATACAAAACACAAAACTTCAGGGTACTAACTTCCCAGGCCTGGAGAGTCCCAAGGCTTGGTGCTTTTGAAGAAGTGACGTACCTGTATTTTCTTGCTCATTTGTTGAGTTCTGTGTTGATTGGGATTCTGGGAGGACAGTCGTTTGCCTTGGGAGGGAAGGAATTGAACATGGAGAAAAATATTTAACAACTTGCCTCATTTCCTCACCAGCCCTGAACAGCTGCCTATAAACTCCTGAGAACTAGACAGATTTGAGAACCTTTTCCCAGATCAAATGTTCTAACATCAGTTCAATCGGAAACAAACAAACAAAAAGATTCTACTCAGTGGCATCTATTTTTGAGACATCTATCAGTCTGTGGGTAGCAGTATTAGGTCAATACAGTCCGTGACATGTTCTTCGTATTAGCCCTGTTCAGCAGTAAGGCGCATGCTAACATGATCAGCCAACACTGCATGCGGATAGTCTTCTCAGCAAGCACTAAGCTTCCGAGAGCTACGTGTAACTTAAATTTAAAAAATGGCTCCATATGGCAATTAAATGTGACAGCTCATTCCAGACTGAAAGCTCCCAAGATATTTCAGCTATCAAACTAAAGAATTCTTGCATTCTTGGTATAAATGTCCTTAAGCTCAAGCGAGCAGAACCTGACAGAAAGATCTGTTTAATGCTTACCCTGCAGACTGGCCACACTGTTTATGCGATGGCTGATCTACACTTGCTGCATCCTGCGTATCTGCCTTCACAGCAGGAGTCCTGGAACAAAAAGATTAAGGAGCATTCAAAATACCTGCCAAGCCATATGTGCTGTAAGTGAAACTGCAAAGCAGCAACAGATCCACCAGGAGTTGCCATGAGTGATTCAGCAGTTCAGGAGAACTACAGAAGTAGTAACAACTGCTCCTAAGATACGAGGAACCAGATCACGCTTCTAGCATCACATCAGAATTGAGACTTGTGCTTCAAGAGGAAGAAGGAGCATGAATGAATCTGGGTGTATGAGAAACATGCCTGAGCCACCATAAGCAATGAGCTCAGGAGTTAAGAGGTGTGTGGCAGAACGTGGACACAGCTACAGAAAACTTTTACAGCCTAAAACAAATTGGCAATTATCAACACCACAGTAAAAGCTATTTTGAAATGTTAAGCTGTCTAGAGTTTTGGATCAATGGTTTAAGAACCAGACTTATCAGAGGACATTAAGATAAGGAATTACACAAGCTATGTGCAGTATTTCTCAGTTACCAGAAGACAGATGTTACACTCTTTTAGTACCAGCAATTATTTTGGAGAGTTCTCTCATGCATCCTGGCTGGACTGAAAGTCAGTGGTGCAATGTGCCTAACCGCTGGCAGTATGACACTAAGACAGAGTCATGGACTACACCCATAAAACTGCCTAGTTTTGCATCTAAAACACAGACCAGCAGCTCTTATTCTCTCTACAGATCTGTATTTCAAAGAGCCAATTCAAACGTCATTTTAAGTTAAGGTCTGGAAAGTAACCCTCTACTGTGAGACAAGCACATGCTCTGCTGCTCTGATAGAGAGCGCAAGATTCTCCCTGCTCCCCCAGTCCCTTTGCAGTCTCTCTTGCTTGTAGGGACAAAGGAGGAGGAAAAAGGGGTAAGAAGAATAAACCACACACCAGAGAGACAGTACGAAACTCGCATGCAGTTTGCACTCTGTAACCTAAATGACCAAGGCAACACCATAACGGCACTTAACTCTGGTACCTTAGTACGCTACTAATAGTACAACTGCAACTTCTAGTGCGCTTACACATATCAACAATACATAGGAATAGAAGCCATCACCCTTTTGATTGCCATTTGCTCTACTGATATCTCTAAAACACTCTTTAATTTGCCAGAGCTGTCAACAACGAATAACATCCTCATAAGCCTGATCCCCAAAGCCTTGAGTTTTTCATCCCTCCCTTTCCAGAGGTAAAAGTTCTATTAACTCCTTTATGTATCTACTTTCTACTGGCAGCTGAGGTCTTCACCTCAGAAATTGTCAAGAGGAAAATTTGCTGTGGAAACTAGTGCAAGATTCTCTCTTGCACTGCTACAAAGTCTCAGAGATGAGCAATATCAAACATTCCTCTTACCCTGTAGCTGAGACCTGGGGTACAGCAAGGGCTCCTCTGTCAGGAGTGTGTGCTTCAGAGGAACCCGTCCAGTGAGAAGTTTTGTGCTTCTTTCCATTCCCTTTGTCTAATGATGGCTGAATGCGTTTGATTTTCGGCTTCATTTTCGTGGGACCCAGTACGGAGCTACTTGCAGACTGCTGACCTGATGATGGGGAGCCTCCAGGAGATGCTGAACTGGCATGCATCACCGACGAGGAAGCCTTGCTTTGTTCAAGTCCTGTATTATTGGGAACATCAACCAGCTGTGGAAAGCTTGACAATTGCGTTGATGCCGAAGCTGTGCCAAGGTCCAGCTGGGAGGAAGCAACCCCAGTTTTGCTGGCTAAGAGTTGTGTCATATGCTGAAGCTGGTAAGAGCCTTCTGGGTCAGCAGACGATGGAGCAACTGTCATGCCCATCGTCTGTGCTGAAGGCAGAACACATATGCTCGATGCAGCTGTCATTGCTGCCGTAGATGGAGTCTGGGATGCTCCCAGCTGCGAAAACATCCCAGAACTCGGTGGTAAAGTCATGTGCTGCTCCTGAAGACCAAGGCTCTGCTGACTAGCTTTGATCAGGAGGTTGCTTATTGAACCAAGGTCCCCTAATAATCCAGGGCTAGTTAACGTTACCGAACTTTGTCCCAAAACATGACTAGGAACTGATCCACCAGTGGTAGGGGCTGCAGTGGCCTGCATGGATACGACATTCAGCACTGAGGAACTCGATGCTAGGCCTGATACAGGCCCTGCCGGGAGCTGGCCGGCATCTGGCCCGATAACACTGGGAGATGTGCCGACTGCAGTAGTGGTCCCAGCTTGTGGGAGCAAAGATGTTTGCTCAAAATACATGACCCCGGACTTGGACCTTTTGATAATATTGGGGACAGTTCTATGGGATGTCGAATTTGCAATGGTTCCCAAATCCAACGGGTGGTTGGAGATTTGGGAAGGAGCAAAATTAATTAAGGTCATGTTGGAGACCATATCAGGAGGAGCTATAGCAGAAGGGGTTCCAGAGGGAGCCAGCTTCTTATTCTTCCGTGACTGCAGACGAGATATGGGCCGTTTCTTGCCCAGGGCAGCAGCTGGGGTAGAAGCGGTGGTACCAAGGTCTGTTCTCTGACTAGCTTCGGACACTAAGAGCTGAGGATCAGGGGGTGGCTGGACACCAATCAGAAGACCTGGTGAAGGGCTACCGATGTTTGGTGGGAAGCCAGTCTGAGCAGCCGTGGAAAAGGGATGTATGTGCTGGTGATGGGACATGGGCAGCAGCCCCTTGCTTGTCGGAGGGAATAATGACTGAGATGAGGGCAAGCTGGGATTTAACCCTGTGGTCAGCGTCAGCCCGCTCCCCATGGGCCCCAGCACTGAAGTGTTGCTCTCCATTACACTCTGTGCAGAGCTAACAGAAGGCGTTAACTGTATCTTTTGAGTAACACCATTGGGAAGGGTTTGGAGGACATACAGTGGCTGCATGTTTTGATTGACTACCAGAAGTTTTTCTGCAGCTGGTTTGAGGTGAGGCGGCGTTGTCTGCACCGCAGCGTTGGAGATCTGCGAGGGGCCAGGGCTGTCTGTGGAGTTTGGCACATACTTCTGGCTCTGGAGGGGAACAGTGGGCGATACTGGCACCTGGATACCTGGAGTCCCGCTGTTTCTTGTTAAATCCTGGTTGCTGCCATGCCCTTGCTCAACGGGGCCGCAGGGCGGGCTGGCTATATGCTCTGCATCTATGTGACCCTGGATGAAGTGATCAGGAGTCATGTGTCCTTCAGGGCTTGGGTCTACTCCTGGACTCAGGAGGGCTGTATCGCCTTCCCCCGATGCAGATTTTTCTGTGACTGTCACCCTCTTTTCCCCAGACTCCGTGGAAGGCAAGGCAAGCATTGACCGCTCTCCCGAGGAGGAGAGCGAAGACTCTGAGATGACAGCGAGCCTGTTGTGATTCTGGCTGGGCACTGTAGGGCTGCGAGTGGTCAGAACAGAGAGATCAGAAGGAAGCTCCAGTGGCAATTCAAACTGCTCCTCCGCCGATATGGAGGAAGAAACGCTGCTATCCACTGGCTCAGTGGTTGGCAGCTGCTGGGAGAACACCTCGAACAAGCCCATATCCTTGCCACGGTTGCTGTCAAGACCTAAACCTTCCCCAAGCGTGAGAAGTTCAGACGACGAGGACTCTGGACTTTCTCCCAGTGCCTGCATAGATGGTGTGTTCTTTAGTACAAAGTCCATGATGTCAGAAGGGAGGATGTTGCCACAATCATCGCTGTTGTTATTGTCAGAGTCTGATTTCAGAAGTTCTGTGTTAAAAGTGTCCAGTAAGTTCTTGTCGGAAGGTGTGCTTGCATGAGCTCTGCGACCCGTTTCCAACGAGCTCAGCTGAGCTTCCAGTGAATCCTGACCTTGTGCTTTAACCCTGCTCACGGGATGGCAGTTATCAATCTTTGGGTCAGTTTTGTGGACGGTGGAGCTCTTGGTGACTTGTACTTTCTCTCCAGCTTCTTCACTTCTATCTAGCTTTAAGTTCTCTGTTCCATTTTCTTTACTGCTCCTTTTAGTTACCTGACTGACTTTTCTTGTTGTTGCCGTGACACTTGTATCACTTTCAGTTCCATCATCCACACCATCTAGCTGTGAGATTTTTGGAAGATCACACTGCTCCTCCTCCCTGAATAAGTTATGGGATGCAAGCCTCTCCTCCGTATTCGAGGAAACCACTGTTCTAGTGAAGTTATAGTAGTATAAGTCATCTTCATCCGATGTGCTCAAGTCATCCGCACCATCCACTTGTCCTTCTGCAGACCGCTTCCCTCGCTTCTTTCCAGTTGAGTTACTGTAGAAGGGAATGTCTTCCTCTCCATAAGACCTCACGCCATACAGAGGAGTCAATCCAAAGAACATATTGGATCTGGCCCGCGCACTTCTCCGTGGATACCTCCGCTTGTATGAGCCTTCCTCTTGAGCTTTAGCTCCATCCTGGAGCATCAAGTTGTTATCCTGAACAGGCAGACTTTCATATGCGTTATTCTGAGATTCCTGTGCCGACGCTTCGTTTGGACTTCTCTGAACTACAGGGTTATCTTCTGGGCTTTCTGAAGTTGAGGAGGGCTCTGCCAAAGCAGTCAGTTCTGCCCCTGCAGACTGAGGTTCAGCATCGCTTTCCTGCTGTGCATTTTTAGATTGGTTTTCACCTTCCATCTTGAGAGGAGTCAGAGTGACTTTAACGGTGCGTTTTCTAGGTGCCTGAGATTCCTTAGAGGCTGCTTCAGTCTGCACTACAGAACCTTTAGACGGCCCTTGCGAAGGTGGAGACTTCTCAGCAGCTTTTTCAGCAGGAATATTATTACACAATCTCTGGCTAATTGGTTCAGCTGCCAAACCCTGGTTACTAAACTCTGGCTTCAGGTTTCCTTCATCACTGCCTACTGCTTGACTTGAATCTGTAAGAGATTTCAGGGAATGCTTCTCTTTAAAACTGTCTTTCATTAACTTTTTCCCCTTCTGACGCCTGTCTCTAGGGGCAGAAACTACCGGCTCAGTTGCTGCAGGAGATCTGCTATTTACTCCAGCAGACTTCAAGGTCTTCGCATCCATCTCATCAACCACAGTTGTTTTCTCTGGCTGTACAGGTTCCATGTGCTGATCTCTGTCTTTCCTTGGGCCTCTCTGATGCAACGGTGGAAAGGATATTGCTTCTTTGGAAGAAAATGATCCTGAACATTCTTGAAAGGTTCCTATTTTAACATTCATTTCCGTACCTGATGAACTGGTTGACTGAGCAGACATTTTTGAGTTTCCTCCAGAAGCAAAACCATGAGCTGAATAATCTGGGTCCTTTGAGGTCAGCGCTTTCATTTTCTCTCCCTTAGAAGGCACACCTTTGGCTATCAAATCTGAACTGCCAGAATGTTTTCCTTCCGTACACTGAGATGCATCCAGCTGGTAAGTTTTACTTCCACTTGTAGCCGCTGTTTTCTGGGAGCCTGAACTGCTAGAGCAACTCTGAACTGGAGCACTTGGTGTACCTGTGTTCACCGACCCCACAAAGCGGTCGGTACTTTTGACACTTGGTTCATGTTCTGAGGACGACCCTGTGTTGGAAACAGAAGATGCACTGTGCCTGGAGTAAGTGTTCCCAGCTCGCGTAGGGGAAATCATCCGGAGTTTTGATTGCTGCTGTGACAAGGAGGAGGTGCTATGTCTCCTAGAACCAATGCTCTTAAGTCCAGAGGATAGTAAAGGATCTCCTACTGTCACTATTTCATGGGTCACTGGGGTGGGACTTCCTGAGAAAATAAGGCAAGAAAGACTGTCAAGCGATCTGAAACCTTCACAACCAACGCACACCCAATTCCTTCATACAAAACAAGAAAATAAAAAGCAGCAAAACCTTTCAGCCAAATAGCATTAACATAATGGTGATATCTGAGATAGGTATTAAAAACCTGATACTGTCAGTCAGCATTCACCATGTAGAGTTGACAAGTTTGTATCTCAGGGTTCTGTACCTCAAATTTAGATGTGAATTGTCAACATTGGTTCGAAACAAAACATGACTCATTCATACAGAAACAGTAGCTCAATTACAATACCAGATTTCCGATTCTCTCTGGAAAAATACTGACTGAGATGATTAAATTCCTAAACTTACATTACAACTCTTCTGTATTACTGCCATTATATTGGTCAAACACTGCTTTCTTCCTCACAGGGAAATTTTTTGTTTCAGCTGTACATTTCTTGACAGGCCATCTCTACTGCAGGTTTTCAAAACTTTCCTTCCCTCAAACCCACAGCCATTTCACTATTTTCTCTGGAAACAGAAAACTAAACACCATACTCTGAACGAGGCCAAAAAATACACGAACAAACCCAAAAATATTTCCAAAACAAACAAAAAAACCCCCCTTCCCCAAAACCACAAAAATCAAAATTGACAAAACTTGAAATACCTGCAGAGGGTAACGGCCTAGAGCCAGGAGACCTCTGCGTGGATGGGTAACTTGGTGTCCTGATCCTGGGACCCTTTGAGACCACTGGATAGTAACAGGAACTAGAGGTCTGAGAATGCAAGGGACGATCTGGTGATGGTGGGTTTACAATTTCAGGTGTATTTCGGCTGTCTTTAGATAGAGTTTCTGTTGTTGTATAAAAGAGAAACAGTATCAGCCATCACTGAATCCTAAAAGCTATGATCTGATAAAAGCATATATTGCTATCAGGTTTCACTTGAAGAATCGGGGTATTTGTTAAATAAACACAAAGTCAAAGACTGCTGCTTCCCTGCCATCAGATGTCTGGCTGCTTCTCCAAAGAACATTTTCAAATCCTTGCAGCAATACTGTAACCCTCAACTTACAGATGAAATTCCATTACATTTTAATAAAGTTTAAGATTCTATGTTGATAACTGTTATAAATGTTTTAAAAGTTTCCCACAGCCTCACCTCCTGGGAAACGAAAAGGATAGGCTTGATTTTTTTTTTTATTTTTTTTTTTTTAACTCACCTATGGATACAGAGAAAGCAATTTGGAATTACAGAAGCAGGACAATTCTACTATTCAACACTGTATTTAACAATCCCCATATTACATTCCAGCACTGACACCTGAAGTGCTATTTGAAGCTTTAGATCACTAGAAAAATCTCAGATCTGTAGACTAGAAAGCATTACTACGGTAGTTTTTGTTTGGCTCAAGTTTTCAAAGTTACTGGCACACTAAGGAGCTTAGCTTTTTTTAAGTCTTAAGATTCTGTAACATCATCTGGAAAACAAGTGGCTTCTAGTCCAAATTGGTTTAGGAGACACAGGTCCCAGCCTACTTGGCTTTCTGGTAAGGATACACTACTGCAAAAACATGTCGAGGATATACTTTTAGAAAGTCTGTAAAAGCTTACCTGTAAGGGGAATGGGGCTATGTGCAATTGTTCTGTTATCATCATGCTCTACAGTGCTATTGATGTCAGGTTCTATGACCGGAGGTCGGCACTCCATGATCTTGCAGGTATACACACAGCGCTTCCTGGCATCCGTTGTGCTCCAGTATACCCTGGAGCACCTGGAAGACAATTCAAGCTAAAACAATGTACTCAACTGGTGAGTGAACCCCAGCATTCCTATTTTAAGTTTTCATTTTCTCAAAGTTGCATGGGACAAAGGCTCCCTGGCACAACATGCTGCACATCTAGATGAATCACAAGATTCCTGAACTGTCTATGAAAACTACAGTCAATTTTTAAACACATTACTGCAGCACTGGTTTCGCACCTAATATGCTAAAATACACCTAATTGAGAAACAGCTTATACTTACTGATAGCCAATGGGAAACAACTTATCTTCACAGTCTGAAAGATCATTCAGAATTCCTAAACAGTCTATTGTCATTGAACCTGAGCAGAAAGAGAAACAGAAAAGTTCTGTGAACCAGATTCCAGCACCAAAAGGTGAATCAGCGTCCAGAGACTAGATCTCACCAATCATCATGTGGATGTTTTCTGGTTCCAAACCACTAAGAAATTTTCTTCTCAAACTGATCCCTTCAAAATCCACAAACACTCTCCTAAGAACTTCAAACCCATTCTCAGGAACCACCTGGGACAAGAATGCACAAAACAACTCGTTAATTTTAAAGGAACTACCACACATAGACTACATGGTCTCTTACTCGATCCTCAGTTCAGTTTTTGAACTGCCACAGAGTACCACTTGCCAAACTTCTCCATGCCAGTTGTATCACTGACTTCTTTTCAACAGCACGGCCCTCATTAGTAAAGAACACATTCAACATTAACTCCTAAAAAGTGTCATAGCTACAGGTTAACCCCACCTTCAGACAAGGCAGGGTGCGAAAGAAGAATCTCACCTCTCCTTTGATCAAGTCACGATGTCTCTGGCAGTAAACTTTCTTATCATCCAAAAAGACACAGTTCTTGGCTCGCGAGCACATAAAATGATAGTTACTTGTACAGGAAGTGAGGCAGCAGCCCACTGTGGCCCCCGACTTCTGGCAGAACTCACATCTCTACAAAAGCAAAAAAAAAAAAAAAACAAACACTAAAAAAAAGTTAAAAATTAATCTCTTCTAAAACCAGGCTGCTGTTACTGTTGTCAGTTGGGGTTTTTTTGGTTGGGTTTTTTTTGCCCTCAACAGAAGCTGAGAATAATGCCTGACCTCCCACTTCACTGCTGTAATGTTTCACTACTGTGACTCACATGCACAAGTGAGACACAGAGGAGGTGGTGAAAGGAAGCAGGATCCCTCATGCAGAACAACTTCTGCATTTGCAGACTGGTTCCTCTAGGCCTTGGACTTTCTTGCTTGTACATCACATCCAAGTGTCATATTTGCAAGCTTCACTGATTAATACGTCAACTATTTCTCCTGCACAGAGTATTCCCCACGTGGGCAGCTTACTGCTGGCTAAGAGCAGGCTGATTCCACTGCTTCCGCTGTAGTGCTTCTACTACTGAGACAGGTGTTGGGCTCTAACTCAGCATTTGGCTGTGCTTTAGATATTTCCTATTTTTCAAAACAGGTTGCGACTACAGATATGGCATCAATTGCTTATGGTATAGCACCGGCAATTGAAGACTTTTTGAGAAAAACACAACTCCTATTCTCCTGTTACAAGTTGCTTTTGGCGTCCATAATATTTCTGAACTGAGCAAGGATAAAACAAACTTTCAAATATCTTCAGTCACTTCTGTTACAAATAGTGGGGGAAAAATATGCAAGGAGAGGACAGAGCAGAACACACAGACACACACACACAGACACACATTTTAGCTACGTTCCTGTCTCGGTTCTGTGTAAATCGGGGTGAAGTTTAACAAAGTATTCTTTACATGTACCCACCAGCTGTTTTCCCCTGATCACAGCCATGTGCACGTTTTTCAGAGAACCATCATCATCTTCAAATACTTCTGCTGACCACAAAGCACAGTTCACGTGAGTCCATTCATTTTGGCCAATGTAGAGAAGACGTCCAGCATCCTAAAGAATGGAAGGAAACATTCTTTTCAAATGTTCCACAAGACACAGAAATGCACAAAATGCACCCAGCCTATCTACAGTACCAAATCTGTAATACTGCTTAAATCTGCTCTGATTGAGATGGGCACATGCCACATACTCACGTTAGCACAGTCATCACCGTATTTCAGGCACAATGCGCACTGCCTGTTGTCCTCTACATCCGGAGGTGGGTTAAGTTCAGGACTATCCTCTCTGCTTCTGTCAGAGCCTTGTAATTAAAAGAGAGAATACTGTTTATTCTTGAAAGTCAGGGAGGGAAAAATTGATCTGGAAAGACTGTCAGTAAGTGAACAGGGTAGAAGAGCAGCAACCTAAAGTTTTCAATATCCGGCTTGTAAAGCAAGGAAAAGCACCCATCAGCCTCTACACAGCCCTGGTTCTGGGGGAAAAAAAGGCAGGTGCAAACATATTTCTGGGCCCAAGCTCAGCTCAGAAACATCTCGTATGTAACAGCTCCTGAACGATTTCAGGTCACAGAGGTCTCCAAAATTCCTCAGTTGCATACAGAACTAATACCACCCTCTCTTTATTACTAGGAGGCTTGGAATGAAGCACTCTGGGTTTGGGACCAATACTGCTGCAATCTGTTTTCTTACTAGAGATAGGTGGTGTAGGAGGATGTAGAGGAGTTGGTGAATCTGGCTCTCCAGGCCCTTTGGGTTTTGGAGCTGGAATGATTTTCTTCATCAGTGGGGGTTGTTCAGTGCGGTTGTTCTCTTCACGCTCCTGCCACTGAGCATAATTATGGTCAAGCGAAGGAGGCAGCACTGCATTCGGCAACATACCACTGCTGAAATGCAACAAGGAGTCAGCTGTCAGACCTCACTGCACCAGACGACCTTGTGCCCCCTCTACCAGCACTACTGACGGTCAATGTACAACAACTCCTTACTTAATTATTTACAGTCCACACATGCTCTCGATCATCACTTAATTTGTGATGTGGCTTGTCTCTTTCTCTTGAGGGTAACAGACACAGGAGGGCCACACCAAACAGGGGTGAGGACGAGAGGTGGAAGGAAGGACAGGACAGGACTGACAAGCTGACACACAATATACCTAGTTCTAAATAATGTTTTTGGTTACTCTGCTTTAGAACTAGGAAGTATATGCAAAACCTGGGAATGGGATTACTGTTTAACTTCTTAAAGAAAAAAAAGGAAAAGAAAGAAGTAAAACAGAAAACTCAACCCCACAAACAAGCTCTCTTGATACTTTTTGCTTGGACAGCTGGCAAACTGCAGGGTGTCGCAGTCAGACACAGAACAGTTACTTACTTGCTTGTTACTTTATTTGGCTCCCAAAATCTGGACTTTTTTACACTGAACCATGGAAAAACACGCTCCATTTGCTGAAAGAAAACAACATTCCGTTAGAAATGTTATACAACATACCCCAAAACTCAAAGAGGTTCTACTGTAAATGCACAACTAGTAAGATTTCATTAACATCAACAACTCTGACAATGTATTATTTTATTCCTGGAAATACCCAAGCAATGGTAAGCACGATGGACCCTTTGGATTCCAACAGCAACAAGCAGTGGTATGATACCAAGCAGATTTCAAAATAACTGTAGTCCAGCTCACCCGAATAAAGAAGGACTTGACCATGCTATTTGCTTTCTTAACTTCCGGCTGCCCTCCATCGGAATTAATGGCGGCTTGAATTATCTTCACAATATCATCACTAAAATCCAACTATAAGAAAGCCACAAAATTTCACATTACCAACTGTCTCTTGTACAGCTACACCATCCACTGATTTTTTTTAAGGCATCAAGTGAGCATCCAGATGACTAGAAGACTGAACCAGAGCATCGACTTAAAAGCAGAAAAAGAATTTGGCTGTAAAGAAGCAAGCAACCCTGTGCATTTGCAAACTGGCAGAACTGCTACACACGCAACTGTTCACTTCTTCCTTCTACCAGGAGTTGGCTGCTGACTGATTTTAAAATCGGCCAAGCTAGCTACCTCACAAGGATCTGGCCAAAACCTGGCAATGGCGCACTTGCCTAGCACTTTGCAATATACAGCCTTCTTTCAGATTACAGGCTCTGTAGGGAAAAAAAAACCACAAGAGGAAAAGTCTGCTCCCTACAAAGAAAATCAATTTGGTTAATGTTAGCATTTTGTATAAGTGACCCCTGAAGAGATCATCCCTCCACACATGAATTATTAGTTTCCACACAACCAACTGCCATCAGTGTTATCTGGCTAGGCCTTCAGTTAGAATCTGCACATGAAGGATGACCTATCCTGTTTCCATCAACATAAACGTCTGACTAAGAGCAAAAGGGGTTTAACCAAGTATCCCTGCTGGTTAAAGCGCACCATACAACAGTGTAAATTACATGTCTTTGGGCCAACATTAACACAAGCACTAGCCAGAATTATTTTTAGCAGCATGTTAACCTGTTTCCTCGTTCATAAAGAAAAGGCTTAGGCATGCTCAGTTAGAAACACCACAGGTCATAAAGCAATACATAGGATTTATTATTAGAGTCGAACACAAACTCTGACATACCACTGAAGTGTAACCTCCTTGATCCATTCTTCTTTTCACTCCTTCCAGATCCAGAGGTTGTTGCTCCTCCTGTTTACTGACTTCTGTTAGGACAGGAGGATCAGGACCTTCAGGAGAGCTTCTGGATGGGATACTCTCTTCCGTCTCGGGATTTAAATCAGGCGGTTTTGCTGCCTGTTAACATCAGCAACCAGACAGAGGGACATTGGCTTTTGAAGTGTCGCTGCTACTCATGATATACTGCCATGCACATTCACGGGCCCAGAGAGTCTCACTAACATGAAAGACAGGTCTGAACTCCTGTCCAGAACGTAGGGACAAAAATGAAAAGTTCTTAACCAGCTTTCTACTGCTGATCTGTAAGGCACACAGCAGAGTAGAGTGATCAGCTGCAAGGATCAAACTCATTTTTCAGAGTTCTTATTTCTGAATATATGTATTTTGAGACTTAAATCCTGTTCTGTCAAAAAAGCACCTTCACCATCACAGAGCTAAACCCTGCCATTCCTTGAAGGACTTGACTCTGTTTTTTCTTTTAGCCTCACAAGCTGTACCACAGACAACCACTTCTTTGTTTCCACAGGAACAAAATAAAAGAAAAACAAAAATCATAGTACGTGTTGTTCTAAGTACAATAAAGACACTTTTGCAGTATGACATGCAGCAAATACCACAATTCAACTGAATGCCAGGTAATGCTTCAAGCCAGAACATATTAACGAGATGCAAGGCTCCAACTTACCTGTCGATACCGCAGCAAGTGGCTAGTAGTTCTAGAATTCAACAGGGCTGTTAAAACCTGCTTTAAGGAAACCTGCAGCTCCTTTTCCAGTGCCAGACGCCACTCTGCAGGATGCTGCTCTGTACAGTTAATGCAGGTGTATGCTACACTCTCAGGCAAGTTAGAGAGTATCTCATACATTTCATCTGGAGGCACAAAACAAAAACACCAATCTGAATGACTTTACTGATGGATGGATACAGGGGAAAACCCCCTACTTTGTACTTCCCATTTAATAGAAACACTTTTCATGTAACAAAAGCCTCTTGTGCAACTAACAGAGTGATACTGCATCTGAGGCAAGTCTGATGCTTTCAGCACGTCACTGACATTAGTACTGGTCTAGGTGTAGCCATTCTACAGGTATTTTTCAGGTAGATCACAACAGGTCAGGGTGTTAATGTAACACTCTAGTAGAAAGGTCTGGAACTGGATGCTTTGGCCTACTCACTGCCCCACACTCTTAAGTACGAAGGAGACAAGGATTTGCCTTACCTGAAAGGTTTTCACACTTGGAGTGGACCCAGCGGTCACATTTCCCACACTGCATCATCTTGCTCTCATAGTCGTCATCATCATAGCATTTGTCACAGAGAGGACAAAAATTTCCTGCGAATGAGACGTGATTTTTATCAGATGTTTGGCTTACATGCACACACATCTTAAAGGCTATGTGGCTACTTATTAGTGTGCTAAGAAAGCAGCTCTCTGAAGCCCCACCAGTAAGCTGCCAATGCAGTTATGTCTACTTTTACAACACAGCAAACAATGGCCACAAAAATAATCCCCTTGGAGGACCACTGACTACTCCAGAATTCTGTTACTGGGTACCTGTTTTTTGGGGGTGGTGAGAACAACAAAATACTATATGCAATTAGCTTTACAGAATAAAATAAAAGGACAAAGATGACATACAGGCAAAAAATTAGATAGAACAGTCAAGATTTTTTATCCTGAGATCTGTCCCCAGAGTGATCCTCCTAAGTTCAAAGGTGTCACATACAGTAACTAACACATGAAGGACCAACCACTTTACAATAGGAATTTTGTTGCTTTTAAGTCAAGAGCCCTTTAAACTGTCTTTTTCTCAACTGCTACTTGAAACCCTGGGCCAACAGGCGTGTAATAATTGCTTTATACAGTATAGTGTTTAAATTCTGGAAGCCTCAGACTCTGACAGTAACACAGTGGTGACTTTTGTTAGCTACTGTAAAAATCTAAGAACCTGGCTTTCCTACAGGAACTTTTACACATGCTTTCATGCTTGATCCTAAAACCAGCTTACACTCCGGTTTGTACCATGACAAGCTCACCGGCCCTGCAGGCCCTCTGTTCATGCTACACTGATGCTGTCTAATTCAAAACTGAGCATCTGAAGAGGCTCTTGCTGTCAAGAATCACAACTTTATGTACCTTTAGCAAAGAGTTTGGCACAATCATGACACAGCGAGAAGTCATGAGACCACTGTGCATCCCACCCTTTGCCCGGTGTTGTTGATCCACAGCTCTTGCAGCGAACGCATTTGGTACATATCTGGAAAAGGAATGTGTTTGGCAACAGTTATTTGCTTTTATTCAGTGGCTTCTGTGCTTTAGTCCTAATGACACATTTGACAGTTTTTAATATTTAACAAGTGCAGAGAGCTTATATGACAGAATAAGGGGTTTCAAATACCAAAGCTTTCACTAAAAAGAAAAGAGCTCCCTCCCTTTATGGCAAGTTGGTGACAATGCAACAAGAAAAAAACCCCTGAAAACAAATCACAGTATAGTTTTTCTGTCCTTCTTATTTGCACTGAATAAAATACCACCCTTCCCTTTGCATAAAAAACAGAGTATGTAGTTGTGGCATTTCTTCTGACTTAAAACACGTAGTCCTATTTTAATAGTTTTCCAACTCTGAGGATATCATAGTAGAAAATGCCTAAAAACTATTAGTACCAAATACACTAGAGGTACTGGCTTAGAACAAAAACTTGAAAGACACAAACCAGTGCTTTAATCCAAACTGTCCCTCAATACCAATATCAACTGGTAAGTTTGTTGACAACGTGGATGCTTCCATTCTAGAGAGCTTCTCCTACGTTCTGGGGCTATGATCAGAAGAGTCACTACAACTGAAAAAGGTGTAATCTCTTTAAAAATCCTGCTTGTTCAGAACCTTATCAACAACCCACCTCATTACCTATTTCCAAATGTACCTTCCAACACAATAGGCACCCCACCTTGAAAAGCTAAGTGATTGCATCAGAGCATGTAATCTGCAGAGCTCTGGCCCAGAGCGCTAGGATCAGTCCACAAGTGAATTGCCCCCAAAAAGAAATCAAAATCCCTCACCCAAACTTTCTTTTTCTTGGTGGGTTTTGTTGGGTAGTTTGGGCCCAGGCACTCGGGGTGATAGCTGTTTCGGCACTTGTTACACTCCAGCAACTGCTACAAGAATAAGGGGAAAAAGCATTGGAACAGAGACCCTTCAAAAGGATGCAAAATCCTTGACATTTTCGTTTTACGCTGCACAGCAAGAGGCCAAGCGGGGACAGGAGGAAGAAGTTGCAACAAAGCAACTTGAGAGGTATTCTCCCCAGCGCACAGTGGCGCTTGCACAGAGACACTGCGCTTCCCCGCTCCCTGGCACGGTGCTCCGGAGCTGGAGGAGCCCTGGGAGTGGCACAGGGGTGCCTGCTGGGTCTCCCGGTGGTTTGGGGGTACCTTGGTGGCCTGGTGCTGTCTCCCACACACGTGGCAGAACTTGCAGCGACGGCAGCACCAGTTTTCCAGCTGGTCCTCCAGGGGCCGCTCGCTCTCCTCTAAGCAGAACTTGTGGAAAGGCTCACAACAGACCTGACAATACACAAACTGCAAGGGGGGAGAGGGAGGTTTTAGCAAGGCAGAAGCTGCTCCGAACTCCCAAACAAGCCCCTCGTGCTCAGAATTACTTTGAATTATGCTTTACAGCTGACAGAACAAGGCATGTTTTAGTAGGGAAACTGCACACATGCTTCAGATAACCCAAACACATGCTCCTCTACCCAGGCTAAGCATCTAGCGGCAAACGGGCGCCTGGTACCTGTTATCTAAGTATTCCGAGTACTGGCAAAGGTCTATGGGGCTCTTCAGGATCTCCCTCCCTCCCTGTAACACAAGCCAACCGCTTGTGAAGAAATACTTAGTGCAGAAGGAAGGGACATGCAGAGCAAAGAGCGACAGCTCTCCCTCCAGTCAGCTCAGGCAACCCATTAGAAAGCTCTCCTAATTTCTACGTATCCCTTGCAAGGCTGGTCATATTAGGAAAAGAATCATCCTCAGGGCATGCACACTGCAGGCTCACAGGGGACATCAGAATCATTCACCCCCTTGAGCAACCTGACTAGGAAGTGGATGGCTCCATGCCCCACTGGACCCTCAGGGTCCTCAAATGCACAGATGTTCACATGCAGAACTTAACGCCCTCTTCCCTGATTGCTATTCACTCGTCATAGCCAAGCCTTTTCTAGAGTGCTAGCACCACCTTCCCAGGACAGCTGGCCTGAAGATGTTGAGAAGGCACCTATCTATACCTGGAAAGTCATTTAAACCCTCTTAATCCAGCTCTTTATGCAGCACCAGAATCTTTCCAGTCACGTTTCGGTAATGGTTTGCAGCTCTCAGCAGATATAGACACACCTGGGAAAGTCAATGCTGCCTAAAGCCCTTTGACATTACCGGGCAGCTTTTCTTATTTCAAGTTAAAAGAGAGCAGAGCCCCTGCTTCACACATCAGATGGGGGATTCCAAATTAACAGGAGACATGGGTGCGCTCAGATACGCTATTCTTTATGTCTAATACAGATCGCCTTCAAAGTAAGCACCGCAGAAGTTTCCAAACTGATTTTAAATACCTTGCATTTTAGCATCTTGGGACAAATTTTGGGAAGGACAGATTTGCAGGTCTTATTTTAATTTCTTCTGGATTAAGGTCATGATGTTTTTTATTCATTTATTTTGGTAACAACATGGTGCTGTAAGTCAGTCATCAACAGCAGAACACAATGCTTTACCTCCACATGTCCACTGCTGGCACAGAGAAAACAGACCACCCTGGGAGTAATAGGTACCGAGGTGACGATGCCTAACCCACCCATCTCCCAAACATTCTCCACTTCACAGTCCTCCTGAAAGTACAAAAGGATACATCACCATGCAGAATAAGGCAATACAACATCAGTACAAAGTGCTCACACTGACTGTTGCTTTATACATTCTGTGCCTGCAATTAAGCGGTCTCAAACTGAAACCAGTTCAACTTCTACCTCAGTCTACTTTATAGTATGTATTGGAATAGTCACATCTTGGCACTGTTCTTGCCAAGAGAGCTCAACAATACACTAGCCTTCCTTCTATGGAAAGCAAGCCTAAAGAACAAGACAAAGTTTTTTCACAATTGCACAATTATTACTAAAAGTGAAATTTCAGAAGAATTATACTTTATTAAAGCTCCATAGTTGTATAAAACACTTAAGAGATCTCACTATAATCTCCAATATCAACACTTATAGATGGACTGAAAAATTATTAGGAAAATATTCATTTTTATTATTTCAACACTGTTGTTCAAAAAAGTACATGATTTGTCATTTAAAAACCCCGGATATACCCCAAATGTTGTGAATTACAAGTTACTAACATTTTCCCCAAATCTTGTTGGCTCAAGTTGTGGTAAGGTTTTATAGTTCCATCTTAATGGAATAATTCTTCATAAACCTCAAATTCTTGCTCATCCTCACACATTGACAGTTAAGGTTTTAAAGCTTTAAGTGTCTCTTCATCCAGTACTCTAATTATAAGAAAAAAACAAAAGGCATGACAAGCTTCTAAAAAACCAACCGAGTGACTTGTCAGGAAGGCTCCTATTTGCAGTTCTCTCTGAATGGTACCAGACACACAACCTTAGAAGTCACTGCCAGCACTCTTGAGGGACTCTAGTTCCAGTGTTTAGAGCCAGGTAACATTCAAATACTTAAAACATTTTGTCCTCTACCTTGAAATCCACTCGGATTCTGTGGACTCCATCTGTAGGTGGCTTTTGCTTGGAACTGCTTCCGTTAGTCAGAGTGCTGAGCAAATTCAGCGTGCTGCTTTCTGGCTTGCTTATAGGAGGGGGCTTTTCCTAGTCAAGTAAAGGAGCCTGCATTAATCCCGAACGTTAAAACTTAACCAGTAATTACATTAAATGCCGTAGATAATTCACAGATAAAACCCCCAAACCATCACAGGATTAATGAGTGTGCGAAAGCCGCGAGAAAGTAAGTGTTCTACAAACCATTTCTTAAGAGCATTCCACACACATTAACATTTCTAATTCAATTTGCTGCATTCTCCTCTAACATCACGTTGCGCTCTCACATCAGAGCACTGGTTTTTATTTTGCTGCAGTGGGGAAGCCCTGGGTGTAATTAGTCCCTATGCACTTCTCTCTTAGATTTAAGGTGATTCTTTGTTTGGGTTTTGGTTTTTTTCATAATGGAGTTGTTTCTGAGATGAAGGTAGTTCCATTTTTAATGAAAAAGCTAGCCTCCACCCCACAACATACATGTCTTAAGAGAACAAGTTAACACCTGAACCGAATCTTAAGCATATGCCAGGTACTTTGGTATCCACATAGTGCCACGAGGAAAAAACCTAACCACTCTAAGTACAAAAAAAACCCCACCAACCAAAAATCTGCAAAAGGGTTAAGTAATACAGTTCTACTTTCTAGACAGACAGAAGTTCCAGGTTCTTGAAATTTACTGACTGTGTACAAAAAACAGTATTCACCTTTTCTTTTGGTTTCTGTTTCACAGGGAAAGTTGGACGGGGAGCAATTTTTTTCTGTTTGCTTTGTTCTGTGCCTAGGAAGGGGGGAAAAATTATGAGTATTTCAAGTAACTAACAGCCACCTGTAGAGAAGAAAAGGGAAAAAAATCAGCTGGGTAATGTGTGAGGAATTTTAGACTAGAATTCTTCCACCCTGTTCTGTGACTGCACCTCACCAACTAGGACTTGAGCAGTCTCCTCGAGGCATGACCAGGAGAGCTTGCTCTGCTAAAAATCTGAAGTGTTCTGGGTGCAAAGCCACAGAAGTCCCGGGGCTGCCTTGCCGGACACTGTTCATGCTGTTCTGTACTATGTGCAACAGTGGACTTCGTTTTTGTAGTAAAAGATTATATCCTTCTTGTTCCACATTCAGACTATCAACAGTCCACAGACTTAATATTGAAAATATACTTCAAGACTGCCAAGACTACATGACTAACAATCATAGCAAAGATGTCCATCTTTCTCCCCACCCCAATGTACACTGTAGTTCAATACACAAAGCCAGTTCTAAGCAAAATTTCCAAAAGAAGCTGCTGTAACTTCACCAGATCAGAAAGCATTGATCAGTTTTAAAATCCAACAGCTTTTAGCAGTATTCATATTGTTACTTAACATGACTCAAACATATTGAGGATAAACAGTCCCATTTACCTATTTCTGGCTGGGGAGTCTGCTTTTTCTTAGGCTCAGAAGTGGTAACTTTAGGTGCTTCTTTTTTCAAAGGTCCTGAGCTTGGTGGCTGAGAAGGAGGGAGCTGTACTGGCTGGGACGTCTGCTTGCCAGTCTTTCTGGTACCAGATGTGGGGACCTGTTTGGGCTCCGACACTGGAATGGAGGTATTTCCATCCTCGTGCTTTTCCTCAACGGGCTTACGAGCAGGCTCACTGCTCTTCTTTACAGCATTGTCTTCCCTTGATACGACAGTCTGAGGAGCTTGTTTCTGTCCAGAGTCCAACTGGTTCTTTCCAGAATGGCTTTCTTTCTTTTCGTTTGTCTTTGATTTCTTCTCTTTCTTTTTTGCAGCTAGGAAGAAGAAGCATCGATAAAGCAACACAGACAAAAACGGTGCAACTTCAAATGATTTGCTGCTTTTTTAAAACCAGGGAACAGACACTTTGATGTCAGAATTTTGTCATTCTGTCATACAAAAGGAAAAACGGTACTCAGAAAAATAAAGCATTTTGTCAGTAAAATTAATGCACTTGGCATATGTTGTTATCTGTGTTCTAATACCTTGGGCCTCTATTCTGACACAGCAACGAGCAAGACCCTTGTGTAGTAAAGCAGATTCAGAGCTTAACTGCACAAAAAGAGAAAGCAGACTGTGTGGTGAAGTTTGGGGAGTTCAAGGCAGCCACCTGACCACTGTTAAACTAACATGCAAACCTCCAGAGGTCCAGTACCAAGAATGCTGGTACTAACTACATTCTAACAGAACACATACGACGGCTCACTTAAGCCTTCTGTCAGAGACAAGGAGGCTGCAAGACTCCCTGTGTCACTCAGGAGCACGCAAATCTCTGAGAAACACTTCACCTGAAGGGCAGAGGGAAGACTGACCAGCCATCATCAGCAGCTCCCTATAAAAGGAAGGAAAAACTACAAGCTCAGTGCTGAAAGAGACAGCCACTGTTAGGGAGTACAGATGCTGCCCATACTCACAGCTCTCCTGCAACTTCCACCTGACATCAGCAGAACAGTCAGGCTCCCTGTTAACGTTTGGTTGCAGATGAACCTTTTGTAAGCTCAGTGTAGCCACAACAACAGCACAAACAACAAAATTTAAGAGATGAAAACTCGTCTCTTGTGCTGTACTCGAGCCAAGTCTTTCAGCCTACCTTTAGCTTGCTTCTGGAGGTACGCTTTTGAAGGCATCCATTGTAGATTCTGACATTTCCTCATTCTAAAAGGAAAGAGCAGGTTGTGAAATCAGAAAAAAAATGCAGACATTAAGAGGACAGTCTGTAAATATTCAACAGGAGACACTGAAAAAAACCATTATCAAGACACCTACTACCTTTTTCCAAGCAATTTTCCCCCTTTCATATTTCTTCAGATACGTACAAGAAACTTCTTACTTTCCTCTGTATTATCCTGTTGGTTTTCCACACGCTCAACACAATTGTGACATAAATAAAAATGTTTATGTAACAACACTGCCTCACTGGTAAAGCCCCTTATCAATTTCATTTCTTAGGTTTGAGATGTATCAGAATACTTCCAAGAGCTCTAAGAAACCAAATCAAACTCTCTCAGCTGTAGGTTTCATGTAATCCAGACTGAGGGCATTTCAGACAAAAGTAGTTACTCTTGGAGTGGGATCGGATTAGGTGACTGAGCTTTTTTTGTTTTTTTAAGCATTCAACTGTACTTTCCTATTTTTCTTATGTTTGGCATATGATGTCTCCTATAGGCTGGGCTAAGCTTTGTTTCTGCCTTCATTCTTGTAGCAGGGCCTGTGGTTTTGAAACCTAGCCTAAGGCCTGGGCAAAGCTGCTAAGAGCCAGACTACTTACAGACTGTAGTCTGCTGAGTGTTTTCATGCAGAGGAGCGCTACACAGCAATTCTCACAGCCATGCTTTATAAATAGCTTTCATACCACAACAATCTTTATTGGTGCCGCTTCAGTTGCTGCCTTTTCAGACACATTATCTGGCCTAGTAAAATCAATTTAATGCAGCAATTTAAAAAAGCAAAAGGTTCTGGCTAAGTAATACGTATAAAAAACAACAGGAAAGATCAAGGAAGAGTGGTGTTTCTTAATGACATCCAGAGACATCTTTGTTAGATGAAGTGTATACACACCAGATAAACATCACCTTGAAAACACAAGCTCTTCATTAATGCAGTTTAGCAAAATAAGAGGTATTTAGGTATACATCGCTCTCCTTGCAAAAACCCACTGTTTCATGAAAGCCACTGGTCTCCTAGCAAATGCTTTTCAATGCTATGCCAGTTTCATCAAACTGGGGAGAATAAACCAGAAACGAACCTCAGGAAAAGAGCTTGTAACAAACACACCTCACATCGGGATCATGACTCAAACTCTTCACAGTCCCCTGCTATGATCCAGCCTTAGCCCTGGGCAAACTCACTCAAAGCCTTTGCTACAGGGTAAACCTGCTGTTCCCTGTCCCAAAGTATAGGTGTGCTTATCCCAGGCAGGGTAGGGATTAGCTGAACTGTTTCTCACACACACACTTACTTGCAGCACTGCTTCTTTATATTGCGCCCACCAAACTTGGGTTTGTCTAGACAGTTAGTACAGACACCACAGTCCTCTGGAACCTGACAGCCTGAACACTGCCCACAGCGCCTTGAGCGTCGGCCCTTCTTCACTGGAGGTTCTTGCTGTGCCTTGTTTCTGGTAACGGGCTTAATTGGCTTGATAGGTGGAGCAAGAGGTTCAGCCTCTTCTGAGCCAGCTATCGATGACTTATCTATCAAAAAAAGATTTTTAATGTGAATTCACTGATGTCAAAGACTGTTTCAGGAGGGTCTAATTTGCTAACAGAATTTATTCTATTAAGCGTAGGTTCGTCTGCACACAAGGGGTGCGTGTGTGCGTACATGCATACGTACACACACCCGTCAGCACAACAAAAGTTTAGCGCAGAAGACTTGTTTATAACAATAACCAGTGGTTAAAAGCATGAAACCTGTGTGAGTGGCATCGTAACGGAGAGCCCGGAGCTGTTTAACATACTTTCCCTTGTTAATCACTCGAAGCCCTTATTTTAAGCAGTCAACAAAAGCTGACTTTGACAGTTGAAAACCAAAAATCTTCACTCACCGTCATTCCCCATGGAAGACAGTATCTTCTCCCGTTCTTCCCACGGTAAGGCACTCAGAGTGGGCATGTCATCAGGAAACACTGCTCGCTTGCGGCCCAGTGCAACAGCTGCTCTTCTGCAAACATGTTTTATTCGTGGTCCTCGGACTGATGTTTCTGATGAATCACTCTCTTGTCCCTAGATTTCAGAACATGAGAACAGACAGTATTCCTAAGAATGGTACCAAAACGAGGCTGGAAAACATGCGACAGAAACTTCTAAATTACCTAAAAAGGGTTAAATTATATCTTAGCTTGCTCTTTGTAAGAATCGGGATAAAAATAAAGACCCTCAGCCTTCTAAGTCTTGGCTATCAACAAAAGGATAAACTCAAAAGAGCAAGAGATTTTACTCATTTGGAATTACAAGGTTAAGTTTCTACCTGTTACTGGAAAGCAAGCTCTCTCATGAAGGCATGCTACCAAGGCACTGGTATCATAAAAATCGGCATCAGCTGGAATTAAGCTAAC
Organism: Ibycter americanus; assembly: GCA_035590275.1. NCBI lineage: Eukaryota > Metazoa > Chordata > Aves > Falconiformes > Falconidae > Ibycter > Ibycter americanus. The sequence continues at coordinate 31,128 of JAVJGI010010227.1, forward strand.
ATTCAGAGCTAACTGATCCAGCAGAAGCCAGAAGTAAAGCAAGGTGTTTGATAGCTTTGTAGCTGTTGGCCTTTAAGATGAGAGGCTTGTGTTTACTGAGGTGCTAAAAGAAATGTAGCTTTTTAGTGCTATTCTCCATGTTTTCATCATAGGATTCTGAAGTATCTCCTACAAAAAGAACTCCCTCAAACAGGTAATTGTGAGGGCCTGGGCTGCTCCTGTACCAGGCCAGACATACAGAAGCATGCACTTCATTTCAGAGACAAAAGCTTGAGAGTTTTCCATTTAAAATATGCACTAGCAATTTTCAACACTAGTGCCATTAAGGAAAGTAACAGCTTAAATAAAAAGGAAGCATTCTCTGAAAGCATATTTCATACCTTTCTGGCAGCTAAAAAGGACTGTAGAAACAGGCATTTTTGGCATGGGGGAGAGGGGAGAGAGGAAAGCGGTAGGAGGCAGTCCCCCAATCAGATGCAAAACCTCAGTGGATATTACTCCCGTCCATAAGTGACAGATCATGACTGTGTAAAGTTAAAAGAAAGAGACCAAGACCAACTTGATCTTCAGAAGCCAGCTTTATGCTTGAGAATGGCCTACAAGAAACATCGAGGCCAAGACAGATTATTGCAGCTTGCTGGAACTGTGCTTTTAAGAGTGAGTACTACTACTCTGATCACTTTGCTTAGATTTATTCAGAGAAACCTAATGAGCAACTATGCTGTACTGATCTCTAAAAATGCACACAGCTCCCCCCTGAGCTGACTACACAGCAGCTCCCTCTCCCCCTCAGCTTCTGCCCAGGGCTTCTTGTTTTTGGATCGTTTGCCATCTGTTGCACTAACAGCTGCTTAGCTCAGCACGCTAATTCTTCACACTTAGGATATGAAAGCTACTTGTGACTTTCAGCACAAGTTCAAAATAAGATGTACTCTAGCAAAAAAAAAAAAAAAAAAAGCCACCAAACCCCAAAATTATTGGAAAAAGGAATACCTGTGCTTTTGGCTGATCTGCTTGTTTGAGGGACTTGCTCTTCTCAATCTTGTACAGCTGCGCTTTTGCCTTTTTCAGAAGACTGGCCACTCTCTTGTCAGTCATTGGCAGTTTGTCTGCCTGAGCCAACATAGAGCTGATGGAGGAAGCGGAATGTTTAACAGTGCTTGACGAAGGAGCGGAAAGACGCAGGGCTTTTTCCTTTTCCAAAGATGGCACAGCAGGGCTGAGGTCCAGATCTGATTTGTCTAACCCCCCTCTACCTTTCTTGGATGTTTTGGTTTTGATGGCTACTGTATCTACCAGAGCAGCAGTGGAAACATCTGCCGTGGGATCTGTTGCTGTAGACTTCTTCCGCCCAGCAGTTTTTCTGGCAGATGATGATGCTGCAACATCTTCGCTGACAACTTTTTCTTTGGGCATTTTACCTACAGGAAACAAAGCAGAGCTACTCTGAATTTCTGACCCTTTTCTCCTTTTCTCTTTCCTTGACTCCCGTTTGTTCTCCTTTTCTCTCTCTCTGTCTTTCTCTCTGCTCTTGTCTTTCTCCAGGCTTTTGTCAGCATCTTTGTCTTTGGAGAGTTCCTCTGCTGCCCTATCCTTGTTTCTGCCTCTCTCCGTCTGGGGACTCGGCGTGAACCAGGGGAAGAGAGGAGTAGGGCTACTAGATGAGAAAGGCTCTGCTGGAGTGCTAGTCTGCTTCCTCGGTCTCTGGCTTCTTTCTGCCGATTCCCCAGACTGCGTTAGGGAATGGGAAGGAAAAGTAAAAGTTGAATTTAAGGCACTAGTGGCAAGAGAACTAACAGAAATGCTAGTTAATGAGGAAGAGACAGAAGACTGTGGGGTGAGAGTCGTCAGGTCAGAGGTACTAAGTCTCCCACTTCTCGTCCTCATAGAGTGCGAAGGAGATCTGGGTTCCGATCGGATGGGGCTAAACACTCTCCTCTTTCGCTTCCGAGAGGAGACACCTGTTGCAGAGGTCCCTGTAGCAGTGCGACCAACTGATGAGGGCAGAGTTACAGACTCAAAGATCCTGGAATGGGCCTCGCTTGGCGTGAACCGGGGAGCTCTCAGCAGAGGACTTCTCTTGTGCATGTCAAACCTCGTTCCAGAGTGAAGAGAAAACAAACGTGCTGGAGCCGTCGCACCTGGTGTTGAGAAGCCAGACGCAAAGCCAACGTCCTCTGGTGTCAGTGGTGGGGGCCTGAAGTTGTCGAATATCGGTTTGCGAATAAGACCTTCTTTGGCATATTTTGCTGATGAGAAGTACTGCGGTTCTGACCTGGAATGCTTCAGGGAGGTCCACCTAAATGTTGGCTCTCGCAGAATCGACTTCCGTTTCTCTTGCATCGGCGCAGCAGAGGCAGGAAGAAAGGGTGAGGCTAATGGTATGGTAGGAGGCATAAGCCAAGGGGTATGGTCCGAGATGCTGGAAGCAGGCTGAAGTGGTGGGGGAGGAGTGAGCAAAGGGGGAGGAGGAGAGGAGGAGGACTGCTGCTGTGGCACGCTGGGTAAGGCCGACAACTTTTTAGCAGTCCGCTGGCCAAAACTCCTTTCTGTTATCGAAAATCTTCTGTTTCTCCTATCGCTGTTATCATTTTCAGGGGACTGAGAAACAGGCAGCGGTGTGTGAACTTCTGGAGTATTGCTTCGCTCCTCAGAAAGCGTCTGCATCTCCTCAGAAGCCTGGGAGTCTGTAGAAGTATCCACGCTGGGGCTGCTGGACCGCGAGGAGTCTGAAGACATCTGAGACGAATGCTGAGAAGCAGCACTGGACTTTTCACTGGAGCCACAAGACGTAGCGCTGAACCTGCTGTTTGGTGTGGATTCTAGTCTGGATATTTTAATCGGAGGATCGTAGTCTTCATCCTCAATAAACCGTTTGGGTGTTTTAATGATCCGTGAAGAGATAGCACTCACAACTGGCATGATGAACTGTCGGATATTTTTAAGCTGGGTTCTCCCCTTCCTGCCCTGCAGTTTGGCTGCCTCTTTCTCAATCTTTTTTTGTGCTCCCTTTTTAGCCCTCTGCAAGAGTTGCTTAGCAATTGTGGCATCTGTCCTTTTGGTGGAAGGTATAATCCTAACGGGCTTAATCCTGCGTGGACTCTGTCTGACAGCAGTCTTCTCTTCTTTCATAAGAGGTGGCGTGCCATCCTTTTCTTTGCGAATCCTTTGGGGTTTCTCCAGCTGAGAGTTTATGACTAAGGTTGAGGAAGTCTTTAAACGTTCAGAGGATGGTGGCCTACCTCTCCTGCGCACGATCTGAACGCTCTTCCTCCCAATCTGAAGTTTTGCCCCAGGCTTAAATTTAGATTTCAGTGGGGAGAGCTTACTAGTTCTTAATTTCTTTATTTTAGTTGCCTGCTGAAACGTAGTGGATGGTGACCTTTTGATTTTTTTCAGACTCTCTTTTTCTTCTTTATTGCCCTTCTGAATGTCTGATGCATCCTTTACTTGCGACAGTTTGAACTTCACACTTGTAAGTGTTGGCGGTCTTCCTCGTCTTTTTTCCCCACTCTTCAGCTCCTTCTTCTTGACTTTATCCATGGATGTGGTTTCAGACTTGCTCGAAGGGGAACACACTGATGAAGAGTCTGACAGTATAGCTGAACTTCGGTCTGAACTGCTCCGGGGCCTCCCGCGAGGCTTCCGTGGACTAGATTTAACTGAGAGGGGAGCAGAGAATGCAGAGCATACATTAAATTTCTCTGAGTGTCAGATCAGCATTACCCAGGTCACACAAGTATTTCCTCAGTATCAGTCATACTGCCCATCCAAGTTGCCAAGACATTTCAGTTAATCAACAAATAAAAATACAGTTTATCAATACATATAAAGAGCACCTTCCCAACAAACCTCTTCTCCCATATAACACATGAAGAGGATCATCTTTTTTTTTTTTTTTTTAACACCATCTTGCCTTTTCACAACAACTGTATATGCAATGGCACAAAACCACTATCAACCTAACGTGGAGAGGGATCAGTAATTCTTAGGGCCTTTCAAACACATCAGAAGTTTTTTTTTTAAGCAGATCACAGCTACATTACAGGAGACAAAAAAACCCACTTCCTTCTCTACTACCATCCACCTGCACTGCTGAGGGATAGGTCAGTAAGGCAAGAACAACATACAGGGAGAGGTTGATACAAGATAATTTACTTAAAAAATCTGGGTTTAGCTTTGAAACACAGCTCTTGGCATTGATTTGGAATCATCAAGAAGACATGCAAGACTTCATTACTCACCTCTACTAATACACTTCAATGCATACCCACCAAACCCAGCTATTCCAGGTCTGACAATATACTTCATTCTTCACTTGAAACACCCTACCAGGAAGGCTCTCCACAGCAGAACTTGCTGACAGGACCAAGCTTAGTAGATCATTGTGGGGAATAAGCAGGGTGCTGTGGTGAGAGTGTTTATTGACAAGAACATAAATCAAAACTGAACTCATTCACCAGCAGTCCCATCATGATCTGATCCTACATCTTGAAAGCTGAAAATGCAACAACTTAGTTACTGCTTATCCTCAAGCATTCTGTATTTGTTTTGTTTCCAAAAAAGTGAAGGTTCCAGTTACAGGTGATAAGAAGTATACTGAAAGATACCAAAATGTTCAAACCAGCTCGAGATCCTCACTATTCAAATAACTGCCTCTCCAAAACACTAACATGAGGTTTCAAACACTGGTTTAATCAGTATAACTCTTTTACCCAAAGCTTCCCTGTTCTGTAACAGATCAGATGTAAAGAGTCCAAAAACTAACCAAGCTGAATCCAAAGACTGGGGTGGCTTTTATAGTGGATGCGATTTGATGGAACAAACAAGAGAGGCACAGCAAAACCATCACAAAGGAGAATATAAAGTCAACATCCAGTCCTGCAACTTGAACATACCTGTGGGGGACCTGGTGGGACTTCGTACTTTGACTTCTTCATCTGAACCAAAACCTAAAAACTGTTCATCCTGCAATGAGAAAGTGGATGGAAATTTAAAGACATGGATATTAGCATTAAAATGAACTTCACCATGATCAAAGCATGAAAGGACTCTAGAGGACCTTTCCCTCCCCAGCTAACACACTGACAATTGTTCTTCTAGCAAACAATTGATAAAAAGGAAATACAACTTTCACACATATATATAAAGCAGCTATAGTTTACAGCTACAGAATGATCAAAAAGAGTTACGGGGAAACAAAGGACAATCACATACGGAAACCAACCCTTAACGCATAAGATCTGCTGCTCATATCAAACCACAAAGGTCTACTGTAAAAAGCTATTACTCAAACTACCCTAAAAGACATACTCCAGCAAAAGAAGTGTTCCCACGTTTATTTTTCCAGTACAAATGTAGACTAACTTCCTCCAAACTCATGTAAGCCTCTCTGGATGAGTGGAAGCATCTAAGGTCTGTAATTCTGCCCAAGCATCCTGGAGGTTGAACAAGACCTCAGGTCTCACTCCAGTTCCTTTCCAACAGCTTCCCCGAGGAAGGGCTTGCCACCTGCTCCCACAAGACCCAACAGCAACACTTATGGCCCCTGGAAGGAAAATGCACGATTTCAGGGCCTTTTTGGATCCCACAGAGATTGGCATGCTTTCAGATAAATTCCACCCCATAAGCTCCATCAAGCAACAACCTCCAAGTCCGGCTACGGAATAAGCAGACTAAAGCTACTGACGGGAAGACAGAGTCATCCCCAAGATGCAGGCATCATTCATGTACCCCAAGAGCTGCAGCCTGTCATAGCACTAAATACCTAAAAACACTGCAAACTAGTAAGGTGGCAGAACAAGCTTTCTCTCAGAGGCACAGAGGTTGCTTCCTCTCCTATGGTTCTCAGCAAAGTCACCACCAAAAAAAGCATTTCTTTACTAAGGGACCACAACCTTTACCAATTGTTACACTTCAAACAATAATTAAATTAGTAGCCATGTAGGTAACATTATGGAACGTCAAGGTCAATTTTTGTAAAAATTGACTTGACTCTTGATTATAGTAAAGGTGGGTTTTGTTGTTGGTTTGGGTTTTAGTTTTGGGGTGGTGGTGCTTGTTTGGTGGTTTTTTTTAACTCACTTCAGACTTTGTCTTTAGGAGAGATGAAAACCTGACCTTCATTGTAAAGCTTCTCCCTCTGACAGGCTTGATGCTAAAGGCACTCTGTTCACATCAAGATAGGCTTTTCAGGGAATACACAAAAATGCCAATCCTATCCACCTGCCACCAAAGTTTGTGACACTGTTTTGTTTATACATTGTTCCAGCCTTTCTAGTCCAAGTTCACCTCCAGGATTTATGTTCACCAGTCTTAAGTTTCCTCTGAACTTTGAAAACTGAGATGTAGCTTGTCGCTTGCTTCTTTAAACTTCTGTGCAATGCGGCTGCATGCTAGAAAGTAACAGTGCTGTTTCTGTAACAATTTGAGTCTGCAAAGAGCTTTGCGAAAAAGCAAGCACTGCAAGAACAGTATCCTGAAAGCAAAAAGGTACAACATGGAATAGGAGAAGGTAAGCTGTGCAAAGAAATAACACCCTTTCCTGATGTAGCTTAGGCCTGATAAAACACCTCGTCAAAACCGTGCCTGCTTTCCCCCTTGTGCTTTCTACATGAATTTCTAATTCACATACTTAAAGGACAGACCATGAAGAAAATCTTAGCTACTGAAACCACCATCTAAAGAAATTAAGCCCCACAGACTGAGATCTGTACCTGTGTCTACAGGAAAGTCATGATGTGATAAAAAGCAGCAGGGCTTAAGACAAATTATTTTTCAAAATTTTCTGCTTGGTTTCTGTTTGATGAGCCTTGGTATTAAACAATTCAAATATAGTAATTATTCTGAACAGGCGGCCATTCAAGTTCTCAACACAGATAATACTCTAGAGTCAAATATAACACATACGAACTCAAGCTGCAGTTCATAACTGCTGTAAGCAATTATCTGCACACATTGCTGGAGAAGGGGACAGTCCTGCCCTTCCCTGCATTCTTGCTGCCTATCTGCCCTTTACAATTGCAGCAGCAACACCAAGAAAACCAGAAAAAGCAATGACAAAGCAATGTAAAATAAACAGAATTATGCCAAAATGCATTGTTTCTACCCGAGGAACCTTGTATCACGTAGAACCCTACCCGCCCTGAAAGGGAAAAGCTACCACTTCTCAACTTTAATCCTAGGGTAACAAAACCGGAGCGACAAAGAGCGCAGCACCGCCGGCTGCCTGCTCCCAGCACTGCGGACCAAGGGCCGTCATGCCAGCCTGTCATGCCCGCCTGCCACTCCCCGAGCACGTGGGCTCGCTGCAAGATGTAAACAGTGCTGCGCAGGCACTGCCCTTGCTGGGATGCGTGCCCAGGAAAGGGTCCCCAGCACCGGCAACGGGAGAGGCCGCTAACGGAGACACATTCGGGCTGAAATGGTCCAAACACCGAGAATGCAAGCGGAAAGATAACAAGCTGCCTATGAATGGGCAGGTGCAGAAACGCAAAGGGAACAGCCCCTCACCCCACACCATTTCTTCCTTGTTGGGCTACCAAAAATTGACATCTGCAGCATTTTCAAACACACAGTGACGTGCACATAGCATACACCGGGTACAGGGAAAGGCTGAATAACGCTGACTTTTGTGGGTATGAGCACATCCCCCCCGAGGAAACGGAACTTACTGTTGCAAACAGGACACTCCTAAGACATGTATACAGCCCCTTATAGGGGAATCCTATAGACTGCCTAGTGAAAAAAAGATCAGTGATTTCTTTCCATGAAACGACTCATTTCCAAGTCTCCCAGCTCCAATTAAACAGCTCCCCAGCACTTCCCTTGTTTGCTGCACAGAAACAGCTCCGAGCAAGGGGCAGCTCGTGGCTGCACCTCCAGAACTCCACTGCTACAAACACGCAGCCCTCCCCCTACCACAATGCCAATGTATGCAGCTCTAAGGAGTAGTCCCATTTCCAACATAGATACTAACTGATTATTTTCAGGAAGGGTAACAGAGGCAAAGAGTTATTAACCAGATTAAATTAGAGACCATCCCTGTCCAGAGAGGCAAGCAAGTTCAGTGTAATCTAACATAACACCTTATACTAAAATCAGTTACTGGCGCTTGACTTAAAACGTGTGTGAAATGCTCGCTGCTGGCCAACAACTGCAAATCTCCAGTTACAAAGAAAGAGATGCATCTAATACTAAATACAGTCTCACACAGTTGCAAATAAAAGTCACCTCACACGTAACAACAAAGCTGCAAAGGGGCAGCCTGCGTGCAGTTAGGCCTTAGGAACAGAGAGCAAGTATGCATTTAAAGTTATGACTTGACAGCGTGGTGTTCAAAGGTACCAGTATCATGTGACAGAAGTGTATTTTCTGCTAACTGCTCTCCTGCCCAGAGTAGGACGTTGGGCCTGCAGGCACACAAAAACCCACTGCATGGCTTTCTAACGCTCCAGCCACCCTTCCACCTTTTCACGCTCTTTATGAAACAAAAGAGGTATTTGGCTTTTACTTCCCCCAAGAAGTTTGCTCAGATCTGCTTCCCTGCTGCCTGGCTTGGACAAGAATTTCCATACAAGCATGTGGTGAAGACTATTAGAGAGATGGGGAAATAACTCTTGATTTCTGTGGGAGGATTCCCCCCCCATTCCTGCTATCCTGAAATGCCTACCCTCAGCCCAGCTATCCCAGCTACCTGTGACAGATACACCTTCTCCACAAATATCTGGAGGCTGGGACCATGCAGTGGACAACAAAACACTACTAACAGCCTCTGCTTGCATCTGCCTCCAAGTTCAGGCAGCTACTGTGAATGTTTTCTTCATCTTGTTATTCCAGGTCCTACAATCCTTATTATTTTATTTATGGCTACTAAATCAGTACTTCCTGTATTTCTGACAATCACTTGTCATAATCCACAATTGGAACCAGCACTGTGTTTATACTGAGCTCCATTACCTGACTTTTCCAATGGGATACATTAATTTTGACTTTGGCCTGATATCGTGGGAGTGATTGTTTTTTCTCATTTCCTACCAAGCAGTCACCAGAAGCGCCTAGGGTAAAAAGGTTCTCTCCACAAAATGATTGCTTTGGCTTCATTTACAACTACAAGTAGCGTGACCAATACACCATTCATGTTCACATTTGGGAGTATATCGGTGACCTCAAACCGGTCATTCTCACTATCTGAGAATGCAGCCTTGTAACTTATCAGAGAAGACTGAGAAGGCCATGAAGTACCAGTATGCAACTGCTAGGCTAAAGCATCCAGTCGGCCATCAGACATCAAAATGCAGTTTTGAGGCAAATTAAGCAGGAACAGCTTCCCTCCCGTTTTCCAGAAGTGACTATAAAGCACGACAGATGGAGAGTGATTAAAAACCATAATGATTTTGAATGTGACCTCATTTACCTGAGAAAGAATAATGCAACACAAAAAAGGTCACTCGGGATTATAAATAAAAGGATGAGGGAAGGCTTGTCCTCCTGTGCAAGACATGAAGCCTAACTAAGCAGGCAAGGAGGGATCTCTCCATATGCAGCAGGGCTTTCATGTACATCTCCAACTCAAAACATTGAGCTACCTCAGCTGGCTTAAACCTCAAAGTTGCAAGCACATGAAGAAAGGTTTTTCCTGAAGTCACGCAGCTACTACAGGAACACAGGACTTGCAAGCACATCTCTATTACAATGTTCTTGAGCAAAATTACTTTTCAAGAATTTCAGATTAAAGATCTTGGAGGAAAATCCACCTTCCAATGAGAAGCTGTCCCTGAAGGTATTGACTGATGTTCTGATCTCTGTCTGCAGAGTAATAGTATAACCTGTACCACTACAGATCCATGAAGTTGCACGGGGCTGTCATCAGAGCTGTCAGAAGCACTAGACCAGCAATACAGCTGTTCCAAGCAGCTCTTGAAAAGGTTTATTTAGTTTTACAATAGAATCATCCAAGCAATGCTTTGCTTCTCTTCCTGTTCACCATCTTGGTCTTGGCCCCAGCTATGCAGCACCTCATCTTCTTGGAAAGAGATAAGCTATTTTTAGAAGCTCATTCAGAAGCCTGCTTAGTAACTACAGCACAATATCTAACAGACTCTTCTTTCAGCAGAGTAAACGTCCTCGGAGGTTGGCACTAAGTAACCGCAAGATAAACGCTGGGCACACTGTGCGCTCGCATCAGGAGCAGAGTCATCCAGGAGTTCAGGGAGATGCTTCCCAAGCAACTGCTTGCGATGCAATGTTGCTAATAAGCAGCGGAGCACTGGGGGTTACTGTTGTGTACTGACTCGGCTGAGGGTCCACTTGTCCTTTTGTTCTTTAATTAGACAAAAGCTCTGAAGAGGAGTGATGCACAGACTCTGCTGGGGCTTCACCTCGAAGCAGCACCGATCTACACAGCATGTCCTGAGAGCACAGAACAGCTCTTGGCTGGGTCACCTCCGCACAACAACCCCCAAACGAGAACGATGGGAAGATACACCCCTGCAACTGCGCTGCAGCTGTACCCTCAGCAACGAACCACAACAATACAACCATGATTAGGGCTGCAGCTTCCAGAGTCCCCCGGATGACACCTTATTTTAGAATTAGAAAGAGCAAACTGCTGTTTATGGGGCCCGAGTGCAGAGAGCGCCCATTCTGACAGTATTAGCCAGTGCGCAGATCAGTCTCGCCAGCTTGCTAGGAGGGAAATGAGAATATCCACTGTTAAGAGGTAACTACAGCTAGGCTCTCGCTATCTGGCCAAACCATGAGCAGTGGAACAGACTAACTTGCAGCAGCGGCCTGCTAACAAAACACAATTGGTCCCGGCTTTCCGCAGAGTGCCGGTTCCATCCTGGATGAGAAATCCTGATTTACAAGTTCCACTCTGAACAAAGGAGGGATGCTTGTTAGAGCACTTGAAACAGTCTCATCCTGCTCACAACAAGCTTTCAATACCATCTCCGAGGAAGAAGGTCAGCCAAACTATCACCTAGAAAGACTTAGCTTGCATGCCGTCAGAGAAAAGCAAGACCAAAGCCTCCCAGACCACATCTAAGAGACCACTGGCAACACATCGCTTCTGGCAAGCGTAATCCCTCTCTCTCTCTCTCTCTCTCTCTCCCCTCGTTCCATCAAGTATGTTTAGAAAGCAATGCTGCAGCTGAACTTGGACAACTGAGGAAAGAATTCTGGAGCTTGCTGTTAAATAAAAGTAGGCGCAACTAACAGCTGCTCAACGCACCAAAGCAGCGGGTTGCCAAACTTGAGATACTTCTGCATGCACATGGCTATGCTCTGAATTTGCTGTATGGATGCATTAATGAAATCTTTAGTAGTGGCAAACTCATCTTTTGCTCCTAAAGAAACATACAGCACCCAGCAAAGCATGGAAGTGTTATTAAAGTTAGACTATGCTTTGTAGCTTGGCTCAGGGGGGAACAGCTCATGCCTTCACAGGAATTTTGTGGTATCCCTTTTCCCTTAAGGTGCAAGAATTCACTCACTGCTGGTGCACAAGACTGAACTGAGTGGACTGACTATAATGAACTGCAATAATCTCAGTAAAAAACAAGATCATCAAACTCCCAGATGCTTATGTTGCATGGGCACCTAGCTAAAAGGATTTAAGTGCCAGAGAAGCATCACATTTGATTAGTTTGCAAGAACCCACATTCTTTGCCACAGCCATCCCCAGTGTTCACCAACACTGGAAAGAGACGTGAGACGCAGCAGCTCATCAGCGACTCCCTCTGTCTGCCCTTTACTGATACTTTGCTGCAAAACAGCCTGGACCTCCTAAGAGACTGGAGGGGACGAGGGTGTCTTCCAATAAATGCCAGATACGGTTTCCCTCAGGTAATCTACGGGACAGGTCAGGAAGAGGAGACTGTCTCTGCTGGAGTAACAAACCTCTGCTGGTTTGTGACCTGAACCAGCAAAACAGTGTCCCTCTACTGCAAGGCTTCCTCTGAACACAGGTTACCCGTGTTTCTGTTGACTGAAACCAAACACAACCGAAACATGAACAAAATGCCTCCTTGCTCTGGTTTTACATCATGTAGGACAGTGCCTTTTCCCACCTAATTCTCGCTGCTTAAAAGCTGTCCAGGCAGCAAGTTCTGGCACCGCAGCTGGAAAACCAGCAGCAAGTGTGTTCTCTCACACACGCAGGAGAAAAGCGCCTGCATGCACCCTTACCCACTCACTCGGGGAAGCCATTGGCACTGTTTGACACATGCTCAACAGGTCTGGAGGATGTAGCCTCAGCAGGGACCTGCTTGGAAGCTGCTTAAAAGAGGCTAAGAAGCAAACTAATGACTCAAAAAGTTACCCGATCTCTTCCCTCATTTCCTCCAAACACGGTACACTAAAACCTGTAGTTCAGCGCTTTAATGACAATACAGAAGCACAGTGAAACACCACTGCAAGAGTCTGTCCCGTGAGTTTTCCAGCTGAAGGAAGTGCAACGTCAGAAAACCCCTGGAGCAAACTGGTCAGTGCACATTGCCGCTGCTTCTGAAACTGCCTCACCTCCCTGCTGCTGCTGTCCTTCGAAATCAATACAGCTTTCTTCAAAAACAGCTTCTCATGGGAACCCCAAATTCCTTTCCACCAAAAAGCTTCACAAAACCACTCCTCTGAGAGTTTAAAGTACCACGTAACATGGGAAACTCATCAGCACGGTTAAAATGTGTACTTTTATTTTCACGTTTCTGATGAAGGAGCAGTCTTCTGAAGACCCCAGTCTTCAGAAAGAAAAAGCATGAAGGAGCCCCCCATCTCTTGGGCCATGATCTGTACCATCTTCCCCATGTGTCTTGTTTTATACCAATGCCTACAAGCAATTATCTCGCCATGCACCTGCAGTAATCATGTTACCAGTAACAGGCAGGGCTCTACACCTCTACCTCACAGACTAAGCACCCAGTCAGTTTTACAGTGACCGTTCAACATGACACTAGGAGAGGAAATTTTGCGACAGACAGAGTTTTAATACCTGTGGAGGAAAGAAATTATCTGTACTTCTAGCTCAGGTGTGACTGTGGCAGCAGCATGGAAGCCACTCCTTCCTCCCAGCACATGGATCTCGTACCATTTCAAATTTTTTTTTTTTTACCTCATAAAAAATTACGATCCACGTGTAATGACAGCAGTGCTACTAGAGACACCATCATCACTGCTATGTTCCATTTCAAACCTCAAGTTTCTGCAACTTTCAAGCTGATGCAGATTTATGAAGTAAACTGTCAATGTGCATCCAACACGCTCTCAACTTCTATGTCCCAAAGCTTCAATTAAACTTCAGGGACAGGGAGGCAGCTCTGAACTGACAGGCATAGAAGATACTTAAAATCCACGCACAAGCTTCTTTTATACCGAATATTGATGTAGCAAATCAAGAAAACACAACAAGATTTCCCTTATTACTAAAGTGCCATTCACATCAAGCAAAAAGGATAACATGCAGGACAAATGCCACCGTTTCCAACCAGTTATAGCTTTACCGTGCAAAAAGTCCCGTTCTATGTGTTGTCATCCCCCATCCCTCTCCCCTCTCCGAGGAGTTCCCCTCTCCGCAACTCTTGTGGTGCCAAAATCAGGTATCATAACGTTGCTACCTTAAAGTGAGCCGGTTTCGAGATAACTCAGCGAAACACAGAGCTGCAGCAGAAGTCAAGGATTCATACCAAGTCACCAGAAACCCAAAGAGAACAGAGCGATGCCTCAGAATTCTGGTACTTTTTAGACGAGAAATAAAGTCTTGCTACGTACCACAAAATAGCCAAGGAGACAATGGAAAGACAAAGTATAATACCTGCTCTGGACTTCTACGTTTTTTGTTACATCAAATTTTGACGGTAACGCACAATTTCAACAGGTACTTACACAAGCAAACACTGGAATGTGGCATGCCACCAAGAGGTCAAAAAAATAAGCACACAGAGCAGAAGTAGTACATTAGAAGATAACAGAGCTTCTTCCCCTCATCGCCATGGGCTCCTGGATTCAAGGCAACAACTCCATGTTTACTCTTGATGCAGAATGCCAACTCAGCTGAAGATTGTAACCGGCTTGGTTCAGGGAACACCCTTGACCTTGTGCAAGAGAACTGTGTGAGCACCAGGCAGTTATTCGAAGGGCATGGTGAGCCCTAATAGGCAGAGGACTTCTGGAAGCCCCCTTCTAGAAGAACACCTCCACCCAAAGCGGGGTACCACACGGACACCAGAATTCGGCTGTTGCAACACCAACACACAGCTGCCCTCTCCTCTACAGGGACCACAGGTGGCACCCATGTGCTGATTTCCTAGATGTGCTAGAGCTCTTTTCACGTCCCTTGCTCCCACCCCGCAGAGAACTCGTACTGCAGGAGAGAAGAGCTTGCCCCACAGCTTCTGGTGACCAGCAGCGGTGGTGTGATCTTCACTATGACTACAACAGATGCAGAACAAGTCACTGGTCAAGAGAACTAGATTCTTCAACATAAAAATGCTCTGTCTCTTAAGCATCACTAAAAGAAAGAAACCAACTCAGCAAGCTAACAATCTGAATACTTGAGAGCATCCACTCGCTGAGCATGCTTGAGAATGCTAGCAGATGCCGCAATTTAGAGTGAGGGAAAGCATCTGGAGTCTACCCCTTCCCTGTTCACGAGTGGTCAGGTGAAGCTCAACCTACAGACATCCAGCCACAAAGAACTTTTATCATTACTTTCCGCTGTATGTAATCTTGTTTGACCAAAGTTTTAAGTAGCTAATAGAAAAAATAATGCAAGAAGTAAAATTCTTAAGACCCAAGAAACCCTGTCTTCATCAGCTGCTAGCACGAAGAACGTACCCAAGCTATTTTATTTTAAAGCAGAGACACCCTAAAGGCCAAATTCACAAAGACCTTTCAAAGATGTTTTAGAGGTTTTTTTGAGATGCAAAAATATACTCTAAGGGAACTGGAATTAACAAAACCCCAACAAACCAATCCAATATCATCTTAGAAAAAAAAAATCCAAAACCCAAAAAACAAAACCAAGCAACTCACCTCCCCCCACATAAAAAACTCCCGAGTTGTTAACTCTGTGGTCAGGTTGGTTAGCCAGATTTCAGTCATTTCTGCCACTGAACTAGTGCTTGTAAGATATTAACTTCTTTCAAGTAGACCTGGTAAATTCCATTGAACCTAGTCTACTGCAAACAGAAAAATTTACAAGTGTCCTAAACCATAGCCTTTAAGACACTGGCATTAAAGACAAGGGATGTTGGTTGGCAGTCTGAGTGAGAACCCCAAGTGCTGCACCGGTGAGGTGAAATGCATTTCCATGACCAACTTTACGCACGCAAACATGACCCTCTTCCTCCCTGCACCGCAGCTGGCTGGAGCTGGAAGTCTGCAGCCCAGGAATTCCTCTAGCTCAGCTGCGAGCAACTAGCTCCACTGCATGGCACCCAACCGAAAACACTGAAACCAAGCCGGAAAGACGCAAGAAAACTGTATTTTTTATGTGTGTTTTAATAAACTCCGGTATTGCCAGCCATGGAAAAGCAAAGCAACTGCTCTTTAAATAGGCAAAAAACCAGACAAAGATACGCTCACCCACTCCACAGCTGACAATCTGCCTGTAGAAGAAGGGACAGAACTGGCCTTTAAAAAAACCCCAGAACAATAAAGTGCTCCTGCTACAAAGGACCTGGGGAATTTTGCCGGCACAAGGACGCAGCTAACAAGTGATGCAAAACAAGAATCGGGGGAAAGGAACACTGCAGCTTGTAGTAAGTAACACACCCCCATCATGTCTTCCCTGCTCTGTCAATAGGTGGGTTGTTGTCAGACTCTCGCTCTGGCTGCCTTAGAAAAGCTTAAAAAAAAAATAAAAATGAAGGCAGGAAGAAGAGCAACTCAAAAGAAGGCGGGGGGGAGGAAAAAAAAAAAAAAAAAAAAGGCCCCCCCCCGG
>JAVJGI010010228.1:0-44582 GCA_035590275.1 Ibycter americanus
AGGAAACGGCCTCACGTTGTGCCGGGGGAGGTTTAGGTTGGGAATGAGGGAAAACGTCTTCATGGAAAGGGTGGCCAAGCCCTGGCACAGGCTGCCCAGGGAGGGGATGGAGCCACCAGCCCTGGAGGGATTTAAAAGATGTGTAGATGCGGCGCTCGGGGCCATGGGTTAGTGGTGGGCTTGGCAGTGTTGGGTTAACGGTTGGACTTGATCTTAAAGGTCTTTTCCAACCTAAATGATTCCATATCCAGCAAAGTTGTGCTTTACAGCACCTGCTGCTGCCATCCCGTGTGCACATTTCACAACAGTGGTTTGAAAACGCAAGGGTTCAGAGAAGAATCAGGATAACTAAATCAGAAAATATACCTTTCCACAAAATGCTCAAGAAAGTTAATTATTTAATGGATTTGAGAAAAGACGAAAGGATGATTTGACCAGAATACAAAAATAAGCACATGGAGAAAAGGAACTTGGTTCACAGAGGATCCTTCAAGCTATCAGATGAGAATAAAGAGTTATTGAAACAGAAACTGAAGTACTAGTTGCATGGGCACAGCTCTCTCTTACAGAGGTGGCTGAAACCAGTCTTGAGGTGCAATAAATTCCTATTTACACTATCAAAGCAATGGCAGAGAGGAGAGAATCATCTGGGAGGAAAGAAGAGACTCAATACCAAGCATATGAGCTGAGCTTAGACCGATGCTATGATACAAAGAAAGATACAAAAGCCTGAAAGAAAGGGGCCCTGTCAGAGAGCGGGAGACTAACTGAGCATGTTAGCAGAGGAAGGTCAGATCGAGTTATATGACAGAAAAAAGGAGTAAGGACTGGACGTCATCCCATCTAAATCACTAGCAAGCTTCTCAAGGAGAAAAAAAAAATCACAATTAACTGAATATTTAGAAATATTCTATATGCACGGAGTAGAGAATTACTTGGGGACTAAAGCACTGCTCAACATAATTTATTTGAAGCTTGGAAACTGAGACGTTCTGAATCTTTTCTCCTCACTCTTCTAGTGCAGAAGTATAGTGCAAACAAACTGAATAGCACACAAACACAAAACATTATCTGGTGATGGAAAAAAAAAACCAGAGTCCCACAGATCAAAAAAACTAATGATGCATGTTCTCAAACAATTTAGCAATACTCCGTGCTGTTCCTTCTCTCCACTCTCATATACGTGCCAAGTGTACTATTGTTCTCAATTTTAAAGAATTAAATATAAGCCCTAAACACCGAAACCATGTTATGCAAATACTCCTTAAACAATAGGATTTTACAATGCCTGCATGAACACCACAATCATATTAGAAAAAAAACTCCTTTATACAGCAAGCTCTAAAAATATCTTCGTTTTGAAATCTGACATCTAAAAGTTAAAACCATACCTTAACTCCTGTAGATGTAAGGAACACTTCTTGGGTTTGACCTATTTTTTTTAATGGATTACAGCAAAGAAGAGTGCACTATGGGACAAGAACTCTACACATGTACTGGATAAGATGCCTGCACAGACATTTCCAAGCAGAGGATCGGAATTGCTCATCCCCTTGAATAAGAGTTCATGTATGGCCACACGAGAGGTCACATCAAAACAAATGCACCATGCTGTTTCATAGGAAATAGAATAAATGCTTTGTCCTGTAGTCCTATACAGGGGAACCGGCTGCAAGCAAGTGCAGTAGGGGCAGCTGAGCACCTTTCTGCAGGCAATGGAAGTGCTCTGTAAGCACTTAAGGAACCAAGCCCTGGGAGAAATCCATTTAGCATGCGTAAGTGCAGAAAAATCACTAAGTCCCCAAATGCCCATGTCTGCTGAAGAGCCCTTGAGGCATTCTGCATTTGAATTATCCAAGCTGTAATGGCACATAAATAGAAATAATGAGAGAGAATAGCCATGGAGAACTCCAAGGGCTATGCGGGGCAGCATACACCACGGAGGGATGCTGCTCTTATTTACTTGAGCCCAACCTCTAATGCCCGGGAAACATTTGGGATCCCAGAAAAGAGAAGCTAACCAATTAAGACACCAAATCACTAAACAGAAAATAAGAGCGTACTTTACATCTTTCTTTCTAATCTTGTAAGTGAAGCATGATTAACTTCTGCTGAATAAAGCTTTGCTATATTTACTATTAGGTCCATCTGGCTTGTGGAGATGACGTGCAACCAAGAGACTTACACTGTGCTGTCTCCACAAAGGACATGTATGAAATAAAGTGGTTTGTATAGGCATCACTGATGGACTTACCAAAAAGTGTTTAAAGGTTCAGAGAATGAAAAGGGCTTCTCCCAGGTAGCAAAAGGTCCACATGAGGCTGGTATTGCCACGTCCTGACTTTGCTGGTCAGTGATCAACTTTTTTTTAACTTTTCTTGCCTAGTGCCTTCTCAAAAATGTAAGTTTGTGACCCCTTGGAAACAGGCTGTGAGCCTCAGGTGGCTGCTATTTCAGGGCAAATCCCAAAGCGTCACAAATTATTTTAATGTGGCCTGGGTAAACCAATGATTTCTATCCCATCATCCTGTTATACAGCAAGCATGAAAGACCATTCTTTTAATTCTACAGTCCTAAACTTGACTGTAATAAATGAAGTACTTCAAGATATCTTTAGTTCACAACAAAAGTGTCTCATTAATTTTAAAGAGTACCCTTTTATCTGCCACTGCTTACATGTGATCAGAGATCTATAATTCACATGCTATAAAGACATTCCAAATCCTGTCTCCTAAAGAAATTTTCTTATTAATAAGAAGTAGAAAAACACGCAGTCACCATATACTTGTGGCAAAGGCATATAAGCAAATTCAGAAGCAACTCAGAGCAATTAATGGAGGCTTTCCATTAACAAACAGGATTTCCTGCTAAAATGGAATCAAAAAGACAAAGAGACTAGAAAAAACATGAAAGCAAGGAATTTGATGTAGTGAGACAAAAGTAAATATTTACAAAAGTAAGCCAAGAGTTTAATTTGCAGAGACCGGGAAATGTATTTTTCAACCAAAGGCATAAATTGTTAGGCAGCTCATGGTCACTTTCCAACAAATGTTGGGAAATTGATGCTCCTATCACTAGAAAATTAAAAGGAACAAAAAGCAGTAAAATCCTTCCCCTGTATCTCGGTACAGATAATTTGATTCCCCTTTTGCCTAGCATGCCAAATAACGTCCTTGTCATTCCACTTAAAGAACATAATCAGGTGAGGATAAGGAGCACCACCTAGAAACAACAACTTCGTAACACCACGTTGTATTAAAATATAAACTCAATAACCACAGACTGAAATCCCCCATGTATATCCTACAGAAGATGCAGATTTTGACAGGGCACTTAGCTGAGCACCACATGTCTGCTGTATTTTTATGTAACAGAGAGAAGAGCAAGTGGCAAACTAAATTCAGGAAGGCTGGAAGCTGTGGGGGGAAAAATGTGAACAGTCCAGTATAAACAGAATACATGTTTGTAAAGCTCAGACTAATCATAAGGTTTATTCTGAGCTAAATATCCCTGAATGTGCCTTAGGTGTCTCAAGGCATGAATGTAATTCCTTTCAATGTTCTCTTTGTTCATCCCGTTAATATTTTATAAGAATATTGAATGGGCAGAGTCCACAATATTTCCATTTCATCCACTTGCTCTTAATTCAATAGGGTAAGTGTTTCATAGCTGCTGAGAGAAGACATTTGTCTTGAATTAGGACAAAACTCTGTGGGTGAGAATCAGAGGAAATTGCTGGAGAAAGCAGCCTGAGCAAAACTCCCACCCAAAAACCCAAAGACAGACTCTGGAACAATGAAACAACAACAAGAAAATTAAAAAGCCATCATTGCCATGCAAACCTAAGGTCCAAATCCGTGTTCTTTGAGCAGCTTTTATTTGGCACGGCTTTCCTCAAACACACTGGGTGTGTGTGCACATACGTATTTATATGTATTTGGGTCATTGCTACACTTATAAAGAAAATAGCTGTGCCTCTTTGTACTCACTCTGGCAGGAAAGAACCCGGATCCACGTTAGGAGTTAACAGAGTCATTCCATATGCACAAGATCACAGGGTACGTGTGCTGCGAACAGCCCTCTTTAGGCTAAGACTTAATTTCGTCACTGAAAGTCCTCACTGCTGGCATCGCATGTCACCCGCACCCCATCCGCACAGCAACCCCGCTCGGTGGGGGTTCGGCTTTTCAGGCCCCGACACGGTTAAAATGAATTGTTCATTGCATTCTCCTCTGAACCTTGGAAATAATATCATGGCTTTGACCCAATTTTATAAAACTGAGTTTCAATATTGAAGCAGTACAACAAGAAACAAGCTAGGAGGACACATTACTGGGCTGTCGACAGATATCACTAGTTTTGTCTTACACCTCTATTTCTTTTCCCCTTGCCTTTCTCTAAAATCCTCTCCTAAAGGTCTCTCTGCCATTCTTGCTTCACAGGAATGAGTTTTATAGTTTCCCTCGTGGACTAATCTTCTGTTCGGTCAGGCGTCCTTCCTGATCATGTCCCCATCTCTCCACGGTGATCCTAGCAATGTCCTGCTGACGGTAACGGAAAGCCTCCACATGCCTCTCCCTAATCACTACAGTTGAATTACCCTATTGACATCAAACCTCTGAAATTTTATCAAACTGGAAACGTTTATTGAAGGAAATAAAGAACATCAGTTGGACCTATCAGGACTCTACAGTAAAGCTATCACTAAGGACCTTACCAAAATGACCAAAAATTCAAACCAGACATAGGTCTCACCACTAAGACATGCTCCCAAACATAATCCTGGATGCAAGGACTGTCTCTTGCATAACAATGAGGTCATTTCTAGACTTCTAAAACCCCATAAGGAAAGAAAATTAGAAAGATAATGCACTTGTATCTGTAGATAACTTCCATAACTGCTCATAATGGGTAGTAATTTTTTTCAAATCCAAATCCATAAATACTTTGTATTCTCTTTGAGTATTTGTGAGCCACTGAGAAACTGTCATGAGCACCACAGGATCTAAAAAAAATATAAAATCAGTAATTAAGGAAATGAGTATTTTTTTGTCTTCCGGACAGAGTTTAGATGGCATGTGTTCAGTGTGCCCTGAGGCCACACAGGGAATAAAGACGATGCAAAAAAACCAAAGCAGTGAATAATGCTACGTTCAAAACAAAAACCAACACATAATCACTTAGTTAAAGACTGTGTTTTTGCTTTCGAACTAAAGATGCTGAATTAAAACTTCACAGACAACCTTAATCTATTAATTCCTAAACATCAAGTGAAATTTCAATATTGATCAAGGCATTTTTTTTTTAATGCAGTGTGTAAAACAATGTATTGATTTGAGTGTATTACAACCTTCTTCAGCAGAGTACTTCCATCCATGCTGTTTTAGTGATATTGGCTCAAAAAAACAGTTTTAACTGTATTTCCAGGCAGGAAAAAAAAAGTATAGCTTGAGCTGCACTACTAAAAATCTAACATCAGAGCAGCAGTCTGTTCATTCCCCCACAATTTCAGCAGGTAGTTATTCATAAGGATATTCCTTCTTGGTACACAAACTGCATGTGAATTCAAACCAGCTAATACAGAATTTCTAGGCAATTTTTAAATTTTACTTTGAAATTTACTGCATTCCTTTCTGAATAAATCATGTTTGACATGAAATACATTTGAAGGAATAGAGAAGACAGCTTTCTATTAGAAGTGTATGGTACTTTATAATAAATTCAAAATGCATACTACAGTATTTGGTGCAACATAAATGTATGCACATACATACAGATACACACAACTTCTTCCAAGAGGGATATTTGTTAGAAATATTATTTCTGTCTGCAAATAGCACTGACACGCATGTACACATACTTTAAAAGAGACAGAAATGCTTAAAAACATTCATAGGCACATGAAGGTACAACTTCTTGAAAAAAGGAAAAATGCAGAAAACTGTCAAATATTATGTAATATAGTAAATATTTTTCAACACCAAGACCAAAATTAAGTTTCATCCCCGTTACTAAACCTTTCCTGTAAAAGCATAACAACGCTGTACTTCAAAAATAAACATCACAGGTAAAAATTGTCTACATCCTTCTTTGTAATGTCAACATCAACCCCCTTTGCTGAATTTCTGTGGATTTATGTTCCTAGATATAAACCTCCAAAATGTAGCTAGTCATAAATAAATCTTTCCAAAGCAAATTCATGTCAAAATAGATAGGAAATAAAAGATAGGTCTTTTCATCCTGAAAAATATTTGTGTCATTGAAAGAAAACATTTATCAAAAACATTTTTTTTTTTTTTTTTTTGTAAGGGATGTTAATATCCATCAGAATCCAACAGCAGTGGATGCTGAACAAAACAAGGGATAATGAAGCATTTCGTAAGAGTTCAATTCACTATGGAAAAAGCTACAGTTAATGATCCACACGGAGGTTAATTTGGCTTTAGGAAGCCCCAGCCTGCCCTTGCCCAGTTGAGTACAAGTGCTGCGCCAATGTCCTGGGAAGCCAGCCCACAGCATTTTCTTAATTCCTGTTATTCAACATTTTTTTTTTTTAATTTTCTTTATTTTTTTCTTCTTAGTAGCTAGAGCCTCCCAACAGCACCCATGCCCTTTCCTAAGTATGTGTTAGAAATAACGCCAGAGCCTTTCATCTGCTGCATTTTCCATGCATCTTTATTATGAACAGTAAAGCTGACCTTCCTAACACTGTGTCCTACATTTGGACAGTTCAGTGATTTTCTCTCCCTTGCTCTACAGCTCTTAAAAAAAGAGAATGTAAAAAGGAAAAACAACCTGTGCAAATATATAGTGAAGACCTGTAATGGTTACAAATGCAACTCCCGAGAACAGCATATATGTATCAAGAACATACCGTAGCCTTCAGCATCTACCAAACATTTTTAGAAATCTATTACAGACAGTTTGAAATGCTCTAAACTACTCATCACTGCAGGAAGATTACAGTTTCAGAACTGATCATCTGGAAGCCTTTAAGGAAGGAAAAATGTTTGGAGTACTGAATTCCCCCAGCTTTTCTCTCCATCACCAGTACTGCTCTCCCAAACGACAAACACGTGGGATCAAAATCACCATGGCTTGCAGCAGGAAAAGGCTTGTCAGCATCCTGAAGGAGCTCCATCTTTGACTGTCCCTTCATCTTTTATAAAAATGCTTTCCATATTTAGCAAAATCATGTCTTACCCATGTTTTGTAATGCAACCTTGACAAAGCTAAAATGTAATCACTTCTAAAATGTAATTCTTCACGGTAGTCTGCCTGTCAGGGTTTTTAATTTTGTTCTTCAGTTAAAAAGGTGTTAGACATTACTGGTAAGATTTAGAAACATTACAGGGGCAGAAAGAGCCCTTATGTAAGGGAAAGCAGATTTTATTTTAGGTAACGCTTCAAAGTTATTGTTCATTACTTTTTCAGTAGCAAAAAGGTCATTATTTCCCACATACACTGTCATCCTAAATTACCTTATCACTACTGAACTTGTCGTTCTAAAGAGAGGTTATTTTATTGCCTTCAGATAAACATACTCAAGTCTCTGGATTGGTGGGAAAACTGATACAGATTGGATTTAATGATTCATTTCGGCATACTTGCAGTTGTGCAATGTTTTTCCATCTTAAAAACCACCATGATATATTTTTTTTTAAGTCCCAGACCCTCAAGCTGCACAGTAATTAAATTTACATTGTCTTCAATTTATTTGGAAATTAACCTCATTCCCACAGAGAAAAGAGGTTGTCCTTTTGCGCTTTACCTCCCACTCAGTTTTATATATCTTATTCCCTTGTGTAGTTCTTTCTGACTATCAGCTCAAATATCCTCCCAAATTCCTAAAAAAATGCCCTCCCCAAAATGCACTTTTTAAAAAGACAAATTTCTGTGATGTTTCAGGTCAGTCTCTGTTTTTCCCAAAGCAAAGAAAACAGTTCAAAGAACTGAATTACCATGATGATAAAGCAAACACCAACAGTTTTCTATTCTATACTGTACAAAAAGCAAGTACAACCCTTATGGGTTGGGATGTTACTTCCCCTCCACCTCGGGGAAACAAATGACGAAGGCAGAGCGTGGGACCAAACACAAACTGTTTGGGATATTTAGAAGAGAGACAACATGGCTTTCTAGGCACATACAAGTATCTTCTGGAATTTAAATTTATCCAGGTGACAACCAAAGGCATGCAAAGATGAGTTTTCACAATCCTGGTGGTGCAATCTGGATTAATCTAAGGCCAAAACTATTCTGGGGCTGGACTAGATCATCCCCAGAGGTCCCTTCCAACCCTGACCATTCTGTGGATACTAAAGCAATTTGTAAATGTGATCAGCTATACAATCAGTATAAAGGCTCTCAGAAGTACAATCAAGATAATCATAGTATCTTCAAATGAAGCCAAGTTGTGATGAACTGCTGAAGTTGAGGTTAGGTAAACGGACAGAAATCTGGCTGAATGGATGGGCTCAGAGAGCTACGGTCAGCAGCTCAAAGTCCAGCTGGAGGCCAGTCACGAGTGGTGTACCCCATGTGTTGATTCTGGGGGTTTAACATCTTCATTAATGACCTGGCTGGTGGGGCAGACTGCACCCTCAGCAAGTTTACAGGTGACAAAGATCTGGGAGGAGAGGTTGATGCATCAGATGGTTGTGCTGCTGTTAAGGGGGACCTGGACAGGCTGAAGAAATGGGACAACAGAAGCCTCGTGAAGCTCAACAAAGGGAAATACCAGATCCTGCACATTGAGGGCTGACCAGCTAAAAAGCAGTTTTGCAGAAAAGGATCTAAGGGTCTTGGTGGACACCAAGTTGAACATATGCCAGCAGTGCACCCTCACAGCAAAGAAAGCCAACAGCACCATGGGCTGCATTAGGCAGAGCGTTGCCAGCCCATCAAGGGAGGTGATCCTCTCTGCTGAACACTGGTGAAGCCTTACCTGGAGCATTGGGCTCCCCAGTAGTAGACACATGCACATATTGGAAGGAGTCCAGCAAAGATCCACAAGGATGATTAAGTGATTGGAGCGTCTGACATGCAAAGAGAGGCTGAGAGAACTAGGACTGCTTAACCTGGGGAAGAAAAGGCTTAAGGGGATCTCAGTGTGCACAAATACCTGATGGGAAGGTGTAAAGATGCTGAAGCCAGACGCAGTGGTGCCCACAGAAAGGACAAGAGGAAATGGGACACGAATTGAAATACAGGAAACTGCATTTAAACATAAGAAGAAAAAGTTACCCGGAGAATTTGTGGAGTCACTGTCCTTGGAGGCATTAAAAAATCAACTGGACATAGCCTTGGGCAGGAGCTTGGACGTGACAATCTCCAGAGATGCCTCCCAGACTCAGTCACTTGGTGACTCCCTGAAATCACCATGAGCATGGCTAAACGTTTAGCATAGCTGCAATAAACAACAAAATGCAAGGAACACTGCCTGCTGGAAATGAGCACCAAGTCAATGTAGAAACCAGGAAAGCCACCATTGCACTACAAAGCACCTTGGGAAATACAGTAAATAAATTTTAGGGTAAAATCCTGCCGTAGCAAGAGGATGGCTTGGTGATTAATTAGAAGAACACAGCATCAGAAAGATCTGATTTTACTGATTTATTTTTAGTTGTGTGATTTGGGGGGGGGGGGGGTTTATAATCACCAATTTTTAATTTCTGTTGGATTAACACCACATTGAAAGCAAGGCTTTGCACCTTTTTGCACTGTGGAGAAAAGAAAACCATCCATGCTGAAGTCTCTTAAAACTCTTCTGCAAAACTGAGGAGCAATCACAGCAGAATTCGCAGTAAAACTCTAATTTCAGAAAGCACAGCTCTTTGTAGGACCGTGCACTACTAAACACCTAACAAGAACTTTAGTGGTATCTAACAGTCAGTAGGGTTGAGGTTCACCTTCAGTAGGGTAGAGGATCCTCAGGCTCGCTTCTCAGTGAAAGATCACTAAGCTGGACCGCACTTCAACCTATGCAGGCTTACAAAATGTAAGAGTTGAATTTTCAACCCACTGGAAGTCAAAAACCCTATCACACTATTTCTGACAGGTCACTTCCCTTAAGGTACTTTATTTTACCCTACCTACAAAATTGAATCTTCCTCTTCCACAAAATGTTCTGACACCTAATAAGGAACATACAGGAGAAGTGATACCACACATTATGCACCTAGAAGTATTTAAAGTAACCAAGTACGTGAGGCAGGAACATTAAATGGAAACTTTTAAATCTTCTTTCATTAGTGTACACGTATTGAACTAGTTTTCAGCTAGGCTGACGCCCCAGAAAACTTTTCCAGCATTTAGAAGAAAAGCCAAATGCTAATCACTGTCCTGGAGGTTACACTGGGGCTGCAGGATTAGTCATCTTTGGAAACCAGTTGTGGTTGTTCTTATTTTCCTCTCCCACTGCTTCTTCTGATCTGTGGCTGGTGCAGTGGGAGCATTCTCATCAATGTTTTCTCACAAATTCAGCTTACAAACACGAAAGAACAAAAACACTTAAGAATAGCTCACAGCTCTCAACCCCTACATCCTGCTGTAGAGTGGGGATCCAAAACCTCCTTACACAACTTAAATCAATCCTTTGGAGGATTAAAACAAAAAGTTGACTAATTTTCCCCCCCACCTCTGCATTTCTTAGTCAAATAGGGCTGTGGTGAGGAATGGCGATACTAACATGTGAGGAGAAATGACAGTTCTTGTAGTTGGATGCTCTCATTAGAAACTGGAAATGAAAAGAACAGAAGGAAGAGGTCTTACAGTGCTACTAATTCTGCAAATCTGGAACGTTTTGGGTCATTTAGATTAGTATGAATGGATCTGGATGCCAGTTTTCAAGTTGTTAGCAGTTACACCTCTGTTAAGCAAGTCGACAATGGTCCCTGTTCCCTCCAGCCAGCTCCTTTCCTCCCCATCCTGCCCCGGCCACTTGGGAGCTGTGCAGCCCCCATGTCCCCCCAGGGAGCCAGGCCAGGTCCGCGGGACCCAGCAGCTCAGGGGCTCTGGCTTCATTGCAATGTGCTTATGACACCTCACTGGTGGCACTCGTCTCTCTGCTGGAGAATCACTAATTTAAATGGAACGGCTGGACAGCTGGGAGACCATCCAGAACTACTCCAGAAGGAGAACCATGAGGATGATGCTTCTGATCTCTTACACTGTTAATCAAATATAAAATACAGAAGAATTTTTTTTAGTTTTTTGTTTGGTTGGTTGGGTTTTTTTAGTTTTCCACATTCATGCTACTGGAATCTGCAATTAATTAGGAAAATTAAAACTCGCAGGTATTTTCACTAAGCAGTTCTACCCTGTAGCTCCTGCATAGAACATCTCTGCAGCACATATCACAACATCTGCTTTGAGACAGTCTGGGCTTACTGGGGGAAAAAAATACATATTCTCAATTTTACTATAAAGTTTATCCCTTGGACTCATCACTTTTAAACAAACATACCGTCAAGTATTCTGAAGTTAGCCAGTACATGTAGGAAAAACTCTGTGTGCTTGTACGAGCCCAAAATCAGCCGACTACTCAGCCACACACCTTACACACAATATCCCACTAACGAAATTACATTTCAAGTGAAAGCCACCTACGATGTTAAGAGTATGTTGTGAGGTTTTATTTTTTTTTTCTTTTGTAACTGCACTATTGATTGTTGGGTTTATTGATTAAAAATTACTGCTGAGCTAAAATTTTATATATTTTATGGAGTGGGATACTTTGCATCCAACCTTAAAAGGCAACGGTCTTCTCTCCTACATTAACAACATAAATCTCTTCTTGCTTCTGTTCTTCTGAGTCCTTTGCCAAAATTCCATTCATCACCACTGGTCACATGCATGATTTGCATCCCTTAATCACCTACACCTCTGTTTCCAAGAGACATCTGCAAAGTTATTTGCTCCACCATTCTTCCAGGGTATTTGTGAATCATTTGTTACCCTAGGTTTGCAAAGGTCTCTGAAATATTTCAGTACTTAAGGCACTACCCAGCTCCAGGCAGACCCCCACATCTCTCTCTAGGCATCCATGTGTATGGATTAAACATTTAGCTCTTAATTCATTGCAAGATGTTGACGTTTCTCACTGTTTAAAAGGAGAAAAAAAAAAAAAGGTATACATTTTGATGCTTAACTTCAGGCATTCCGGTGGAAACATCTTAATCACAATTATCAATTGTGATAATTCTAGCTGCAGTCAGTACTTTCCACTCATTTCATCCGAACATAAGGAGTGCTGGAATCACAGCTACAGTCAGTTGATTCGCAACAAGAGCTCATGAAGAAGAGGACTTCTGCACAAGCCAAAATGTAGCTTTGGTGAGAATCTGTGCTTCAATTTGACAAACTGGAAGATGTTTCGAATCAGTAACATATGTTTGTTATTTTCTAAGTGAATAATTTTCTATATTTAGGCAATAATTACATTTTACTAAGTTGCCTTTACTAGCCAAAGTTCATGCAATGCTGCCTGGGAAACCAAAACAGATAACAGTGTATCACCTAGATGGACAAAACAAAGAATACCCACGCTGCACTCCATGCTGCCAGTGACGATGACTTATCGAAGCTGCTGCAGAGGTGATGTTCTGCACCCTAGAAAAGTCAGCAGCTAGTACAGAGGAGCTGAACCTCACTAAGGCTTTTTGGTCTAAGCAAAAGACTAGCTTACATGAGCATAAATCCTTTCTGTTTTCAGCTATAAAGCACTAAACTATATTCAGTACGACATGCATTTTATTAGCATTCTCCTGAACTCTTCAGGCAAGCTATAGAATATTTCTCTTTTTAGTCTCGAAACAATAGCTTATTTACATACTTATAAAAGAATAAAACACCCTCCCCAATCCTGATTAATTGCCAGACATTACGTACGAACGCAAAACCCCCGGACTCCAAACATACTGCTACAATGGAAATGTGTGAAAGTAATTTTGTTCCAATTTCATCTCATGGGAACGTGGGCTCATAAGCATTCAATTAAAAATAATTCCATCTGATCGAGATGTGTTATAGTTTCACATACTAATGTGGCAGAATGCGTCTAGATCATGTCTGTGATAAATTTTTACCAGGGTGGGAGGAATAAAGATTATTTTATAGAAAGAACATAATTCTTGCAATTTTTCCCTTTCAATTTTATTTGTGTGTGTGTGCATGAGAATGCAGGGGTTTGGCAAACTGTGCTGTTTTGTACTATTTGGGTCAGATCACCTGGGGGATAGTACCTCAGAAGATAACATTTGTACTGGGAAAAGTCTGAATCAAAACACAGCCTTTTAAAGAAATTCTATAAGACAAACAGAACAACAAAATCCTGCATGGCAATCTGCCTGTAACTCCAATTTTTAATGCCAGAAGAAGCCACTTTGATCAGCTCGTCTGACACAAGCCATAGGAATTCCCTCAGCTACTTCCTCCTTCAAGTCCAATAACTGTGGCCGGACTTGGACATATCTTTTAGGAAAGCATCCAATCTCATTGTAAAATTCCAATCTTGGGAAATTCAGAGCCCCTGCTAAACTATTCCAGTGAATCATCCACCATGTAAAAAACTATGAACCAGCCTCACTTGGTTTTGCTTCAATTTTCAGCTACTGGAGTGCATTATATTTTTGCATACTAAAGGACCTCTTATTAAAGGATTTATTCACCCTCAACCTCCCAAATAATTTCAGAGTAAACTCCTAAAACTGCCCTAGTGGACTTCCAACTCTTTTCAAAGTCAATGCTACCCGGCCCTCTTATTACAAGAGCATGACCCACATGCATGAAATCCCACCAGCTCTATGAAACTGCATCTTGCTTGCATCAGGCTTAGATGGTTACTTTTTGATATCGGCAATCTTTCCCCTTCATTGATCACTGCTTCCCTAAAAACTATTCTCAATACATTATTTTAAATAGCATAGGAGTTAACGAACCAGCACACGAGGGTTTCCACTATATATGCACCCACTGGATGAGTATCCAGTTAAACAGCATTTTGAGACCTACAAGCTAAGCAGTTTTTCACCCACCAAATACCCACAGCATTGATTTTATATCTCACTGGTTTCTTGATCGATATACTGTGCAGTACAAGACAAATAATTTGTAATAGAATTATTTATAAACAATTCCTCTCTGCCAAGTCACTCGATGTTGAGTGTTGAGTGATCCTTCCATAATAAAAAAGACCAACCCTTCAATAAAATTATCAGCAACTGACTAAAAATCACAATCAAAAAGCAATAAAACATTAAATTACATTCATTCAACCAACATCTGACCTTTTTTTTTTTAAAATTCTATTTTTTTTTCCCCACAAGGAAAATGATTAAATGAGCTGGATTTCAGGGAAATGTTGTTCCACACCATCGCAGTGGCCAAAGAAAAAGTCTCATCTCCTGACCTGATCCCAGATCAGGAACTGAGTCCACACAAAATATTTTGCATGGAAGCTCAGAGAACAGGGTTTCCATAAAAACTTAAAGGCTGCTTTACAGAAATCTCAGCATATTGGTATTAACAAAGCAGCACAAACCCTCTGAGAAATATCAATGTAGCTTGATTGTCTCTTTTTATTCCCTTTGTCCATTTTTACTAGTTCTTCCTTCTACTTACTTGCATTAATTAAATTCTGTCAGCTGTTCCATAGTCTACCTAAAACTGAAATTTCAAATGCATCTACCATAACCACTGAAATCAATGATTATTACAGCAACCCACAGCATTGGGTTTGCACTGAAAATAAAAAGTAAAACAATGAATATTAAACCCATTAGGAAACAGACCATCCTTGAGTCTTTAGGTTAAACACTGGTAATGGCAGCAGCTGGAATTTGTCAATGTACAGGTGATCATGTTAAGAGAAAAATTTTGTAAATTCTCACAAAAATGCACAATCTCCAACTCTGACATTAGAAGCTGGATGAATAATGCCATCTCAGTAACAAGAAAAATTTCCCAACCAACCCATAATTATACCCTATGATAATGCAATGATATTGTAACGCCTGTATGGGTACCAGTTCTGTTCTCATCAGCCTTCTGGCTAGGCAGGAGGTTGTGCCGAGCACACGGAATAGTGTTTGTGGGAGCAGAAAGGAAAAAGGAAAGGAAAAGGAAAAGGACCCGTAGACCAACAGTCAGACACCAGTTTTGGAGGCAAGGTGCAGAATCTTATTAGAATATCCTGAAGAACAAAGTTTTTAATCAGTATTGTCAAAAAGAGTACCAAGTTAGTTTATTCTTTTAAAGTCCTTACATCTACCAAGATTTTTAGACATTTTCATTAGAGAAATAAGGCTTTTTTGGGAAAAAAAACCAACCAATTTTTAAACTAAGTTACCTACCCTTCCAAAACCAGTGTGCTTTAGTGATAAAAGAAGTGAAGCTATTTCTTGCTTGTGACGGGTCTAGATTCTGCCATTTTAATTATTCTACTTCTAATCCTATGATATAAATGGGGTTATTCATAAAATGTGCAAAAAAGCAGGCTGTTGTTCAAATGTTATAAAGACTTATAAACCCTTTTCCATAAGGTCCAGTTACTACATCACAAATTATTTTCCTTCTCTGACAGATTTTTATCCTTTACCAAAAAGGTTTTCAATAGTTCCTGTGACTGGGGCCCCTTATGAGATAAGACTCAAACAAACTTTTCCTGCAGAAGTAAGATTTTTGTCACCTTTGGGAATTGTCTCATACTCAACCAATTTCATCTGCCTACACCAATTTACAACAACATTTTTGTTTTCACACACCACTTTGGATGGAAGCCTACCTACACTGACCTCCCTCTGTATGGGCGACTTGTTTGCAGAGACAGTCCTGTTTGCCCAAGGTGTGACACCAAATAGAGACCCTGCCACTTAAATGATCATTAAAGTCAAAACAATATTGCTCATCTTCTTGATTACTGTGTTAATACATTGTCCCACCTACTAGATATTTGTCTTATAACTGTCATTATTTCTCAGTAATGCTTTGATTCTCTTTCCATGGTGAACTCTTCCAATACCACCTCTCACAGGTTAAGCTCTCAGTGAAGCAAGGAGCAGTATTTGGTACTTTATACTGAAAATATCACTTGGAGCAAGTATCAGAAGAGATATAAACTATTTTCACAGGTTAGTTATAACTGAGTGCTTCAACTGGAAATAGCAGGAAAACAGAAAAGGACCAGTCTTCAGAAGGGGCTCTGGAAGACAACACCGAGATCTTCTGTTATCCAGCTAGCACTCGTGCAAGGCTGACGTGCTATTTTACTTGCACTAACTTAGGGTAAGATTTTTCTATTAACTGCTTAAAAACTGAATAATAAAATGTTCAAGATGATCTACAGAATCAGAGAAAAAGAATTCACCCTGTCAAAAGCCATTTGAAAGAACACTAATGGACGTACTTCTCCGTATTGCATTAATCCATGCAAAAACCATGGTATCATGCAAAACCGAACATATCTGCCTCATGTTTGTCCCCACCTTCCCTTCACAGACTAAAGCCAAAGAAAATATGTCAGACTTCCAAATGTTTTAGCTGTTTTTGAGGACGATACTCTGACACCGTTCCTGTATGTACTGTAGGATGGGCCAGTAATCCTCACGAGGGCAAAGGACAGTCTATACATTCCCGGGATCCAGCCCCGACGTCCCAGCACAGCTCACACTCCAACAGAAAAAGGAGCTGACAACTGGATAATGAACACAAGTTGGCTTTATGCAGTACTTTGCCATCACGTTGCAGTGACAGAAACATTTCTGGTAATTAGCAGTATTTTTCAAAGCTAACCTCCAAGGCCCTGATCCCACAAAGACTGCACATTCTTAAATTAATGTAATTGCATAATCCCATCGACTCCCATGGCATGGGAGGAGTATGGTTGCAAAGCTTATCCTCTACAGACTTCACACAAATGTGCCAGAACGCTTCTGAAAGGGAGTATTAAAATCTTACTAGATACATTTTGCTGTTTAAACAAACCTAGCATTAAGTAATAGAAGATATGCAAAATGGGTAAACCGTGTGAATTAGACATTGTCTTTTTTTATCTGGCAAAAAAAACCCCTTAATTCAAATGAATCCATATAATTTTTCCTTGTGCTCCACTGCTTCACGAACATGTTTACTCAATTTACAAGGCTCAGCAAAACCATATTTCCTGCTTTCACACACACCATGTCAAGCTAGCTATGAAAATAAAACTGTCCTTAATTTGTTTAGCATCCCAAAACAAATCATTGCTTGTTAACTGCCTTTTGCTAGTACATGCACTAAACCAGTTTCATTTTCAAAAGCAATTTTCCTGAGATTGACTGCAACCCAAAGAGGTTTAAAACAAGAAGGGAACACACATAAGCATTAGAACATCACACGACGAACATGCAATTCAAAAGGAAACCATAATGGTAAGAGTGGGAGAACACATTTCACATCACAAAGCACAGTTACTGCAATAATCAATAAATAGCACAGCCACAACAGAATTATTAGACAGTAGGAATGACAGATTACAATCCCAGGCTCAATATTTACGCTATGCTAATGCATCGCATCATAAAACAGGTATTGTGCCTCCTCTGTTTTTATAATTTGGAAAAGCCACCAAAAGCAACACTGGCACTAAATCCCAATTAAAGCTGCCTGGAGACCTGGTGCTGCAGGCTTACTCCTTGCAGGATAGCTGAATATACATTATTTTCCTCCCCCTCTCCCCAACTTTAACAGCATTAGCTGTTTGGTAAGTGTGGGACGTGGTGTGCCTACAGATTTGATAGCTTACCACCAGCATCTTACACAAATCCATGGTAGCTTGAAAATGTGAACAGCATTGATCAGTCAGCAGCATAAACACATTTTTTTTTAAGTCCTTTAATGGAAAACACTGGTTATTAACTACTACTAATTAGTCAGTGCCATTATTCCGAAGCCACCTCACCTTTTCTCCTTTGTTTTACTTTTAATAATTACCTCTCCCCACCTTCAAATTCAAGGTACAACTGTCTATGTACATATTTGTGTTTGCACCCAAAACGTACCAAAATAGTAACAAAAACTTTAATTCTATGGGATGTCTAAAGACAAGCAACATCATCTAGGGGTATCAGGACAGCGTCAGAGACCAGCCATTACTCAGGGCTAAGTTTTATATTCTTTACCAGGAGCACTGCAAAGAGGCCTGGATGGGAGGGTCATGATTTATAAATCACCATAATTATCCTCTACCTTTAGTAATTTATGCATTCCATCTCTTCTCTAAGTGGGCTGTTCCCAGGATAAAATACCGCCGTACTTAATACAGGATGGACACGCGGATGCACACAAAACCCACTTTTTTTTTGACACCTCCATTTATGCCACTGTATGTGATGCTATTTCCAGACTCATGCAGGCACATTTCCTGAGCACACACTTTTCTAGCCATATATTACCAGGACAACAACTGAGAATTAGCCACTAAAACCTGCTACCTCTATTTTTCTAGCAGCAATTTCTATGTCAAATACTCTGTCCTCCTCCTATCTCACAAAAGGATAGCCTGTAATGAAAACTAGAGATTTTACAAGCTCCCAGGCTGATATATTCTAATACAGCTCAACTGATGCGTCAGTCCCATTTCAGAGAGTAGTACCAGTAAACAACTTCTCCATCTCTTTCAGTATGGGGACCAACTAGATGAACGTTTTGCTCTAAAAACATCACAAGCTTGTTATATGCAGATGCAGGTAGTGTTACCAGTACTCATTTTCATCCATAAAGCTACCTGAAACATGCAACATCCACGGAGCGCTACTTCGTCTCCCGAGGATGATTTTGGCAACTTAACGCTGTGGCATGGTACAGAACTACCAAAATTTCACCGAAACAAGCTGGAATAATTAAGCTATTTCTTTTACATTTTCAGCATATCATTCCTACATGTAAAACATTCCATCTTAAACAAGATTTTGGTGCGGACGGTCATTATTATTTATTTTTAAATAACGCCTTTGAAATCTTAGGGGTTTGCCTACTTTAATACCGTATCCCTGTTACAAATTAATCTGGAGAATGCCCCTGGGACAGCTAGATTTTCATCTCCTGTTGAGACCCTTCAGTGTAACTCTCCATCATTATGTACTACCATAAAACATCTTTTGTACAAAAAGAGCTATTTCAGCTTGCATGCCATATTTTCTTCCTTTGACAAACAAGCTGGTTTTACTTATGTTTACTGTGTGGTCTGTTGCTATTGTATGCTGGCTTAGCTGGGAAGCTGCATTTCCACCCTGGATGCTTTCCATGTTCTGATCAATTTTGTCATGCAATTTTTTCCTTGTTTTCCTAAAGCTTCTAGCATCGTGATTAATATATTTAATTAGCCACAGCGTCAGCAGTGAAATAGTAAAACTGAAATTTTTACTTTGACTAAACAGCTTAGAGAAAACATTTAGGTATTTGAAGTAAAATTTATTTTTAAATTCCTGCTATTTCACAGTTTCTCTAAAGCACCTATAATTCTGCATCATTAACAAGGACTTTATGTTGTCAGTTTGGGCTGAGGGACTCTCACCATTCTTATTCTGTATAATCAAAATTGATCAGGCATATCAAAAAAGGCCAATCTATCTTATCATTAAGCGCCATGACAATTTACTGAACTTGAGGGAGAAGTTCTATCTTTCCCATTTCCATTCTGGAAAAGCAATTTATATAGACAATGTTACTGAAACAATGGATGTCAAGGAAGTATTGGACATTTACATGAAAGATAACTTCTATCTCTGCACTAATTCCAAATGAACTACGTAACCGTGTGGATGCTTTGTGAATCACAGCTTACGTTCTTATGTCATAGCTTTGGAAAAGGATTAAAAGATTTTAACATAAAATGCATTTAAAACTTCCAAAGGCCACACATTAATTCCAGAAGTTGTACTCTAAATAAAAAACCCCCAACAAACAAAACCATTATTAGACTCCCATTTCTACCACACTTTTTAGGATATACAATCAAGGATGCCATAAAGATACAAACCATCCCCTTAGAAATTAATGTTATTCATCAGTTTACTGAAAACATGCACAGATCAGTCACAGAACATGCAGCATGCAGTAAATGGAGAGCAGAGGTTAATAACCTGGAAGCATAGGATCTGAGAATGTGAGAACAAGTTAAAGACAAGAGTTCCTCTCCATTGTCACTGAGGGTCGAGAAGCAATGCTGCAGCGTAGAGCAGTGAGAGTGGGGGAAATACAGTTTGTCCAAGACATATACATATCTCCGCAAGTGGCGGCAGGTATAACTGAAAGACAAGGGTAAAGGGAGAAAAAACAGAAAAAAGAGGTATTTTCCTTTAAGAAAGCTAATTCATGGTTTAACGTCCTTGGTTTTTGTGCCAAGAGTCAATGGAAGATGCCAAGTAAGCAATGGAGCAGTTTGACATAAAACAACAGTTTCAAAAGACAGACGGATCTGTTAGCCTGTGCCCATACGCTGGTTCTGTCACTACTGCAAAGGGAACTCGCCAAGTCTCACGCGTCAGACACACAAGAATTTGGGCTTATTTCTCTCCCCCACCATCCCCCACCCTTTTTTCCCCCAGTTGATACCACGTTAAGTTTTTTGCCTCTCTCAATTTACCCTGAAATTATAAATGCACGAGTCTGAACCTGGTTTATAGAGTCCACCATTAAGAAAACCTGAGATTATTCACAAAATTTAACTAGTTTTCATGGAAATCGGTATCTGACTTTAGGGGGAAAAAAATCACACAGAATTACTGATCAGTGCAAACTGCTCTTGCAGCCTGGGATTCTAGTGGTAGAGTATTCCTGTATTTAATTCTAGTTCCTCAAACATGGTGCTTTATCGTAACTGACTTACATACTTAAGACCTGCTCAGCTTTTTCAGGAAAAACTACAATCACTTCCATGAAATAACCATAGAGCAATCAATAAAATATTTCATATTCACACTAACCAATTCTGAATGCTCTTAAGTAAGAGATACATTGCCTACGCCTATTTACAAGATATCCCCCCACTCATAATGGAAAGGAAAATAAATTAAAGTAGTTCACCTGCAACAAATTGCATAGCTGGTAATCTATTAAGCACATACATCATATAACCTCCAACATCTATTATTATAGGTTTGCATAGAAAATACTACACTGCATAATGGTGTACAGCTCAGGGTATAGAATATGGCAAATCGTCCAGAAAGCGCCTTAAGCAGCCTAATATATTGTGAGATAAAACAGCTCTTCACAAGCATCAAGATGCTTCTACCAGGATGTTTGCTGTCCCCATTGCAGCCTGGGTATCTCTCCAGTATAGACATACCCTCTGAGTGCTAAACTGGGAAAGCTTCCAGTGCAGAGAATGAAGACTAAGTGATTTGTGAAACTGAATTAGCAAGCACCGGAACTCTACACTAAAATGTCCCTACCAAATAAAAAAAATAAATCGTTTCATAGCTTCATAGGTTGACACTTGGCGAATGGGTTACTGACCCAACCACCTGCATTTCACAGGACAGTATCTCCCTATAATCCCTCTACTAGGCATAGTCACTCGGGATTAAAACACTCTTTCAGGTGACCAAATTATTCACAGACCTTGGGCTATGAACAGGACAGAAAAAGAGTGCCACCAACAGCTGATCCTTGAGTGCAAACTGTGGGGCTCTAAGCCTAAGACTTCATTAAACCCAATGTCTTCCACTGCTTTAGTTTAAATAGCATTCACTACTGGGTTAAAGTCAGTCACCTACCTTTGTTACGGAAGCTGACGAACACACAATCCCTTTTGGCACTTCATTTGCAGATATATTAGTTTTCAGGAGAGGAAGCAGTTGCAAGGAGGCAATTTCTTTAAGCCATCGTGCCTTTTTTTTTTTGACCACAGCATGCTTTGAGCAACAGAGGCTATTCTCTTCACTCCACAGGCCAGGGATGGAGAAGATAAAGAATGGTATTTACAGGATCCCATACCAAAGGGAACCCTCAACACACGAGCGTGCCATTCCGGCTACCCACAGAATTTTTTCCAAAACCAGATGAAAGAGCATCTTTTAGAATTATGCTGCTTAGTTTAAATGGTCATGAATCTGCTATTGCCATTTACTATATTTTACCAGCCTTGTTATTAGAAAATTGTACCATATTTCAAGCCTGAATAGGTCTCATCCCAGTCATCCGATCCTGTTAGACTTTTGTCAAGAAATAGAGAGTGCCTTCTATTATCAGTTATCTTTGACCCCTGTCAATGCTCTCCATAGGTAAGAAGAACAAGATTTGATTCCCCAAAGCACAATGACTAGATTTAGGCTTAACTGACAAACTGGATGAGAACGCAGCACGCAACGGGAGGAAGAAAAATTTCTAAAACCCTTCACCCAGAGGTTTCGTGCCCTGTTGAGAGACACAGCGCCAGCAGCACCGCCCTCCCACTGCTGCTAGCATCAGTGCCATCACCTCATCCTGCCACAGCACAGATGGGACTGAGCACAGCAGGGACCGCTTATTTGGGCAGAGAGTTTTCTGAGCCAGCTCTGGGTGTCGGTGGAGCTACTGGCTCTAAGCGTCACACTTCGGAAACAAAACCTTCAAGTGTCACCAGTCCTCTTGGGTATTTATACAACATGGCCAGTGCAATTCTGTAATCCTCCCTTTCATCAGTTGAGGTAATAAGGGCAAGGTCATTCCTATTTTCAAAGTTCAACTTCTTTACTGAAAGGTGTGATTTTTAAACCCATACCAAGAGCAATGCAATCCCATAAACCTGCATTTTCTAACTTGCGTTATAGCCACTATGACCAGCATAGCTTTCATCATACCAAAGACTAAGCATCTTCATTATGAAATCCCTTAAGCTAAACCTGAATAAAGTCAAGGCGTAGATCCTTCAACAGACAGGTACATTAAGAAAAATTTACATCCAACTTTCACTGAGTAACCATGGGTATCGAGTTAGAAATCAGACTTACTTGATCCACCAGAAATCAGTTTTCCAACTGATTTCCAAGCAGCTACATCTACAGTCACGTTACCAAAATTTTTGTTTTCTGTATGTTTTATGGGGCATATTACTTCTACTTTACAGCAAAAGTCAATCTTCAACTACAATATAGTACTGAAAAATTTGAAAAAGCAATATTGCAGAAAATAAAAACATTATATTTGATTGATGGCATGTGTGTGCCTATTATTCATGTATTCTGTTTACCCTGAGGACAAAACTGTAGCTCATGCTGTACTAAGATCCCACTCCAGAAGAAGATTATAATTCCCTCATAAAAAGTAAAAGCCATCTGATTAACATTTTGAATTCTGATGATAAAACATTGCAGTGTCAACTTCCAATACCTAAAAAGTAGAGCGTCTGGTTACGGAAGTCTGTGAAACCAGGGGGGACTTGAGTTATCCCAACAAAAAAAAAAAAACCAACACACATATTCTTACATAACAATAAACTTTTTTTTTTTGAGGTAATGAAAATAAAACTCCTCTAATGCCTTCTCACTACACAAATATTACCATAGCTATAGTCTCTAGATACTTAATAGAAATTCCATATGCTCCATTAAACTTTGTTATCAATATTCTTTGCCTTTAGTAGCCATCGCCATTGAAGCCACAGAACCCCAAAATTTTCAGACCCAAACCAACAGAGGTTAGCATCAGCATTTTGGAGACTGAAGAGACAGGATCATTTCTGTCTGGTAGTCAGCCATGTCTCACATCAGGTCAGCTGCGATTCCCTGTGATTCCAGAATACAAACTGCATGAAAATGAACAATGAACATGGAAACCCAATGACATCTTTAAGCTAAGTGAAGATGCTCAAAAGGGACAGGCATCAAGTCAAAGCACGAAATTCAAGCCTTATGAAGCCAGAAAGTGGCATTCAGAAGTCTCCAAGGGTTTACTCCCATAGGTGGTTTTTTGTGGGTTTCTTGTTTTTCACTTTCTCTACTACACAAAGCAGGTAGGGAATTGAAAGAGACAAAAATTGAACAAACACCAAAACCAACACAGAAAAGGTTCATTTGCTAAGCATGAATGATGTATATTTTTGAATAAAAATTTACCTAAAATGATTTGATACTGTAAGAGACAGCACAGAGAACCTAACATCTGTGAAGAGGCCTGTAAACTACCTGTTACTTGAGAATTTTTTCTACTCATGTTTCTGGCATCCAAGAGTGATGGCTTTTCATACCTGAGATACATCATACCATATATCACATGGAGCATCTCCGTTATGTGTTTCTTCTGTTATGAGGAAGGACTGAGAGAGCTGGCCCTCTTTAGCCTGCAGAGGAGAGGACTGAGAGGGGATCTCATCAATGTGTACAAATACTTTAAGGGCGAGTGTCAGGAGGATGGGGCCAGGCTCCTCCCAGTGGTGCCCAGTGACAGGATGAGGGGCAACAGGCACAAACTGTGACACAGGGAGCTCCTTCTGAGTGTGAGGAAGAGCTTTTTTACCTTGAGGGTGGCAGAGCACTGGAACAGGCTGCCCAGAGGGGCTGCGGGGTCTCCTGCTCCAGAGACATTCAAAACCCACCTGGACGTGGCTCTGTGCAACCTGCTCTAGGTGACCCTGCTTTAGCAGGGGGTTGGACTAGATGGTCTCCAGAGGGCCCTTCCAACCCTGACCATTCTGGGATTCTGTGTGATTCTGTGACTATGTTTCCTTCCCTGATCCTGGCACTGTCTAATTTTGTCCAGCGGCTGGTATAAAATGAGAAGGCACAGAACCATAGAATGGTTTGGGTTGGAAGGGACCTTAATCACCTTGCTCTAACGCCCCTGCCATAGGCAGGGACACCTTCCACTAGACCAGGTTGCTGTAAGCCCCGTCCAACAACACAAGCCCCTGGCCTGCAACATTTCCACGGATGGGGCACCCACAGCTTCTCTGGGCAACCCATTCCAGTGTCTCACCATCCTCACAGTAAAGAATTTCTTCCTAATATCTAACCTAAATCTACCTTCTTTCAGCTTAAAGTCATTACCCCTTGGTCCTATCACTACATGTCCTTGTAAAGGCAGGGAGGAAGCTTCAGTATTGACTGGGCAAATGAGACAGAAAAAGGAAAAGAAAAAAACCCCACCACCAAACCAGGAAAAAAAAAAAAACCCAAGCCCAAACAAAACACATCAGTCAGCTACATCACTCTTTGAAAAAGAAAAAAAAAAAGTAAATTTGCTCAAGGGGAAAACTGCTCTTCCTTGTAACTCTCCCCAGCTTCTGGAGCTCTCCTTCCCACCGCCACCCTGCAAGGACAGCCTGTTCTCATAAATCTTCAGAGAGGTGAACGCCTACAGTCGGCTGCCGTGAGGATACTCTCACCCGCTTATACCAATCTCCTGTAATCCTAGAGCTCTGGTCCTCTTCCTGAGAGCTTTTTAGATTTGTCTGAACCAGCAGGAGTTAAAATGAATGCTTTCATCATCACTCTGACTTCAGAGAGGGCAGAGACCCTTCCTGTACGCGCTTATCACTGCCTGCCACCCACGCACATGGAGGGGAAACTTTTTTTGTATACATATAAAAATCAACCCAATATATCTATATTTGTTTGTAATTTAGTGCAGATTTGATGATGGCAAAGAAAAGTTTCCTTTCCATAGAATCTTGGACAATCTCAATCAGTAATGGTATTCTGATGACAGCAGTTAAACAAGGGCACAAAACCCCCACTTTAAAACCAAGGGAGTTTGATGTCAAGAGCCACTGGGAAGGTGGAGGTTAGCTGGGAGCTGAACTGCAGCTCGTGTGACAGCAGAGTAACATCCCACATGAATAAACCGAATATTTTCAGTTGGAAGGGGTCTACAGCGATCATCTAGTCCAACTGCTTAATCAATTCAGAGCCAACCAAGTTAAAGCATGCTGTTAAGGACGTTGTCCAAATGCCTCTTAAAACAGGCTTCAGACATTGATGGCCTCTCCAGGAAGCCTGTTCCAGGGTTTGACCATCCTCTCAGTAAAGAAATGCTTCCTAATGTCCAGTCTAAACCTTCCCTGATGCAGGTTTGAGCCATTCCCATGCACCCTATCACTGGATCCCAGGAAGATGAGCTCAGCACCACTCTCCACATCTCCTCAGGAAGCTGTAGACAGCAATGAGGTCGCCCCTCAGCCTCCTTCTCTCCAAACTGGGCAAGCCCAAAGTCCTTAGCTTCTCATAGGATATCCCTTCCAGCCCTTTCAGTACCTTTGTTGTGCTCCCCTAAATGCATTCAACAACCTCTACATCCTTCTTAAATTGTGGGGCCCAGAACTGCACATAGGATTCAAGGTGAGGCCGCACCAACGCTGAATACAGCAGGATGATCACCTCCTTTGGCCAGCTGCTTGTACCGTGTTTGATGCGCCCCAGGATGCGGTTTGCCCTCTTGGCTGCCAGGGAACGAACGGATGCTGTGGCTTCCTGCAACTTTACTGAGTCTCCCTGATTGTCTGGAAGCCCTCTGAGGACCTTGTGTGAAACACGCACACAATCAAACCCAATAAACAATGAG
Source organism: Ibycter americanus (assembly GCA_035590275.1). Classification (NCBI taxonomy): domain Eukaryota; kingdom Metazoa; phylum Chordata; class Aves; order Falconiformes; family Falconidae; genus Ibycter; species Ibycter americanus. The sequence continues at coordinate 26,521 of JAVJGI010010228.1, forward strand.
ACTTTAAGATTCTTTTAAATCTGCAGTTTCTTGTGTTTGAAGAAAATTCAACATCCTAAATGGCCATTCCAATTGTTTTGGTGTAGGTGATCATACAGCTTCCAGTTTTTCAGTCAAACTCCACATAATTCAAGAAGTGTACACAAGACTACAGCCACAGACTAAACACTTAGCAAAAATAAGAGTTAAAAAATAAGAAGTGCTGAAGTTCATGGTATCCTCACATTAATTTTTTCATCCAAGGTTTTAAGGACAGACTTGAACGAGACAACAGCACTAAGCAAAACATGCAAAGCCACTTACATCCTTATTTATTTAAGCCAGAAAGCTGGTATTTTCTCTAGTGAAGTCAGCTGCAATTTTAAAATAAATATATCAAAGAGAAAAACATAAACATGTTTTTAACACAGAAATGAAGAAAATTGAACAGGATATAGAAAAGCAGTATAAAAATATTATTCACTAACCCCTCTATAAATACAACCTAGTCTGAAACAGCATACACAGGATTCAAAAGAAAAATTCCCAGTGCTAATGTTTAAGTAATTGTAATTCACAATCTTCCTCTTGGTGCATGCAAGATTTTATGAAGGCTATAAATCTTTAACATTATTGAGCAAAAGTAAGGTCTTGAAGACGTACGTGCCACATGTATTAGCTCAGAGAAACTAGATTAATCTGCAGCAATACAAAAAAAGCCAATTCTGCTAAGCCTGATTAAATATTTAGGTCATATTGTTTCTGTGGCAGAATTTGAAAAATGCACCGCGAATAGCATCTTTTATTGAGTTTGAAGACTTAATCACTATACTTTCAAAAGGCAGTTATGCTACAACATGACTCTATGGAAATGCCAATACAAAAGCCTTTTTTTTTTTTTTTTTTTTTTAAAAAAAAAGCCAAACAATGAAAGTATAAGGTAATTAAACCAGCACATGTCAGTCAGCACCCCAGACTATCTGTATACACGCAGGGAAAATGTCGTGACACGCTATGGACATTTTACTATTGCTCATGTTAGGTAACTTGTGTTCTAGGAACTCCCGTTGGCTCTTACTCTTTATGTTCCCAAAGACAAACCCAACCAAAATACATTCTATACTCAAATACTACATAGATGATGACAACAACTTATTAGATCATCCACTCCATGAGAATGGTAAAAATTACTCTGCCTAAAATATCACCTATTTATGTTATTTCAAACAATATAAACAGAAGAAAGGCAAACCATCAAAAGCCCATTTGTCTTCTTGCAAACAGTAAAACATGTCATGTACATCATCCAAAATTAGAATTTTGGATTAAAAGTTTTCATTTCTGTTTAGTACTCCGCCGTTGATGACACGATGAACTGTGGTACTAATGAACTGCAGTAGAAAAAAATACTGTGTATTTGTTTTTCAGTGCCAAGACTGTTATGAAAGACTGACATGCATATGTCCATGGAAGGGTGGTTTGGGCTTCTTTGGGGTGGGTTTCTGCTACTGTGGTGTTAGCACAGTTCAGCTGCTTAAGGCACAATCAAAGTTGGTACTGGGGATATCCAGGAGATCGTATTGGCCTTTACCACACTTAAGAGCAATCCCTCCTTCTTCAGCCAGTTTCAATATTATTATTACTACTATTATTATTAAGAGTCACAATTCACATTTGAAAGGGACCTTAGGAAGCCTCTAGTCCAACCTCTTTCTCAAAGAAGGGTTAATACTGATTCCAGAGCAGACCAGGATTTTGTCCAGTTGGGTCTTGAAAGCATCCAGGGACAGAGACTCAACAATTTCTCTGCGCTGCTGTGCCAGTGCTTCCCTGACCATGAAAAGTTGTCTTCTTCCATCAGGCTGGAACCTTCCAACTCCAGTTCATGACCATTCTCTCTCATCCTCTTGCCACACACTTCTATAAAGAGCCTGGCTCCATCTTCTCAGTAAGCTTGTCCTATGCGTGGGAAGGCTGCTAAACATTTCTCTGAAACTCCTGCTGCAGCCTTGCCCCAAAGCCTTCTCTTCTCCAGGCTAAACAAGCCCAGTTCCCTCAGCCCATCTTCGTACACAAAGTCCTGCAGCCTCCAAGCATTGTGACAGCCCTCTACTGAACTTGCTCCAGTTCAGCAACTCATAGCACTCTCAGATGCATCTCACCAGGTCCCATGGACGTGTATGTGTCAGTTCTCACATAATCCCTGACTTGATCCTTTTTCACTACTGGTATTTTCCTTCCTCCTTGATCCCCACCTAAATTCCTAATCTAAGTAATAGGGTGACTTATCTTAGCTTTCTAAAAATAATACATTCTTGCAGGCCTACTTTTCAGATACAAGTATCACTAAATTCATAACTTATAGTATGGGGTGATGACAGGATTTTAAATATCATTATTGCAAAACCACGGTTTGGGGGCGAGGGGTCACTATAGGGTTAAAGAGGCCATAACAACACAGACAAGAGAAACATGAAAATTATTTAAATGCTTAAGAAGTGATTATTTGTGATAATGTGTCACAGATTTAAGTTCCCATGCCCCGAAGCAGCACTCTGTCACAGTACTGGCCAAATGTACATGACATGCTTATGAGATGAATATTATCTTTACGCATGGAAGTATTTATAGCGAAGGAGGGCAAGGAAATGAAAACCAAACAAGTTCTGGAGATGTTTGATAGACTGAAAATAAAATTATAAATACATGAGATTCTTCTACAGAAAGGCCAAATCACCTCCATACAGATGAAGTTCTATGAAAAAGAACAAAAGGTTTTGTATATTAGAAGCAGACACAAGCAACTGATGACCTGTAAGACAAAAAAGATATGAAAGAGCTCAGAGGAAGTGTCTATTCAGTACTGATGTTTCAGACAAAAAGCGAAGGCTTCAATCATCCAGATGCACCAGTTACTTGGAAGGCACGTATCCCTGGCAGCTTAAGAGATGCTACTGTGGGAATGTTGCTTTTGAAACCTCCTGTGCTTTTATCCTTTGGCTAGACACTTGTGATAATTCACAGGCCCTGGACGTGATTACAGGAGATGCCTGCGACACCCACATTAACGTGGACGTTTGCATCTCAATCTGCATGAACCTGAAGTCCTCTGTTGGGAGACAACAGCTACAGCACCATGACAGAGGGCACCGGGACCAGTCGGCAGCACTCGCTTGAGCTCTCACTCCGTTCCACAGCAGGATTCAATCCATCTGAGCCCACATAAATTGTGGTATTTGGAGAAAGACCTACTTGTGGACCCAACAGCATAATTAACGAGTAACAGAAACATGTCTCTACACAACTTCACAGCAAATGTATTTATTCATTGAAGAACTAAGTGGTTTTACTTTCCCTAAAAGCCTGTTCTTTCCTAAACTTGCTGAAGGCCATTACCATTAAAAAGGTTGAGTCATTCAACAGTTACAAAGACCTGAATGCACATTAAAGTTGTTAAATCCCAATCCTTCCTTCTGTACCTACAGTTTCACCCTCCACTTAAAAGTCTCAGATGTTTCAAAATGTAATATTCTCTTGCAAGCCACACAAACTACAGTGAAAGTATATGGCAGTGGGAAATACCTTGGCTTGAGTACTCAGAAATTCCATAAACTGTTATCTTGTATTCCTAAAACCAGTTAGAAAGACTATGTGAACGTCCTCACTTAAGTGTGGGGTCTAAATGAACTCAAATTTCCATGTGTGGTGGAAAGGAAGGTTTTCAGGAGCAATTTGGAGGGCACTGACACAGTTCAGTTGCTGCACAGGTCCCTCCTTGCAGCAATTCATACCTATCTTGGCTTCACACGCCTGGAGAGAGAAAATAGTTCACTGCACTGCAAAATTGGAAAAATGTTAGACATATATAATGACATCAGTTAAAATGTGAAATAAGCTGCAGCCTGACAAGAAAAAAAATTATAATTTATAATCAATGCTGTAATTTTGTTACGTGCTAATGCTTACTTACACCCATACTACTATTTTAATTTGTCAGATAAATCCTTGTAAGTTTTATTCATTTCTTTAGATCACAGTCCACAGTTTTTTCCAAAGAGAAAATTTCTAAAAAGGGAAGAGTACATGTTGTATCTGAATAAAGCAGTTAATGAGCCAAATACCCTGCAACTGAAGATGAAAGACAGGTTCAAGCAAGTCATCATCTTGAGTCACCACTATTTCTGTTAAGGAACAGTGTCCCATAAATACATTCCATTCAAAACAAACTGAGAAGACAAGACTGCAGTTTCTAGGATTCCACTAGAAGAGCAAATAATAGTTTCTAAAAGACTACTAGAATTTCCTTGTTTTTTTCAGTCTCAGAATATCTTACGCAGGACAATCTACTAGTATAAAACAGACTTTACAATGCAGAAACTGTAAGATTCGTATCTTCAATGTACTGTACGTTAGACACCCAAGTAATATAGTGGAATACAACCCAGTAAACATTTTAGCAGCTTTAACCCTTTTTTTCCACGCCAGGTAAAAGAAATCAAAATTGCACTAGCAGGACTGGAATAATGCTACTGGCTTTCTCATTTTTGTTTCCTTTCACTATTAAATCTGCAGAAAACTTAAGTGACACAACTCAGAATCTCAGTCTACTCCGTGAACTGATCGGTAAAACAACACTGGAAGTGTATCACAAAATTAGTTATTTCTGTACAGGTTTCCTCAAATATTTCTTCCTCTCCATCATAACAGATTGGCAAGATCATTGGTTTTATAAGCTGTAAGGTTCCACCAAAAAAGAAAAGTTTAATTCCCCAATTTGGAGACTATTATCAAACGGCACTGTTTCCAAAGAGCTCGTGTCACACAATAACTATGAACGGCCCATCCATAATAATTAAAGATTGGAGGTAGAAGGTCCCGTTGTCCCAACTGCAGCTCTCCGTTGCGTACAAGTACCTATGTGATGCTCTAGATGCCCTGCAATAGGTATCAAGACTTCAATAAACTTCAGTTCTATGGCCAAGATTCTGTGCTAATTTGCATCACGTTCATTTAATCACACATCCTGCCAAGCGAGGACTTGCAGCCTGTAAGACACTGAAGTATCACACAATTTCCTGGACGGCAGAATACTAATGAGTCGTAGGAACGATCTCCCCCTAGAAAATGACAGAATTACCACAATGACTATGACTTACAGGTCAGCAGAGACACAAAAAGTGGTCAAGGGAAGAGCAATCTATCTTGTCCAAAGTTGAGCTTTTAGAGTGGTACATATTTTGATATTAAAAACCTTTTAAAGCCAGATCAGCGATCAACAATGATATTTTTAAGGAGTCCTGTGCCCTGCCTGATATGCAGAGCAGAAGATAATACAGTTCAACCACTCTCCTTGATATGAGGAGACCCTGAGACAGAGAAGCAACAGTTTGCCCAAGATCCCTCCATGGTTCACAGTGATCCAATCTAGCTCAAAACAAAGCTATGAGTCTGTCCATCTGGGAAGTCTCCATAACCCATGAGCTCAGGGATCCCAGGCTCTGAACACTTCTAATGGCATGCAGGGCATTCAACTGCTCACACCAGATGGGGGATGAGCGTATTAGTGTCCCATCAGGTGTCCACTCAGAATCCCCAGCAGGTTCAACCAGGCTTAAACCAAGTTCAATGTTATTTCCATGTTGGAAACAGCTGATATCAGCCTAAAACCTCATCTCCATATGTTACACACAGGCAAAAACAGGCAAGCCCACATGGAGTACTCCTCTTTCTGTTGATACAGCTAAAGCAGTATTTTAATACCTTTGACCACAACTACACTGAATACATAGTAACATAGGATGCTTCATTCCTTTTAAAAATTAACTTCATTGTATTTACATGGCTAAGTCATACCAGCAAGAGGACATTTACTACTAATACCGCCTTTTTCCTTATCTGAACAATTGCTGTTTCCCCTTTTGTCACAGCCTTTCCTACTAATTGCAATGACACCTCCCATTTTTGAAATGGCTGATCAGCTTATAAGATTCCCCACAGCTAATCTAGGTCAACAAGTTACTAATAAGGCCAGCGTATGTTTCTTTTCTTTAACGCTACTGAGATCTTTATAAATTGCTTCCGTATCCCAAAAAAAAGCCACTCCACAGATTCGGGAACCTCTGTATGTATAAGCAATAACAGTGAGAGCAATAACAGAATAAGCAATAACAAAAAACAGAGTGGAGGATGACGAGCATGAAAAGCACCTGCAGACAGACTAGTGTGTCTGTGCCTCTGAACAGCTCGTCAAAGAACAAGCCACAGCTACCCAAGGTGGACCAGTTGACACAAAAATCTCTCCAGGTATCCTGCTGTACACACCACTTTACTACTGACAGTCCACAGATTAAAAGCAAAGTTCAGACCGAGGGGCTTGGAGCTGTTTGATTTTCCATTCCCACAACATCCTCTTTCAAACACAGCCTGAACATGAGAATATCTTGAAGGCCCTTCTCTTCTGTGTCTTCACTCTACTTGGAACATCTAATAAAAGTGAGATTATCACTTCTGTAACATACTGTACTGCATGGGGGGGTAAAACCAATCTCATTATAAAGCAGTTTCTCATAAGTAGAATATCATTTTATATCCAGGCTAAATAATAAATCTTTTCTCCTGCAAAATGCTAGAAAACTATTTAAAAGTTAAGCAACACTAAAATGTCTTTGAGGTATTTAATTCTTACTTTTCAGGCAATGCCAACCAGTCAGTGCTGTGCCCTTCCATACTGAAGAGAATTTATTGCTAAAATTTAAGTCTTACAGCGCATAGTAAATGCAACCAAAGCGAAGGACAGGGAAAGGAGGGAGGAAAGAACGTCAACACAAGTATTAGAAAGAAATAAATTCCTCAGGCAGAGTGCTATATGGCAATGAAAGTTTGCTGGGATGAACAGGTCATTTGCTACTGCTTTGAAGCAAACACAGAAAAAGTCAAATGAGCTGGTTGAGTTGCAGATAAAACATCTGAAGTTGTATCCACAGACAGCCCTGTTTATCTGAAGCTGTATCCCAGAAAGAAATCCCTGTTTCAGTGACATGATGTCTGCATGAAAGTATTTGGGGACAGGAATTACTGAAAGCCACTGTTTGGATCAACAGGTCCCCCTAAGGTACCGACTCAGAATCCAAGGCTGCAGGGCATGCTGCATGCTCCTGGCCTGCACCATGAGCATCGTCAATGAAATCCAACAGAAGCCTGATGTTGAAAAAAAACCCCTTTTGTAAACTTTTAAAGTAGTCATACCATTGCAATAACTTTCATAAAGATAATTTCCTTCTAGCACAACTCCAATCCATGTGTAATGCAAAAGAGGAGAAAAAATTACCTATCATTCCTGAACAGCTCAGAGCAGAGATATTTACATTTCACTATCAGAAACCAGGGATTTGTGACTACGTTCCTCCCAATATCTGCAGAGACAGATATCACTGCTTTAGTAAAACTGTTCATTACCCTCAATTCTTTTCTTTTGGTTATAAAAAAAGAAGAGGAAAGCTGGTACTCAAAAGGATTCAGTATTTGACAACTGGCCACAGGACATTAATTCCAAGAACCCCTTTCAGAGCTTGATCTTTTATTATTATATAATTTGACTTGTGAAGCCTCTTGTTGTACACTGGTGCGAGAGCAGAAACAGCCTCTTTTCTCTAGGGTTTGCTATTATGAACACTCCTCTATTATGATTAAGAGATCAGTAAACTGAGATTTCATTTAATGGTCCAATTAAGATTTGAACCCAGAATATAAAAGACTTGGCTATTGACCACTCTTACGGTGGCGTTACAGCCAGGCTCCCAGTGTGCATGGTATGACTGCAAACCTGCGTGTTTCAAAGCATCCTCAGAGCCACGCAGCTCTAGGCAACAGAAATCCCTTGTTATAACAGTGCCAACAGAGAAGTAATAAAGGAAGCAGGAACTAGTTTTCATGTTATGTGTCAATAAAGGTATAGGCTATAAATCTATCACTGACATCTTACTAGTATTGTGTTGCTTTTTGACCACCAAAAACTGAAAAGCTGACATTTCTAAATTAGACATTTCCAAAATAATATTTCATAGGATCAAAGCGTTCCAACTCCTACATTCCGAACAATTTTAGGAGATTTTCTATCTGGAAAATGGCTCTAATTTAACACGATTCATTCTCCTGCTGTAAGAAAGAAGCCAGAAAGATGAGTTTAATAGAAGTATTGCAATTCACCTAATTTCTTTTGCTCAAATTACACATCTCATTTAAAGCTTGAAATGTCTACTCAGCTGAAATTTTACCCTTTAAAAATCATGATTCCTGTATGAGAAGCAAGTCCTCTGTTCCTATACTTAAAAGTTTTCAAATGAGAATTAAATTAGAAACCAAACAGCTCTGAAGCATTCATGCAGCAACGTGGCTTTTTTTTCCCAAGTTTTTCTCCGTAAGAAGTGCCTTTGATTTGGGTAACTCAATTTCACTACTTTTCTGCACCAACTGTCCCATTGCTATTCTCCATTGAAAGAGGAAGCTCTATGTTAAAGAGCTTCCCAAAAGCACCGTGGACATCAAAGAAAAAAAGGCAGGAAAACCAAAGAGCATAAAGCCAGGTGAGAGAGAAATTTGTTTATCTTCCTATGTAAGCAGCCTAATGAGTTTCAAGCCAGCCATTACATTCTATTATTGGCACTGTTAAAAACTTTTTATTAAGCAATTGGTAAATTCGAATTTCACCACATTCACACACTCACAGCTTCAGATTTTTCAGCTGAACGTAGTCCCTAACAAACAGGTCAGGTCACACATGTCTTGCTGCCGCATGAACATTCTTCTTCTTTGCTGAACACGCATACTGGACTATTTGAATAAACAAATGCCTGGCAAACTCAAAATGTCTATACGCTCCTTGCTGAAGAAAGTTTAGGTTTAAAACCACCCCACCAATATATATATAAAATACATCAAAAATACTTTCAATAAAACCTCACAGGCCAGACAAAAAGGCCATGGTAGCAGATGTAATTAATACACGCGTTGCAGAGTTGTCATCATTCTGCCAAACACAGCAATGTGAAAAATTTGATTAGTTACCTCCTTATCCGTAATTTATAAAAGCAACAACTGACATAATCTAGGGGAAAGCAGAGGGAAGTAATAGCTTTCTTCTTTTAAGGACAATACATTATGAAAATTGACAATAATCACAATTAATCTGATTACTTACAGCCTATAAAAAGGTAGGCAGGAAAAGTAATATGTCACACACTCCTTCAAATAACACGGGGGATATTACAAAGATGTGCAATTCTATAAAGATGACTGAAAAAGAAAAAGATTTGTTATAAAAGAAAAATTTAACCACTTCATTAAGGGACACTGTGAACTACCCAAAATTCAAATTCACAAACCCAACAGATACCTATATAAGCAAAACTCATTCTTGGATAAGCAGTGACCTCTGTTCTGCAGGCAAACTAGTTTTCACTTCTGCAAACCTAAGCACTCAAGAATTATACCAGCACCCACGAACAAGGCAGGCATCTAAATTAATAAAAATTGTGTAGCAAAATAGAAAAAAATTCACGGCAAATGTTTTCATAATTCACTTTTTAACCCAGAGTTACTTTTTTAATGACAGAAGTTTTACAGTACCCTGGCAATTTTACTTAAAGCAATTAGGGCCATCACTGAAAAAAACAGCTGATAAACTTGAAATCTCTAGACTCTGGATGCACATTACTCCATATTTTAAAAAACTAGTTACATGGTTTCATATGCAGTAATACAACATACACTGCTACGTGCACCTATTGTCAAAAATCAGAGACTTCCCTAGGGAAAAGGCAAGTTCAAAGACCAGTTATGAGAAAAATGCATCTTTCTCCTCATGCCATAGGTATTTTTCACTCATTGTATTATTAACTACAGTAAGCTTTTTTTCTCATCCAGCATGAAATTTGCTTATCATATCCACTTGCAGCTGATAAGTACTTAATTATTAATACATACACTGCAGTAGCAATACAACATTTCTACAGACACTCACACATTACAATTTAAACACAATTTTAAATCCAGCATAATCTTAAACTGAGCTTAAAAAGTGCAGCTTAAAGCAACATCATGTACTCTTATTCTTAGAGAATTGTCATAAATATTGTCACTCAAGAGAATCCCATCACACTCCTATAAAAGGAAACTCTAGCAGAAAAATTAAATTACTAACATAGCAAAATGTAAAATAAATGGTTTGGCTGGGGAGGTGAAACGTCTCAAATCCAGCACCACATATCAGAATGGATGGGAATTCTTCTCGGTAGCTTAGGAAACATAACTAAGTCTACAAAACAACGAAGACTTTGTTGAAGAGTTCAAAGGGAAAGAAGGGCTTCAGCCTCTTCTCAGATGAGAGAAGGCAGATCTGAGGAACCACAGCGATGCAGCCATCCTTTATGAGCATGGATATTTAAACACAACACTTACAACTGTATTTAAAAACAAAAAAGAAAACCCCAACATTGAGCTACTCTGGTGGCCAGCATCATGCTCAGTCTTACAGCACTCATCACCATCAGCTTCTAGGCTGGCTCACCAGTGAGAAGTAGGGTTACTATCTCTGCTTCTTCCAGACAGCAACAGATCAGTACAGCTGGCTGTACAACTCACGCTTTGCTCTCAGGTATAGCAGGGCTACAATGACACTCAAGTACAACATATTGCATCCTACAGCATGTGTAAGTTAAAGTCTCTGATCTGTATCCCTTTTAAGCAGACCTTTTTTCCTAATTCCACCTGACTCCTATCAGGATGATGACAGAAACCTCTTTCTTCATATCATGCCCCGAATCCCACTGAACTCTCTACGACAGGCAAAAAAATCAACAAAATATGACACCGATACAATTATGTGCCATCTTTTGATACTTAAGTTCCTTAAGTCATCCACCAGGGAGAAGTACAACTGATAAAGTGTTCTTAGTGGCTCCAGCATAGGAATTTAAATGTAAACATTCTGCTTTGACATCATGGACCAAGCTGGGTCCATCAGCGCTGGCTAAATTTAATAATAGTGGCTAACAGAATGCATAAGGTAGGGAAAGGAAGGACAATTTATGCCTCAAAACTTCAATCTCATAGAATACATGTATTCTGATTGCTTTTCTTGATTACAAGATTTGTTATAAAGTTTCAGGGTTTTTTAGAGGAAATCAGATTAAAATACTTCCTTTATAGTGCTTAAGCCAGCCAGGGAAGCCAAGGTTGTAAAGCTCCTGAGAAGAAAATGCTGCCATACCAGCAGTAAAGTCTTATGGGAGACAGGCTGCCCTGGCAACTGACTCTTCCTTCCAAGCTGCTCATGTCCTAGCCCAACAGCACTTTTTACAAGCAATTTTAATACATTTTTATAGTAGGGCCTTTTGATTTATAAGCAATCACAATCACAGTGACAAATTAAATCCCAATCTTGGTGGCCATTTTTGCCTATTGTCCAGATGCCCAGTTTTCTAACTGCAGAGTAAGATCTTCTTTCCCTAACCCTTGTCTTGTTTTTCTGGTTCTGTTTCAAATTTGAAGTCACCTTCTTCATTACAATTTCTACTATATAATAATATGGAGCGTCTGGCTACAACAAGGCAGAAGCTTAGAAATAACAGCATGGAACATCTTTGGACTATGCAAGAATATCATATCATATATAATAGATATCATATTGCCTTTTTGTTTTCCTTCTTCAGTTGATGAGTATGTCCATATTCTCTACCAATCCTTACATTACTTCCAACCAGAAAAATACAGCTCCAACCCTGCTAGCACCCAATGGCTGGGACAAGCAGCATCCTTCTCAGACTGCTGTCCTACCAGACAACCATCTCTGTAATTCTCCAAATGCACTGAGGTCTCAGACTAAATTATAGAATCATAGAATAGAATCGTAGAATCATTTAGGTTGGAAAAGACCTTTGAGATCATCAAGTCCAACCATTAACCCAGCACTGCCAAGCCCATCACTAAACCATGGCCCTAAGCACCACATCTACACGTCTTTTAAATCACTCCAGGGATGGTGACCCCACCACCTCCCTGGGCAGCCTGGTCCAGTGCCTAACAGCCCTTTATCTTCTATCCACCCCCAAAGCCTACTGAACTTCAACCACAGTCTTGCTGTTCTTAGGCAGACAAAATTCTCACTCTGCTCTCTGAACAACTAGACAGCACAGTTGTCTATGCATTTGAACCTTGGTTGGTTATTATTTGTAGTACTGCCCAGCTCAGACCCCATGTGAACTCTCTCTTCTAAAAGCCCTACAGAAACCAACCAACAGTAGTGAGTAAGAGCTTACATCTTTGGAAGAACTAAGAGTTTCGAGTATGCCAGTACTATGTGCTTGCTCTAAGGTCTCTCTTTGTAACTACGTATGTCTAGAGAGATGACGATAAGGCACCCAACCATCACTGCAGATTGTTGAAACATTGCATACAAGGAGTGCAAGAGAATTTCTGAGTGTTGCACGTCCTTCCTTGGGTCTTGAGATGGGTCTTACACACCAGGGAGTCAATCTGCTTCAAAGATGCCATTACACATGGTGAAAACCCCCCTGTGAGAAGGCTGGAAAAGGCTGGTGTAGGGAAGATTCTCACAACACAAAAGGCTCCTTTCATATTCCCGAGTTTAAAGGTCAAGATGAGACGTGTGTAAAAGGTACTGAGGTTGCTGCTTCTCTACTGATGGCTGCCGCCTCTTCTGATGAGCCAGCAGACACATGCTTGGCCATTTCATAACCCAATTAAATCAAAATAATCCAGCTGAGCTTACTTTTAACCATGAGTTTAAATTTTGAACACTAGATGTCCATAACATCAGAGCATTTTGACAAAAGCCAAGCCACACAGAAATACACATGCAGTCATGCTAGATGACTACAAGATTACTGAGTCGTGATAACAGCTGACTGCAACGAGACTAGAAAGATAACCTCTTCCTGCCCCAAATATAACCAGAGGAACACATCTTGCTTTGGTCTGCAGAAACAGCAGTACAATAAAATGGAACGAAATCAGAAACCAGGAATGTAGGAAAAAGCTCTGAAGTCGCAAACGAAGTATCACACTAAAAACCAGACCAAGTTCCTAAGCATCAAGGTAGCGTATCTCACACCACACCAGGATCTATGATTTCAGAGGCCAACGTGCAAATGCTTGGAAGACTCATAGACTCCATGTCTACGATTTGAGAAATGAAGAGAGCAGGCATTTAAGACAATGTCTGTGATACATAATGGAAAAATACCTCCAATTCAAATTTTGAATGCTTGTTGTCACTGCCAAGGGTATGAAAAGAGGGCAAGTATCAAGCAGGCAAAAAGGAACGCCAGAATACATTCATCCTGGTTACTCATCCATACTTTTACAACCAAGCATTTCCAAAAGAGGAGGGGCTCAGAGAGAATTAAATCCTAAAGAGCAGTGGTTTAAGAACAAGATGTATCTCTTGTTAACCCAGTCCTTTACGAAGTGTACAGGCACACAATTACAATTTACTGATTTTTGGCACGCTGTCTGTACTCGACAAGCACTGTAACAGTTTATTCCAGACCGCATTAACAAGGACCTTCCCACTTTACCTTGGAGCACAGAGCAGGGCTGGCTGCCAAGATGAGAAGGATGCCTGACACGTGATCACCTGCCTTTACAAAGTGGTCTGCAGCACAGATACAAAATAGAAAGGACCAACTTCAATATCTGCTTCTTTAAAGTTGTGGCCCTGCTTTAGAATCAGAGCAGATATTGATTATTATTATAAAGGCTAAAAAACTTTATCAGTTGAAAAGCACGGGTGTAGGTTTTATTGCGCATATTTGCAGGGCCTTGTCACAAAACGATCATTGCGTTATGTCTGATTTAACAAATAGATCTTTTGTCAAATATGCAGGAAGAAGTAAAACAAGTTGAAAATCCAGTCTGCATAGTATTTGAGAACCACCACTCAGTGCCTTTTTATAATAACGTGATACATGACTAAAAAAACATAATTCACAAATCCCTGAACACCTTCTGGTTTCAAAGCAGCTACTAAGCTGTTCTGTTAAGGGAATCACAAGTCAGAAGTTTCTTAGACAGAGAAACTAATATTTTTTGTGCATTCAGAACAGATTCAAGTATAAGACGGATCAGATTTATGCTGGGATTATTTAGTTATTCAGTTATCATTCCAGCTATTTAGTTCATCAGTATTAAGACGTATGAAATTCAAGTTTCTTTCCTCCTGAGCTCCAGCAAAGATGAGTTTCAAGAAAAGTCTTTATATTTACCTGATGATCCTCTGAGCAGCATACTGATGAAGTGAGCGGAACTGTGCTGACATATTTGCTAAGGCTGCCAGACAATTTGTATGAAGGTATTTGTCCTGTCAGAAAGAAGAGGAAAGAAAGAAAAAACCGTATCAAACTGTTCTTTTGCTATACACTGACCCCTATTTGCAGGAATCATTCAAAAGACTGAGTAATATATGTTGCTTTGAAGGACACTGTCAAAAGCATACGGCAGAAATGCAAAGTGTATATACTTGGTGGTGTTTTAAATATGTTTTCTTAAAATACAAGGCTTATAAAAGAGTGATTGTTTCATACAGATTTCAGAGTGTATATGCCTATATGTATACACACATATATAGACGTGTTATGCCTTCATATCCTTAGCAATGTTGTTTTACAATGACATCAGAGATGCAACAAATACTGAAGGATGTTCCCCTCCTCTCCCTCCCTCTCTCTCCCTTTTCTAGTCTCATCCTAAAATTTTCTTCTTCAAAACCCATCTCCTTATTAACTCTTTTAAAGCACTCTATATATCCCACAACCATAACCATACAATACTTCAGAGGTCTAGTCTCTTTGTTAGAATCTTTGAAACGATTTGACCAGGTAAGCATTTAAACGATGGCCCTATCAAAGTTAAGGGTCTTCACAGATCCAAGCTTAGCCACTTATCCAAACTCATAGGGATTTATTTCCCTATTGAAGTGTAAAATATGCATTTACATAACAGATTCCAAATCTCACAAATAAATGCCAAGAATGTCCTTGTTTCTTTCAATTCTTTTCATCATTAAAGTGAAATACTTCAGTTTTCCAATTTAAAATATTTTTTTTTGCTACTTTTTCATGTAAAAACTTCTGTGCTTTTAGTTATTGAAAATATTCAAAAGTCTTGATACCATGCTTCTATGTTTGAGATAAGGTACAGAATCCAATGCTCAAAAAAATGCACGAACGCAATCTGATACGAGGCTATAAAGTTGAAGCAGTTTTGCTTTGCTAGAGCTCAAGAAGGTTTTACGGTCCAGTCACTGTCCTACTTCATAAAAACACTAACAATAAATAGAGCTGAAATTTCCGCTTCTGAGAAATATAACAGGCAAACAACCTATGAGGAATCATTTCTTCTCCTGAAACAAAGGAACTTTTTCTTCTCATCTGAAGATGAGTTCAGTGCCTGAATTATGGTCTTTACAGAATCCTACTTAATGAACTAGATACAGAAATTGTGTTACAAGTTCAGAACCACTTAACACTGCGCTCAGTTAACACGGCTGATCTATCCATTTCCTTCCCTCCTGTAAACTCAGTTGCCAACTGGTTGCAACAGAATGAAGAAAATCCCACACCCTGTTTAAAACTGAATTCATACTGTGGAAGTTTGAAATCCACACAGTGTGCGTAAGCACTACACATAACTCTTACCCTTGTCCGTGTCATGTTGTACTGGATGGTTCTTATCACGACTAGTATCAGGAGACTCCCAAGTGAGATCTCTGTTAAGACACGCTCAGCATACCAAGTGATATTTTTCAATATCTGAAGAAAAAAAAAAAGAACAAAAAAAGAACAAAGTTCTTTAGCATCTAGGTCTGAATAACATAGAAAGCTGTCTAGCCTCTTATTCCTTAAGGTAGGTTAATTAGCTACCAGCCTCAAATGTTGACAAAACTTACTGTATTCTAAAGCATGAATGATAATAATAATAAAAAATAAAAAAAGGAGAAAAAAATAAAAAAAGACATGGCTTCTGCAGTATTATCACCTAGTAGATCTCATCAACTTTATTCTAAGTCATGTGGGAACACACTAAGTGTAGAAAGATGATTAAATTTGGCAATTCCCTAATTTCTATGCCCTGTGCCACCACACTCCGATGTTCTTTTTGATCTTACACTTTATGAAGTCTCCAGTTCCACCCTAGACACCTGAATAATGCTGCCAATTCCTTCCCATTTTCCCTCATTACAAGTTGGGCAAGAGGCAGCATGTATGAGCTCTGACTGATCAGCAAGAGCGCACATGCCGAAGGTCGCGGGGCAGATCAACAGGTTAACTGTTGACTTCACATTCAAACCTTTCTCTTGCCAGACATGAGGTCTCTTCCCTTAATAAGTTAGAGAAAGTCATCAGCTAAGTTAAGAGCTTCATATCTTTCAGTGCTCTCCCCTATCACGGTAGATGAAGTCTACCACCACTTCTGAGTTTATCACAGGAGAAACAATCCACTCTTTCCTCTTAGAGTACTCAGTTGACCAATCTGGAGTGATAGAGCAAACCCATGCACAAAAAAACCCTGCCTTTAAAGACTGGTAAAAATGAGTCAATGGGAACTGCCCTAAAAACAAGAGGAAGATCCTCTATAAATTCAGGGTTACTCTGGGTCAAAACAAAAATTTGCTTAACATGGACTATTGCACACAAAGCTATCACTCTGTATAACCCCATCTTTGACATATTAAGTGCATTTCATCAAAACTTCATGCTCAATGAAAATAATACTGATACCTTCAAAAATCAACTTAATTAACTTCTCTTAAAAAGTTATCTGACAACACTTATGTCTATATCCCTTCTTCCCACCTCTTCTTTGCATGAGCGAATTGTCTCCCTTCGTTCTACATCATTTCTGCTTTTAGAACTCCCTCTTCCACTCACTAACGAGCTCGCTCAGCAAAACTTCTTCTTTCTTTACAAGAGAGGATAGAGAAGTAGCAACTGATTTCCTACGAGGAGATACAGAGAGCTGGCCACTAAATGACTTGCAGGAGACAGAGAAAGGCAATGCTGGGAGCAACGTCAAGCTTCTGATGATTTTATATTATTTACTCCTGTCTAAGATACATACATTCATATAAACTGTGATGGAAAGCATCATAATTTTATTTGTGAAAAAGAAGGGGTATTTGGAAAGCAAAATTAAAAGAATATATATATTAATTTAGTGAAATTCTGAAATATTTAAAAACATAGCACTTTCAGAATATAAAGCCTCATACAGCTACTTTAAAAAAAAAAAAAAAGATAATCTAAACGAAGATATCTACACAGGCTTCTGAAGGAATAGAATACTAAATTCTGCAAAATCTGTGGCAGAATCCAGGCCCAAAGATTAGGCAGGTATCTCTCAGTAAGAAGTGTTACACCATAGCATCATCCCTGGGTTTGCTAGTGCAGGACTCTTACACTACAACTTGACATTGCTGCAGAGAAATGATGGCACATCTGAAAGTAAGAATCATTGGTTATATTCACATATTCAGGTAACCTGGAGAAATGGACAGTCACCAAATTAGTATTTAGATCTCATTAATTATTTGTTAAAGATGCAGAATACCGCCTCATCTCATTAATGATAATGACAAAAGGTTACTTCATTTCTCTGATAACCAGGTGTGTACAACAACTGTACGTCATGTTTTTAAATGATGTAGTCACTTGGTTGCTAATCACTAAAAGAGCACAGAACTGGAATCCGAAAAGGTCATCCCATATTTGTAGTTTCCATAATATTAAATTTGTCATTTGAAATTCTGTATTTTATCTGTTTAAGGGGATTAGTAATTATGGTCACATACACTGTTCAGCTCATCAAAGACAGTATGTTAAGCAACCTTTTGCTCTTTGCCTCCATTGGATTAGGAAACAGGAGAGCAGGAGCTATTCTAGTAACAGCTTCTTCCACTCAGCCCAGAGCCTGGATCTGTGCAAACCTCTCTGAATTACAGAATCACAGAATCATTTAGGTTGGAAAAGACCTTTAAGATCATCAAGTCCAACCATTAACCCAGCACT
>JAVJGI010010229.1:4205-35302 GCA_035590275.1 Ibycter americanus
TAGAAGTCCTTCACCTTCCAAAGACTTTCATTATTACATTCACAATAAGGTCATTAAAGAAAAACCAGGAAAATTCAGTTTTGATTAATAATAATATGAATATTGTATCTTCATTGCATAATTTAAAATTATGTCAAAAACACTGATTTGAGTATAAATATTGAAAATTTTTTGGAATTTTACTTGAGGAGTGTTAGGCACTAAGATTTGTAAAACAACATCAGCTGTGGAATTAACTAAGAAACATCCATGAACATTCATAGCCTGGAATCAATTATAAAGCCTTCTAACTACATATATGAGGTCTCATGCAGAAATGTGTGACATTAAAAAAACCCTAAGTATTTCTTTATCTGTCTTCCTAAATGAATCCCAGCTCTGAACATCTGTAATGAAAACAGTATATGGCATCATTGGAGGACAGAGGAGAAGGCAAGGACAGTAGGGAGATGTCATTGTAAGGGCTGATGAATAATGGGCTTGTTCAGTACCGTACACACAAAGAAACGTCTAACTTTGAATTAACTTTTGTCTTTTTTTACTCTTTTATGGAGAGAAATGTCTCTAAAAGACACTTCACCTTCAGTTCTACACTTCAAAGTGAATTCTAACGTGGCACGTGGAACTCCTGTTTTTAAAACAAAACAAATAGTACAATTTCAAGAGTTGTAAGTATCAACCAGGTCAGACCACAAACATCAGAAAAAGCTCAAAAGACCATTTTGCATATATGGGTAGGTTTTCAAAAGCAACTCTTCACCTCTGAATATGAAACATTTCATCTATGCGGTTGTATATACCAGGACTTGCATAGGTCTGGGAGAGCATTGCCTAGCTCAGCTCTGCAGTCACATAAATGACTCCTTTATAGATTAAGTTTTTCACTTTAGCAAGCAGTAGAGTACACAGCACCTATAATTCATCTGTTCCTAAGGTTTTTAGTATTTTTTTAAATGACTGCTATGTGAGATAGCTGCCACCAATATGGAAATATGTATTTTAGTAAATTAAGTTTTTTAGCTTTCAGTTTCTTTTTGACAGTAGCTTCGGGTGGAGTTATACCATCATGCCTCAGTCTTTTCCCTCAGAGACACTGACTCTAGCTACAGACTTCTGCTTGAGGAGGACTGAATCAGTAAACTTCTATTTTCCAAAATTCATTTTCATGGACATGCATGAAAATTGGCTAAAATGGATACCTTGGCAGACAGAGGAATGTACTAATTACCCTGCGGGAGGGTTACTGGTGAAAGCAATGATAGGACAGATAATGCTGTACTTACCTTGCAGAAATAGGATTTCTCTATTTTGCTGGTTTTTTAAGACCTTTGGCAATGTCAGAGAGCAAAGCATTCGAAATAACTGTACATCATTCTTGAGAGCATAGTGCAAAGACTCACCAAGGCAAGATCTGAAGGGTTTTTCCACCTGAGATTTTACTTCCCACTGGATTTCTTTGCTTAAGGAAAAAGCCTGAACTATCTTTTATTTTCTAAATAAAGGTAATTGTAATATATTCAGTGTAAGAGAATATCGCTTAAAGAAATCTTCGTAAAGGCCACTGAGCCTATACAAAATTTATATCAGAAGCCAAATCATTACTGGCACTAAGTTGTCTTGTCACTGTTAGATCTAACATGATTTTTGGCAGCATGTGGAGGAAAAGAAGATCATCAGGAACAGTCAGCACGGATTCACCAAGGGAAAATTATACCTGACCAACCTGACAGCCATCTATGACGGAATGACTGGCTGGGTAGGCAAGGGAAGAGCAGTCGATGTTGTCCACCTTCACCTCAGCAAGGCTTTTGACACTGTCTCCTGCAACATCCTCATGTATAAACTCAAGAAGTGTGGACCAGATGAGTGGACAGTGAAATGGATTGAGAACTGGCTGAATGGCAGAGCTCAGAGGGTTGTGATCAGCGGCACAGAGCCCAGCTGGAGACCTGTAGCTTGCGGTGCTCCCCAGGGGTCAGTGCTGGGTCCAGTCCTGTTCAATTTATTCATCAGTGACCTGGATGAAGGGACAGAGTGTACCCTCAGCAATGTTGCTGATGATACAAAACTGGGAGGAGCGGCTGATACCCCAGAAGGCTGCGCTGCCATTCAGTGAGACCTGGACAGGCTGGAGAGTTGGGTGGAAAGGAACCTAATGTAGTTCAACAAGGCACGTGTAAAGGATCTAGGTAGGAACAACCCCACGCACCAGCACAGGCTGGGGCTGACCCGCTGGAAGGCAGCTCTATGGGGAAGGACCTGGCAGTGCTGGTGGACAGCAAGGTGCCCATGAGCCAGCAGTGTGCCCTGGTGGCCAAGAAGGCCAATGGGATCCTGGAGGGCATGAGGAGGAATGTGGCCAGCAGGTTGAGGGAGATGATCCTCCCGCTCCGCTCTGCCCTGGTGAGGACACGTCTGGAGTGCTGTGTCCAGTTCTGGGCTCCCCAGTTCAAGAGAGACAGGGAACTACTGGAGAGGGTCCAGTGGAAGGCTACCAACATGATGAGGGGACAGGAGCACCTCTCTTATGAGGAAAGGTGGAGACAGCTGGACCTGTTTAGCCTGGAGAAGAGAAGGCTGAGAGGGGATCTTATCAATGCATAAATATATCTTAAGTGTGAGTGTCAGGAGGATGGGGCCAGGCTCTTTTCAGTGGTGCCCAGCAACAGGACAAGGGGCAATGGGCACAAACTGCAACACAAGACGTTCCTTCTGAATGAGGAAGAACTTCTTTACCTTGAGGGTCACACAGCACTGGCACAGGCTGCCCAGAGAGGCTGTGGAGTCTCCTTCTCTGGAGACATTCAAAACCTGCCTGGATGCACTTCTGTGCAGCCTGCTGTAGGTGAGCCTGCTTTAGCAGGGGGTTGGACTAGATGACCTCCAGAGGTCCTTTCCAACCCTGATAATTCTGTGATTCTGTGATACTGTTTTACAGTTAAGGCTCATAAATTTCCGTTCCTTAAAACATCTTTCTGTTTGGTGAACAAAAGACGCTTTTTCTGTGTCCAAATTACAATTTCCCCAAGAGTTTTGCTTTTAAGAAATCCCTACCATATAATTTCCTCCATTTTTATTCTCTTAAGACAAAGGTTTCTCCAGACAGTGAAAGAGCAAACAACTGACACACCTACTCTTAGTCTTTCATAGCATTAAGCTCTCTTCCACGCTTCAGAGAGACTCAAATTCCATCATCTTTTTCTGCTCCTTGTTTCTGTTCCTTAGTTACACATTTACTGATAAACATGTGAACCAATATTAATTTTGGATCATAAGATTTTTCTTGGAGAAATATGCTTTGCTTGCTTTAGTGCCTTGGTATCTTTTTACAGCTTTATTTCCAGTGAAAATAGACAGTTTCACGAAAAATAGAACCAAACATTGTCATGTATTTCTTTTGAGGTGTGCAGTTGTTGACTTCCTTTAAATACTTTGAAATCTTTTCTGACCTATTCCTCCATTCCAGTGTCATTATTTTCTTATCACAATTTCATTTTCTGGACTCCAAACTCCTGCAGTATTGTCAATGCTGCAGAATAACCTTATGTGATATTTAACTTCATCTAAGTTAAATGTCACTCTTCCGTTCACAGGGGTTTGAAGCATTAGCTACAATTACTCAGTGAAGTCTGAAAGCTGTTTCAGCAGTCCTGGTCCAGCTACTAGCAATTTGATATTTCTGCTTTCTGTGACCAGGCTCTGACAGTTCTGGGCAAAGCAGTAGGAAAATAAGAGAGGCATTTCCCAGAAAAGACTTCTCTTATACGCAATGCTGTTTTCTTGTTAGCAGTACACTTGTTCTCTCCTGGCTTTCTCCTGGACTCCTTTCACTTGACTAGGGGTAAACACTATTGTTTTACTCTGGCATTACAGTGGTACTTCTCCTGGTAAATTTATGCAATAAAACTGAGATCCAGCCATCCTGACATACCAAAATGTCAAGTTTCTAAGGGGCCCAGTCCTTTTCCTGTGAAGAGAAAACACAAAAAAATCCTGCTTATTTTCCTAATAAGCAGAAACAAAGTACTTCATTTTTACTCACTTCTTAAACTAAAAAAGTCTGTACAATCCTGTCACAGCTAAGAATTCATATTAATTTGCAGCCTGTTGCTATGATCATTTGATCTAATAGCTGACATAACTTTTCTGAGTTGTAGATATTAAAAAAAAGAAAATGGTTGCTGCTCTTGAATGACCAAAAATTGTTTTTTTCTGTTACGCTATTTAAATTTTTAGGATATTAGAACAGTTTTGTATTTTTAGCAGAGATGTTTCATCACAGTTTTTTTTTTTTTAAACAGCTATACATTTACATGTGGAACTCAACTTTGTATCAGATTTGTGAAAACACCTGTTTTTAGCTTTCTCATTAAACCAAAATAGTTAAGAAAGTAAGTGTATCAAGATGAAAACAACTTTCAAAATAAAATTAAGGACTTATTTGTGTTTTCATATATATTCTTCCTTTCTTAAAAAACCAGAATATATCTAAATGTCATCTGGGGGTTGCCCTTTGCTGTGAGAAATTAAGCATCTTGACTGGAAAATATAAAACCAACATAACCAAAGTTTGAGATGCATGAATTTCATTTCGTCCAGCAAATGTGAGTGTGAGATTTGGTGCAAAGCCACAGAGGTTATTACCACAAAGATAATGTTTTGGTTAACTCACCCACTCACAAAATTTTCAGCTCATATCAATACCAGGTTAACAGCACTGTGCTTTATGGAAACCAGAAAAAGGTGGCATTAGTATTTCTGTACCAAGTTAGTTGTGTAGTTTAAATCCTTTAAGTGAACTAGAAAGCCATAAGCTTTTCATTCGTTCTGCAAACTCTGATACTACAGATTTCTCTTCCAAATTAGCCGGGAAAGTCTCATAACTGATTCACAAAAGTTACTGTTATCGTGACTCTACCTGTCACATGGCAGAGCTAAGGAAAAAAACAGATCAGCTGATGCAACCTGGTGCAGAACCAGAAGTGAAACTGTTTTATACCAGCTGAAGTCAAAAGATACTTTGTGCATCTGTAATTCCTATGACCAAAGTTAAAACATGCAATAGCAGTTGCAGAGGCATGATTTAGAATATGCATTTCTCTATGCACATGTAAGTGTTTTAGCAACACTTTATGTGGAAAAATGTCTTTGCCTAGAATGTATTTTAATTGCAGATAGCTGCTTCCTCTACCAGATATAAGGAATAGCTCGGCACAGAGCTGTTTTATTTTAGCTTACGCATAATTTATACACACACACATATAAGTCAGGAAGTAACATTCATGCATGACCAGTTAGCTGCAAGTTTCAAATCTGAAAGGCACAGCACAGCATCAATACTAGTGTCTCTGAAGGCAGGAACATATCCTTGCAGCACCATTTGAAGATTGGCTTGGTTGACCAGAGAGAAAAATGAAATCTTCCTCCCATAGATATTTGTAAACACTTTTTGTGACACACAGATGTGTACATGCATGCAGTCTCAGTCACAGTTCATTAGCATCCTATATATTAATCGGTTTGACAGTTTTCCTATGCATAAGTATTCTGCAAAGAAACCAATGCAAAGACTAGTTGTTATCCTAAAGTGAAATAATATGTCTGTCCCAAGACATTGATCAAAAGGCATGCAGATCATTGCACTTCCAAAGGAAGTCTGTCTCTATCAGCATCAAAATCAGTGGACTGGGAAATGTGCAGTGTCTAAATGATGTTTATAGTTTTGCTGTTATGTTTCTATTTAGTGATACAACCCATGTGGTTTCCTTCTTGCATGCGGCTGATCTCTATTTCTCAGCTGAAGTAAATGGAAAATCCTCTAATGCAGTGTATTCTGTTTTCCTACTGCTTTGTACATATAAAATGTGCCATTTAAAATTATTTTATTTTGCTCTGAAAGTACCAAGAAAATGCTCATAATTTACATAGCAGCGACTGGCTAGCATCCTAGGCTTCATTCTTATCAACTGCTTTTATCTGAAGAGCTGTATGGTGGGTGCAGGCTCACAGGCAAATGGCAAAAGTTAAGGAGGTGTTATCTCTTCCATATCCACTAGTTTTAATTTCTGCAATACATCCCTGTATGACATGATGGTGTAGAGCACATATTTTCCTTCTGTTTCCTCCCATACCTTGAGATGAAAAGAGAAGATAGGAAGTAGATTAACAGTTAACAGTAAAGTTCATTTCTACTGTTTCTCCTGTTTTCATATATCTAGGCTACATAGAATCACAGAATCACCTCCCTCGACCTGCTGGCCACACTTCTTTTGATGCAGTCCAGGAGTTGGCTGGTTATCTGGGCTGCAAGCACAGTTGTCAGGCCCTGTTAAGCTTTTCATCCACCAGCACTTCCAAGTCCTTCTCCTCAGGACTGCTCTCAATCCATTCTCCACCCAGTCTGTGTTTGCGCTTGGGATTGCCCCAACCCAGGTGCAGAACCTTGCACTTGGCCTTATTGAACTTCACGAGGTTTGCATGGGTCCACCTCTCAAGCCTGTCAAGGTCCCTCTGGATGGCATCTCTTCGCTCCAGCATGTCTACCAAACCACACAGCTTGGTGTCATCAGCAAACTTGTTAAGGGTGCACTCAATCCCGCTGGCCATGTTGCCGACAAAGATGGTGAACAGCACCAGTCCCAGTACAGACCCTTGTGGAATGCCACTTGTCACCAGTCTCCACCTGGATATCGAGCTATCGAGCCATCGACTGCAACTCTTTTGAGTGTGACCATCAAGCCAGTTCCTTATCCACCCAGTAGTCCACCCATCAAATCCATGTCTCTCCAGTTTAGAGACAAGTGTGTCATGCAGGATAGTGTCAAAATCTTTGCACGAGTCCAAGCAGATGACATCCTTACTCTTCCTTCATCCACCAATGCTGTAATTCTGTCACACAAGGCACACTTTGCCCTTGTGAAGCCATGCTGGCTGTCACCAATCACCTCATTATTTCCAATGTGCCTTAGCATAGTTTCTGGGAGGATCTGGTCCATGACCTTGCCAGGCGCAGAGGTGAGACTGACCTGCTTGTAGTTTCCTGGGTCTTCCTTATTTCCCCTTTTTAAAGATTAGGATTATATTTTCCCTTTTCTAGTCCATAGGAACTTCACCAGACTGCCAAAACTCAAATACAATGGACAGTGGCTTAGCCACTTCATCTACCAGTTCCCTCAGGACCCACAGATGCATCCCATTAGGTCCTGTGGACTTGTGCACCTTCAGGTTCCTTAGATGGTCTCAAAACTGATCTTTTCCTGTAGCCTATATGTCTTACTATCTTACAATTGCATTTTAAAGCAAACAACACCCATTCACATTTTGTTGGCTATAGTTTTAGAAAAGAAAGTTGACAGTAACCAAGAAGTAGTTATCACCAAGTGAGTAATCAAACCCAAATATAAACCTGTGGTTCATTCTTCCAGTCAGTGTATTTATTTTGTCTCTATATGCCTTGAAAATACAAAAAATAAAATACTGGTACAAAAGATATCTATTTCAAATTCACAGATGAAGGCAAAACCTTTTTACATTTTCTGACAACCCTGTTGTTTGAACAGCTAGAATATATTGTTGACTATATATTCACCTCACTATATACTCACCTCACTAAAGGTGAGGCTTTTTGTTCAATAAGCATTTAACAGTAATTATTAGCAACTTAATTACATCTTTATATTATCTTTTTAGTTCCCTTCTGAACTGAAGCTTTTATTGGAGCCAGTAAAAGCCAGTAGGGCAGAGGGTAAATCCTGAAATGGACTGCAACCCTTTTTTTTTTTTTTATCAATTAAACACAAGCAATGTAGGTGAACACAGATTGAAAGAATGACACCTTGACATCCCTTCATCTTAAGTATTCTATGACTATGAAATGAAATTCAACTGCTCATCTCCTTTGGATTTGAAAACTTTTTTTTCATGACCAAATTAACCTCAAGGAAAATGAATGGGAATGAACTTCTGTGCCTTCCCATTTGTGAATCAGAATCAGATATGTCTGGGATCTCAAAATATCTATCAGTACGCTCCCATGTTACATTGACTTTTAATAGCAAACTACCAATAAAGGGACTCACTGGATTGCTTTCAGGAGATTTTGCTGCCAACATGAGGAGAACAGACAAACACAGAAGTTGCTTAAAAGACATTTTTATTAAAATATGGCTCACTCAGAGCTTAATAAATTGAAGTTATGATAGAATATAAGCTAGATCTCCTCACAAGAGAAAAAAAAAGATAAAATTCTGTAGATGTACTAAATGGTAATAAAAGTGGTCAGGAAACTGCTTTTCTCCCTCTCCTGTACCAAGCAGACTATATTGACAGTGAAGAAATAAAAGCCCAAGTATTACCCATAAAAACTCAGCGTTTGACTGCTGAGTGCAATCACAATACGTATATGAAACTAGTCCAAATAGGAGGGCAGGCACACCTAAAAGTTTAATTACTTCTTGTGTTCTGCTGACAAGCCAGTCTTTTGACTTTTGAAAGGGATTTGCTTTTATTTTTTTAATTGGGCTGGTGTTTTGAACCAGTATTTGCTATTGAAAGAAAGACCCCTGGATTCATAGTCATAGTCATTATTAACTGGATTTAAGTTAGGAAGCCATTATTTTTACAGATAGGTAAAATATTTGCGGAATTTTGTTAGACATTTTCTTTTCAAAATCTCCCTTTCCCATTCTCACGATTTTGTAGAATTGTCCTAAAAGTATTTTGGATTTTTCATAAGTACTTATTTTTGATTCCTATATTTAGTTAGGCACAGCAAGTACGATTCCTTCTATTCATATCTAATTGAACTCATGCTTCAATAATATTCATTCTGTAAAATTTTGGTCAAAACTATGCTGCCGATTAATTGTTAATGATATGCAATAGCCATGTTTAAATTTCTACATAGTAGAAAAATGCATCATTAAAGCAAAAAAGCTTCCTGCAAATGAACACAGGCATCTTTAGCTTTTTTTGCCTTAAAAAACATGCCTAAGGAGACAGTATGTTTGAAATTAAAATGTTTTACATGTACAGGCAAACACTTGCATGCATCTCTTTGCATACATGAAAGAATTAATTCAGTATGGGTGAAAATTTGAAATCAGCAGCTAGGGTGTTAGTCAATGGTTCTATATTAAATGTCGATGTTTACCTTACTTAGTCTCACAATATATCATATTAATATATCACATATAAAAAGGCAGTCTCAACTTCTAATAAGGTTTTACCAAAATGCGTCATTAATAAACTAAGGCAGGCAGTGATTCTTTTTCAGTACCCACATAAAACTAGACCTCTCAATTGAAAATCCCAGTTTGTTCCTGTGCTGAAATGTGCTTTTCGAATCACAAAGGTATAAAAATTCAAAATATATTACATTTACAAGATTTTTTTTAATTTGAATTTCTGTCCCATGAGTAATTCTGATCTTTAGACATTGTTTTTCAAGATAATTGGGACTACTAGTTCACAAAACTTTCCACAGGAAAAGCAGTTTGTTCAGTTTAGAATTGAAAGTGATTTTTAATCACCATGCTGAAGTATTTTATTGTGATCAAAATAGATCTGTATTCTTCCATTTTGGAAATGATCTCTTAATTAGGGTCTGGTCGAGGTTCCTTACATCCTGTTTCTTTATTAAAACATAGGCCTGGATCAGGCCTTCCAAGATGGAGTGTGGTTGTTGAAGTCCTGTGAGGGACTACCTTAGTTTTAACAAGAGGAGGCTTGATGCATCATGCTTAATTTTTGATCACAGAAGAGAACGGGAGAACAAATGAAATACACTAAAATTGCCTAAAGATTCAACTGACTTGAAATTAGATTACTTCTTTTTCATTTTTAAAAGAAATTGGAATATCTAATTTCAGATTTATTAGAGTATTGTAAAATGACAACAAATGAAATGGTTGTTCAGTCTCTTGCCTGTTCTGCATTGGCTGATCAGAAAATACATTTTCTGTTCGTAGCCACAGTAATCATGCTGCTGTATACTATATACAGAGCCAAAAATGGGTCTCATTTCTAACGATGTTTGGATAACTCGCAGTTCCCCACAATGTTACTGGTATCTAGTTTCTATTCCAGCAAAATTTCCATCAAGAGTCTGCAGTGGAATGTGATAAAACACACAAAATATGGTTTCTTTACCAAGGACGGTATGCAATCTGCCTAAAATGGAAATGTGATGGTCTGGGTATTGGGAGGGGGAAGATGGGAGATACTGAATTGAAATTACATTATATTTTCCCTAAAAAGTCATTTTTTCCCCCAAAACTGAAATATTTACTGAAATAAAGTTTACAGTTTAGGTTCTATTAAAAACAAGGTAAATTCCTTGTATACTTTCATCTTTTGAAAAAAGCAGATTTCTCAGTTCTCACTTTTTTTTTATTCTTTCTCATACTTGTACAATACTATTGTTGTGACATCTGAGTGCCATATGAACCACTCACTGAGCATTAAGTTTTGGTTCCATTCAGTGCTGCAATATCATTCCTTAAAGATCTATAAAGGAAAGAAATATTAAGTGATTTCACAAGCAGTTTCTAAGCTCTCACAAAATAAAATAATATTAAAAAGTTTGATTATCAGGATAAATCTGCAGGAAAAGCATCCTAATAAATGGTGCCAGCTGACTATAACTGAAATATTAATCAGTCTCACGTTTGAAGCTATAGTGATGGATAAGTAATGCTTTCTCCACAAAGAAAAGAAATAACAATGATTAATTTATTGTAGTTCAACTGTAGAAAAATACTTTGTAAAAACATATTTGTTGGATCCCACTTGTCTTACTCTGGTTTAATAAAATGCTCTGACTGGTGTTAACTTCATTGCCCCCAGAGTGCTGGCAGGGAACTGCAGAGCATTGTGCACATCACCAGAAACCCCTGCACCAGTTACTTTCTTGCAGAATTTTCAAAGGTGGAATTACCTTTGCATCACTGTTATGGGAAGAATGCTAGAAAACAATCAGGTCTCAGAAAGATGGTACTAAGACATCAGAGTTGTCTGTCAAACTTTTAAAACTGATTACTATGCAAAATGGAACACAGGTTTAACCTCAGTCTCCAGCTAAGGTTGAAGGCAAGGAGTATTTTCTTGCTATTATAAAGTCTAAAAAGACACCTGACTGCACATTTCCAGGTATAAAAAGTCATTTTCATTTTCAGTCTTTTCATCCACTCTTCAAATGATTTATTGAAAGGGAAACAAAGCAAAATTTGAGTTATTGTCCATTCAAATCCATATTCTGACCACTAGAATTTACTGTCTTCAAAAGAAATCTCTGTTCATAAGGAAAGTTGTCATAAACATGGTGATAATTTGCTTAAGTTAACTACAGGTTAACAAATGATAATAATTATTATCTGTTAATTAATAACATTAATAATACATTTACACAGTATACTATCAAACCGAATGGAAGTAACAGATCTACCTGAATAGTAAGAGGTTCCAATATTATTCTTCAAGTAACTGGCTACAGCTGACTTGGGGGTAGGCAATGGAGACTGGGAAAAACCACAGCAGAAATGTATACCTATGTTACCCATCATCTCAGCATCCTAAGAGGTTCAAAGAGCTTCTGGTAGACATTAAGCTTGCTTCTCCCTGAGAAAAATATTGGAAGAGTTAACATTTGCTCTCTCTGAATGAATCCAGCCTGCTGGACAGCGAAGGGATGGATGTAGGTAACTTGAATTTTTTTCATATAAAGCATCATTTTAGGAAGACAAAATTCTCAGTAGACTGTAAAGTATTCTGGTTTTCAGATAATGGTTTAAAATGCTGAATAATGCAAAACTACATGCTGTCATGTATGATATAACACAATGGAGTTACAACTCATAGAATAATTTACATAAATTTTGGCTCCACATCTGATATTTTCTTGCCAAGCAAGCTAAACACCATACTGATAAGAGTACAGTAAAACTTTACACCTTGTATTTTAGACCCCACATCTATGATTACAGAAACTGGGTAGCAAGCCAGTCAGCACAGTCTATGCTTTTCTGTTTTAAGCAGAATGACAGACAAATGTCACCAGCCATGCAGGTGTTCATTAATGTACAGCTAAAGCTATCACATTACAACCTAGAAACAATGCAATGCAGAAATGAGACCTCAGAAAGCCTGTGTAACCCAATGAGCACATCTACCAGGAGCTGTTATTCAAATAAACAAGCAGTTCATTAGTTCACTATCGCTGGTCCTAAATGTATAAAACTCTTTGAGAAAAAGCAAGACACGATAGTCACAATCTGTTTGGATCTGCTGAATCCAGTCAAAAGGACTGGGAGAGTGCATGTTGGTGCCGTGAGACTGAGGAATGCAAGTGGAGGCACAGGGTCTGAGGAACCCTCCACAGCCTGTTTTGAACCTGCTAATGTGCTCTGCTCACTTAATGGCATCTTATAAAACATCTGGTCTCAAACACTCAAATATTGATTCAGTATATGGAAATCTGGTATTACACTGCTGCTGTTTCTAGGAACAGCTTATATAAACAGACCCGACATGATTGTGCCATATGGTTTTATTTCTGGAGTGCTTTGACTACATTTTTAGGGGGTGGGGGTGATTAATTGGAGTGATTTATAGGTCCCCCTCGCTTCCTTCAAGGTGGATGATGACTAAGCTGTAAAAGCCACAAATTTTGGTGTCCAGGTTCATAAGGGTTTTCAGTTAATGGTTAACTGGATGACAAATCTCTGCTGTGCATTCACGTGTGACTCCAGTGAGTGGGTGATAAGGCCTAAATCCTCCATAGAGTACAAATGTGCAGGCTGAAAAGGAAGTGTGCTTTACAGGCTCTATGTGCTTTTACCATGCCACATTTACCACACATTAGTGAAGGCAAATACAGGGAAATGAGAGGTTTTGAAGAGACAAATAGGTTGTGGCACTTTTGCAAACATCAGTAACAACTTGAATATTGTGCCTGGGTAAAGAGCAAAGCTGCAGGCTCTGGGTTAGGTTTAAAGTCTAAGGAATTTGGTCAGCTTGAAAATGCTGTTTGTCCCGACATTCCTTCCTTACCAGCCTGACTCTCAGGCCCTACTGTCTCAGGTTGTCTCACAGAACTGTCGTGTTTGTGCCAAAATTCTTTGTTTGTGCCAAAATTCTTTGTTTGTCTACTCAAAAACATGAAAAATAGTGTTTTGTCACTTGGTGGATCGGTAATACCTAGATAGAGGATGTGCAGAGTCATATGGATACTCCTACGTGGTATGGCCTGGGGCGCAGGCGATTGAGTAGAATGTGACAAAGGCGTGCGCAACAGCCAGACTGGCTTCCCCCGCCTTTGTAGGTGTATCTTTGTCACAAACATCTGAACCCTGAAAAACTCCTCTGCTCAACTGTGTTTGATCTACTCCCTAGTCCCTTGACAGGTCTTTTGCTTACATGGCTTTGTGGGTGCAGTTCATCCCCATGCCTCTGCTCTGGAGTTACCAGAAAAGGCAAGAGCACAATAACCACCTGGTAGCATTAGACTCACAGTTGTGCAATTGCCTTCTTGTACATATTGCAAATAAACCATCTCTTAAGTATTTGTATCACTCTCTACTTTTGATTAGTTGTGCTGTAACTCTGCTAGGAACATGCCAAATTGTCTCTGTTGCTCATCAGTTGGTGTCGCTAATCATACACTCAGTACTTGCCTGTTGTGTTCCTACCAATGAAGCTTGTCAGGCATGGGGAGGGGGGAGCAGAAGCAGTGTTACATACTGAGTTGGCTGGGCAATCTGGGCAAGGTTAAAACCTTGGGTGAGCTGCCCCTTGACAACCCCTAGGCACACCCATGAAGTTTTTAACTTTCAGATCATGTAGGTTCTAAAACACCCCAGAACGCCAGACTGCAAATATGTAAATTACCGCACCAGATCAGACCGGTAGTTCATCTTGTGAAAAGCCTCTTACTGTAGAAATATATGTTTTTGAAGAAACAAGCCTTCAATAAGCAGTTTTCAATGTTTAAACAGAGTATTTCAGTGAGCTCAGTGGCATTTACATGTGAGCAGGATGTAACAAGTTCTGCTGACTCATTTTGCTTAGAGTGAAGATCATTTCCTTGTCTTACCTTGGAATGACAGGTTCATTTCATTGATTCAATGCTCTTACATTTATAAGAAAGGTTGAAGAATATTTCTTGGATGTCTTGCTGTGCTGTTCGTCATTCTAGTATACATCTTTTGCCTTTCTTGTGTTAATATTTTCCCAAAGGAAGAGATCTCTTCCTTTTTTTTTTTTGGTGGAATATTTTGTTAATTCCTTTGTTATGCCTATTTTGTGATTCTGCCAACTAGTAGTATATACTTTTCATCCAGAAATGATAAAGGCTGAATAGAACACTAAATATGAAATGGCACTTGGCTTGTACATAGCACTATGATTTTAAAATCTCCTATATTCTTCCCTAAGCATATTCTTACTCTCAGTTATAAGATTTTTAAACGAATGCTAATGCATTCTAACACTTTTAACGTGACACTACACATAAAACTGGGTTTAAAATGCAGAGACAACATTATTTATTTTCATACCATTTGTATTTTAGTATCTTGACTATGACTTTAATTAACACAAGGCTTTCTTGTTTTATCTTTTCCCACTGCCTACCCATGCAGCAGTGAAAATGTATAGATCTTCAGGGTTTTCTACTTCCCTACATTAAAAACCAGTTTACAGATATAGCAGAGTCTGCTGATTTGCCCTGTGTGGATGTGTAAGAGAGGACCACCACTTCTCCATTAGGAACACTCTCCTCTCTCAAGGCTGAGGAGTTAGAAATTCAAGCCTTTGACATTTCTTCCATACAACTGCATGTCATGGGCAAATCCTTCATATGCAGTGCTACTGCTTCTTTTCTGTTCCATCAGTCCAGGTGCGACCAGCTGTATCTGGTGGGACTCTCTGGACTGAGAAGGAAGTGGTGAAACCAAGCGGGGAAGCTGAGAAATCTCAGCTGCAGCCTTTTGGGAGGGGTCTGACGTAGGATGATGCCCTCTGTCAAAGGTTGTCATCATTTGGGGTGGGGGGAGAAGGGCAGAATAGAAAGGTAAACAAGTGGTGTCTGATGCTGCAGGGTCAGCTGTTTAAACAGCTGTTTAATGAATGCCTGCCAGAAGAAAAAGCCTGTTCAGGCTCAGCCTGTTTTGTCCTTCAGCTATGCCTCGTGCCAGGCACACTAGACTCATCCACCTTGTGGACCCACAATATCAACAAATTGCTTAGCATCTTCCTATTGCAGGTAGCCAACAGAGAATGTAAGGATGTCTCGTGGTTTAACCCCAGCCGGCAGCCAAGCACCACGCAGCCGCTCCCTCACTCCCCTCTGACCCACAGGGGTGAGGAGAAGAATCAGAAAGGAATATAAAACTTGAGGGTTGAGATAAGAACAATATAATAATTGAAACAGAATAAAAATGAAAGAACAGTAATAACAATGATGACAATAACAGTTATAATGAAAGGTGGGGGAAAGGACAAAATCCAAAGGGAAAGGGTGAAAGGGAACCAAGTGATGCACAACACAGCTGCTCATCCCCCACTGACCCATGCCCAGCCAGTCCCCGAGCAGCAAGCCCCAGGCCCCAGCTAACACTCCAAGTTTATATACCAGGCATGATGCCCCATGGTACAGAATACCTTTTTGGCTGGTTCAGGTCAGCTGTCCTGGCTGTGTCGCCTCCCAGTTTCTTGTGCCCCTCCAGCCCTCTGGCTGGCAGGGCCAGAGAAACTAAGTCCTTGACTTTGTACAAGCATTACCGAGCAACAACCAAAATCATCAGTGTGCTATCAACATTACTCTCACACCAAATCCAAAACACAGCACTGCACCAGCTACTAAGAAAATTAACTCCACTCCAGCTGAAACCCAGACAGGATAACAGCATTTATCCGCATAGAGCTTCCCACACTCCTCTTGCCAATTCCTGTGCCACTGCTGATGAGCTTTCTATGGCTAAAGGAGGAAGCAAAGCAGTCGTATTGTTCTTAAGGTTTGTGGGATGTTGTGACCAATCTGGACAATGAAGTAATAATACATGAGGATACTTAGGCCACTGCATGCCATGCAGAAGTATTAGCAGAGCACGAATAGAAGCATGGTGCTGACTTGAAGCGCAGTAAATTCAGATGGTCTGGGGCAGTCTGGGTGGAGAAAGAAATCCTCCTTAGAGGCTGTATTACTGCCAAGGTTCTGCTGGCTCCCAGACACCCTCTCAGCAGAGCCCAGAGGTCACCACTGAGCCTTGCACACCCTGGCCAGCCCCACCAGGGGCCCATGTTCCCCCTGTCCTGCAGCAGCCCCAGCCAGGGCTCTCAATCCGGGCTGGGGCCGCGCCGCAGGGGTTCGGTGGGGCTCAAGGGATCAGTACACCCAAAAAGCACCTCTGCTTTAGGGTTCGGACTAAGTATCAGCTCAATAGCTATTCTTCACAAACAAATTAATTTGAATTAATATGACAATGTACTCGGCAGTGCTAGGCTAATGGTTGGACTCCATGATTTTAAAGGTCTTTTCCAGCCTAAACAATCTATGATTCTATGATTTTATGTCACTTCTACCAGCAGGAGGCTCAGAGATATATGCAAAATTTAAATTTTTTTTATTATTATTTATAGATAAATTATAGATTTGTATAAAATTTATTTATTTATTTGTTTATAAAGAAATAAAAATATTTAATATTTTATTTATTTATACGGGAAAGTCTATTGATTTCTTTTTAGATATACCCTACTCATGTCATCACAAGCTCTACACAAATTCCGGCTCTTCCTCTTCTCTTGGTGTTTCTGTGGGAGTTGGTAAGATTTTATGCCTTTGAACCTTTGGTATCTTCTTCCCTGAAATGCTTTGCAACCTGCAATTTTCTGACACATTTACCACTCCACAGGTATTTCTGCTGCTTCTGTCTTGCAGCTTTTGCTTCTGCAGAGCACTGTGCCTGTAAATACAGCTCAGACTGTGGTTTTCTGAGTAACCCAGAAGACCACAGAAATCTCAGAAATTAGATTTACAAAGGATAAGGAAATAAACAGAGTCAAATATAGGTAGACAAGCAGATAAGGGAGAAGCATGAAAATACCTCATTTAAGATTCCTGATGATCTAATGATATTCAAATATGAGGGTATTAGGCATCTCAATTAGCAAAACTGCAAACAAAATTAATTGCACATGAAATATTTAATACATTAAGAAAAAAGTTGCACTCTAACTGTACCCTTTAGCATCAGGCCCAGAAATTCTCAGGTGGGCTATGAAAAGTAGATGAGCCTAATCAAAGCCTTACATCTCATCTCAGGATTTTTTAGAAATTCTTCATTCCCTTGTCTTGATTTCTTTTTAGCTTATGCACAAAAACAGATGGAGGCCAATTTTTTATATTTGGTTTAAATGTGGACCAGGGATATAGCAATTGCTCCACACAAATTGATTTCAAAAGAACTTAAGTGTTTAGTCAATATCTAGTGGTGATTATTCAGGTGGTTTCTGGTACCAGCAATTCTCAATGTAAAATTTCCCGTCATATGGGCTTGAATGTGAATTCCAGCCAACACTTACTGCTGTTTAGAGGACTGATAATAGTCAGTGCAGGACTGATAATTTTAATCTCTGTAGCTATTTTCATGCAGTCTTTAAGAAAACCCCTCCTTTGGCTATGGAGTATTCTGTTCTACTCTCCCAGAGTTTTTCACACAAAATGAGCATAAGTTCACTTTTTTGGAAATAAACCGGTAGCTCATTATCATATATAAGAGAGATTGTACAGTGGTAAACTTATGTATAAAGAGTATAACTGACTAAATCCTTTTTTTGCATGAGTTGAAAGAACACTCTTAAACTGCGTGTGTTGTACAGAAGAAAACAAATGTATTCGAATGGCTGGCAGACAGCCCCCAGTACTTGTCTTTTTAATATTGTTGGTGTGTACTTTTGGTGTGTGTTTTGCTAGTATGACTTCTAGCTTGTAACAGGCAAGAATGTGAGTTCTGTAAGAAATATCAAGATAGAAAACATAACTGGTGAGGGAAGTTTGCCTGACTTAGGAGTTTACTGTATATTCTTGGACTGAGATGCAAGCCATTGCACAGATCACCCACTTAAGCCCAAGTTTAGATAACATCCACAATATACACGCAGAGTGCTGTATTCACACTCAACCTTTACAGCAGCCAAGGGAATGACAGATAACAGGTTTACGCCTGCTTTACTCCCAGAGGTAGGCCCAAACTCCCTAGCATTTTAAACTGGATACTGTGTGCATCGTGCATATTGAAATGAGGAAGTTTGGCTTTTATGGTGGGGGTAAATTTGTAAAATATCACTTTTCACCTTTGAAAACAGAGCCTAGTTTCTTAACCACATAGTATGTTGGGCCCTACACATGGAACTGCATTTAAAATGCAAAGAAAACATTATTTATTTTTATACCATTTGTATTTTAATATCTTGACTAAGAAAATAGCAAGCAATAGCAAAGCCAGGCCCAAGCCATAGCAAACTGCTCTCCCATCTATTCTTTAGTGATCAGCCACAGGATATCCCAGGAAGGAAATCAGCACAGTGAAAATGCTTCATATCAGAGCTCTAGTCTCCAGATCAAGGCTCTATTAATGATGATTATGGTTCTGTGTACTTTTTCTAAGTCACAAATACCTTCATTCCTCTCCATGCTTTCAATACATTTACCTTGTCATATAGATTTTTTGATTACTATGAGCTCCCAAACTGCTCTAGGAATCAAGAGATTTCACAAACACCATAAAAGTCAGATTCTCACAGCAATTGATATAAAGTATAATTGTAAGTATATACAAATATACTTGAAGTATAATTGGAAACATACAGTACAACAAATCAAAGTTATATAGTGGTATAATAAAATAATGTTTTAAAAAAGGAAAATGAAAGATAAATATGAGGAAAGACTTCTGCCAATAAAGTGTTTTATGATATGAAAATAAATCTTATAGAGAAAGTAGAAATTATCACTTGCGTGTTTTTGCACCACGAATGCACAAAATCTTCATTAGATTGTTGCATGGTGTGATTAGAGATGTCTTTAAAAGGTGTTTTCTATTTTCTATCTTCTATGTCTGTCAGTCAGAGAAGATATGTTTCTCAATGATTGCAGTAAGAATTATGTAAATTCCTTAAAGTCAAATTTTTCATGCATGTTACACATGGGTGAATGTTTACATTAAACAGTTGAAAATACATGCAAATCCCAAAGTAACCATATATATAATGTGTGATATTCATAATTACTGTGAGAAGGTTGTTTCATATTGATTACTTCAGGTGAAACAAATGAAAATGGGTACTTGCATCACAATGAACACCATAGTAACAAGATGAGAAAGTCTCCACATCTTTAAATATATTGGCATTAATAAGCTGTCCTGAAGGTTACGTTGTACAAGCTAATTAAAACAGAAGTCATACTTGATTTTTCACAACCTTCACTGTGATTACATTAGTATTTCTTAATGTTGTTACCTTTGTATATTATTCAGAGACAAAGCAACCGCATAGAACAGCTGAATTAATTTACTGCACAGAATCTACTAGATTATTGGTGAACTGATTATTTTTTTTTACTATTATTATTATTTCCCACTACAATAAATTCGAATTAAATAGGTTGTTATTATCGGGAAGGAAAATTCATGTGTAAAAGGTATGTGGAGGAAGATGTGTAACCAGAAAAAAAGTTCACTGTAAGTCTATTTTTGCCGTTCTTCCCCAAAGACAGGAAATTTCAAGGAAAATGGATGAAACACTGAAAGCAAAATGATATGGGAAATCTATTAATAAGTATAACTTGTTTTAAATTGTTGCTGCATGTTTTCAAATTGAGTAGCATTTTTCTGTACTATGAGAGCGAAACCGAGTTAACAAGGACTACAATAGTTTCTGCATATAAAAAATAAGAATTGCACTTTAAAAATAAATGATATTCTATCATTATGCTACATTATGACCCAAGAGATGTGTGTTACTTGGATGTGACACTTCCCGGGGAGTCACAGAAGACTCACCTCTGTGTAAAGCTGTCACAGAGGTTTCCATATCACTCCCAGGAGAAGCAGGGCACTGCTGAAGTGTCGCTGGAACCTGGCACAGTCCTCAGCTGTTCCCTGGGGACATACTCCTCCTCAAACTTATGCTGGAGGACTCAGTGGCACACCGACAGCTCAAGATCACAAGGTCACAAAGAAGGCTTCAAATCAGCTTTGGAGGTAAGCACACAGTACAGTAGTTATACACACCAAAAGCTATGTGCTTAGCGGTATAACTGTAGCCATCTGTGGGCAGAGTGGAGTGAGAAGCGGGAGTTTTATCTTCTCCAGCAGAAACTGTCACAAGTGTGACATAAATCCGTATGAGTAAACACCAGCCAGCAGCAATCTCTGTTTGTCTGAAGACATGAATCTGAAGAAATAAAATGTGTTTATTATTTAAAGTAGCCCTGTATCCACAAAGGATTAAGGCTTGGAGAAGGTCACGGGTATGACCGTAGAGGCAGTTTGAAATGAAGTCCTCAGAACATACCTAAATATGCAAGCACTTGCAAATGTGGCAGTTCATGTTTGGATTGAATTTGTCACCATGTATCCCTAATGCTTCCAGATACTGTGAGATGATCAGCTTCAGACAGAACACCTACTGCAGGTTGCTTCAATAGACCAACTGGGACTGCATGCAAGGCTACATGGGAAGACTAACATTGGCCTCCCCCAAAACTAAAATAATGGACTGAGGGTAGATGTCATGCATGCACAAAAGACCTTGGAGTGCCATGTTCACAAAGATGAATAACACCCTCCTGGGTCATGCCAGTGAACCTTCTTCTAGCCCAGTATTCAGTCTCATGATGACAGTAAGATGCTACCTTGGGAAAGCATGTGAGCCTCAGCACTGCTGAGGGCCATTCCTCTCATAATTCCCCAGTATCCTAAATATTAGGCAATATATACCCGCTTAGCCCTTTTGTTGTCCTTTTAGGCATCTGCTTAATTTGTCAGCTCTTTCTGAACCAGCTGGTAATGCCTATCTCAACAATCCCTGTGGCAGCAAGCTGCAGAAATTCACAGACTGCTGTATAAAGAGATACTTTATCTGCTTTAAATTGATCTCCTACGAGTTTCATAAATTGCCCCCTAGTTCTATCATCATGGGATTTAATGAATGAAATCATTCTACTTTCACCTTATCCACTGTCTTCTTGACTTCGTCATTCTCAATACTTGTATATAAGCTCAGCAGGTACAAGAGATTCTGAATCTATGGCTCTAGGATCTTATCTAAGGGCTGCTACTGAAATGTCTTAGAGTACATTTATAAATTAGATATCATCTTAAATAACAATACACATTTGTGAAATAAATGTGATAGGACAATACTTGTAAATAGATGCACATCACAGCTGGCAAGTGACACACATTGCGGCAAGAAAACAGTAAAGATGCCAGGAAGAATTCTTCAGCGTTAAATACCCACAGTAGAATATTTTTATTGAAATAAGATTATTGAAGAAGATTGATATATTTAAAACATAAGAAAAGTCTGGTTTTGTTGTTTCTAGTCTCTCTTTTTTAAAGAAATTACTTTAAAAAGAGCAATTTTAAATGTTTTATAATTTTGTGTTTTTACACAATGAATAATAATTTTCATTGTTTTTAAAATGAAAATTTAAAAAATATATTACAACAAATTAAATAAAATGGTATGTAAGAACAATAAACACTGAAATTATGTTCTTCTCTTTGCATATTGGACAACATTTATGCAAGGGTTGAACTCTGTGGCATAGAATGAAAGCATCAAAATTTCAAAGGATCATGATTTGCAGTGATGAGTTTAAGTAGAGTGATTAAGGAGTCATTGTAAATACTTACAGTCCCACAAGTTCTAATCTCCTTCTACATATAGGTTTAATTTTTGTGAAGAAGTTCATTTAGGCCAGATCTCATGCAGGTGAACATGCTACACACACATATATATGTTTATTACTCTGTCAGAAGCTTTGATGTCCTTTTCCCTATCAGTGGAATAAAAAATGAAGATGAAGGGACAGAGAGTGAGGAAGTCTGACACAGACTTAAAATCATGTGCCTGTGCTTGGAAAGAAGCGATAGCTTTGACTAGAGGCCTGACATTTCTTTCTGTGTGCAGGGTCAGGCCATATGCTATAAATACTTACTTTTTCATGGGAAACCAATCCGTGTTTGGAAACTTGAATTCAGAGGCAGTAAGGAAGACTGAGAGGGTCAAATTTATGCTTGATGTAACTCCTCATCAGGAAAAGGATAAATTTGGCCCATGTGTACAAATAGAAGTAACTAAAACTGTACAACTGTTGCAGAGCCAGATAAATAAGCAAGTCAAGGGAGAACAGGGCATCACCTTGAGAGGTAATCGATATGTGTGGGAGGCTGGAAAAGATAAACAATGCCAATGTCAACAGAAAGTCAGAAACAGAGGGAAAAAAGCTATCAGAAAGTGGTAAAATAAAAACTTCCTCTTTCTCTCTGCATCCACCAGTGAACTTTGCCTTTAATTAATTATTTAGTTGTTTAGGGTTGTATCATGCACTTGAGTACACTAGTATGCAAAAACAGAAGCTATCAGGAATATTTCAGCCTTTTTTTTTTTTTTAAGCTGGAATGAAGCCATAGTATTCCATTTTAATGGAATAAACTTGGTTTGCAGCCCTGCTTATGCCCCACGACTCATGGCCTAAAAAAGAGGCATTGTTAGACAGTGTGTACAGTACAGGCAATACAGCTGAAAGGATCATGTGTTGCGCCCAAAACAAACAGGCAAATAGAAAATCAAGACTGCAATTACTCCTGTTCCTATGTCAGCAGTTTCTTGTACATGAAAGAAGCTTTTTCATGAATGAATAGATATCTAGGCACATCCCAGCCATGGTACACATAAGACCTTGTGAGTCCAGATGTGCAAACAGATAAAATGTTCACTGATAAGGGGAAGTATTGGACTGAATATGCCATGATTATTTCAAGTAAAAAAAGTTTTATTTATTCTCCCAGGCTGTGAGTGTGGTCTGGAGTGTAATTTTGCAAGTGGAAAGGCCAACTTACAGAGAAAGAATCATTATGTAAAATGAATATCTGGATTCACTGTTGCCTGGTGTTCTGTGCAGCCATTTCTCCACATGAAATGAGGAAAATGTAGATATAAACAAGTTACAGACTACAAGAGTTTACACTCCCCTGACTCAGGAGCTTCTGTGCCTCTGTTTAACGTAAATGGTCTAAATACATCCAGAGGTTGCCTCCTCCCCCAGGTACTTTCAATATACATGTGCCCACTAAACCAATGTTAAGGAATCCTCCAAACATTAACTGCATTTTATTTTGATTATTTAAATGTATAATCCATAAGCTGCACTTTTTAAATATATCCTTTCTTTTTCTTATATCTGACCAGTGTGTTTTCTCATGTATGAACTAAGATGTTTTAAAGCTTATTTATTTGTACTGTTTTTAAAAGTGTGTTAGCAAAAAACCTATATTGTATAAACAGGAACAGGTAAGTCTGCATTTTAGCTGGCTTTTGAGAAGCTCTAGCTCTCCCTTGGCAGAGTTCTATTCACAAGTACATTCAGCACATAACAAAAACATTGAAAACAGCACCTAACACAAAGCTGGGATGAGAAGTCAGAGAAATACATATGTTTTCAGTGTGGTCTTGGAAAACTGTACCTGGCAGGTTTTAGCTGTGAGCCCAGATAGCAAAACTGGTGCTGCAGATGATGTTTAAAAACAGCCAAAACAAGGACAACCTGCTGCCAAATAATAAAAGTTCCTCTGCAGAAATTGCTATGCTATTTGCTGAGGTACCGTTTTTAACTTCTTGCAGAGAAAGGTGGAGACAAATTACATGGTTGCATTAAGTTTTGACCTTGCTCTCTCCTTGTACCTTATACCTTTAGCTCATCAACATCAGGCTGTTACATGGACAGCTCAAGCAAAGTCAGGAAATATTTGCCAAAAGAAAAAGAAAAATTCCTTGGAGCAATAGGTGTGCTGTGCTGTCTAGGGTCCACAGCAAAGACCGGACAGGATTTTCTTTGTTATTTAGTCTTATTATTGCATGACTGTCACAACTCACATGCAGCCCAGCCTCTGTGCTACCTTTACCAGCAGCGAGCTATTTCTTTGTGTGTGTCTTCTTATTGACTTTATCTCAGAATTGTTGGAAAGTTTATGGAAAGGAGGGGGAAAGGAACAGGAGAAAGAAAAGACATATGAGAACGTAAAAGGCCTTTTGCCAAAATCTTTCCAAGAATTTGGTTTCAGGTTTAGGTAATGTTTATTCCAGTGCCCATATTATTTCCTCCACCAGCCCCTCTTCTCTCTCTTTGGTATCACTTGGTAGTATGTATGAAAAGAACACCTCCAAAAAAACCTGTTACATCCTGATTAATTGCTGCATATGCACTGCTAAACACTGTTCAGCACTTCTTGTGTCTTGTATACTATTTATTTGATCCTGAACCTGATTAATTACAAGGTATTATACAAAAGGCAGAAAGGATAAATGGATCCTGAATTAAGCAGCCCTTTGGGCAGTCATCACACTGACCCAGACTGGCTTCAGAATTAGACAATGAAGGTTCATTTCAGGTTGCCTTTAGAGGCAAGAGTTTGTGGTGACTCACAGCATATTTTAATCATTTACCATTTTCTTAAATTTTGACATAAAAATGTTCCGGAGTCCAACATGTTATTCTAAGCAATCAAAATTTGTGCTCTTTGTAAAGAAAGAAATTACTTTACAATATGCCAAACTCTGGGGTTTTTTGCTTTGGTTTTTTTTCCAACAACATTAAGGCTTAAAGCTACTTGTGTGTGTCAGGCCCTTCTGAACGTGCTTATTCATACCTCTTCATCTACACTTGGAGTCCACATCACTGCTCATTCTTCTTGTATAACTACTAATTCAGAGTAACACATATCTTTTCCATGATTCTATCTTCCATAGACAAAGCTAGTCTAAGATAATGTCCATAAAATAAAAATGTTATCATAAAGATAACAAAAAGTCTGGAGGTCTTCTGTTTGTTTTCAGTGGACTTCTGGATCCCATTTACTGGAATCCAATCCAGTAGACTCCTTGAACTGTAGAAGGAGCCCCAAGATTATGTCTAGAGGACCTACTAAAGGTGTATAAGAAAAAAAAAATTCACATTTACATGCATAATATTTCTAAAGGATTCTGTCCTGCCACTACAATTTTTTGAGGGTGTCCACAAACCTCGAAACAGTATGAAAACTCTAGCATTTACAGGTGGGATTTTCAAAATATTCACTGCTAACTTAATTGACTTCTTGCTGGAGGCAATCAAATGGTAACTTTTGTGATTGACTTTACCAGAAGCAGAGCCAGGCCTGAGTGTTTTAAGAATTATATTCTGGTATATGTATATGGTGGTCAACTTTCTATCAGTTTTTTAACTGTTTTGTCCCAGCACCTGAAAACTTGCTAAGCTAACTGAAAAGTTCTCATAGGATATTGCAGATTTTATCTGGAGAAACAGGTGTCTTCAAAGAAGCATGAATCAAATAGATTTGTTACGTCAGCAATGAGTAGTTTACCATGTGACTGGTGCAGGAGGCAAGCGAGAACCTTTGAACTGACAGAAGAGATGCTATATCTGCTATGGGACATGGTAATCTAGAGTATATTATTTTGCACTTTGCAAGGAGTTAAGTTTCACTTGAAATTAAACAAGTACAATAAAGCAGCCGCACCTATAAAATAGAAAAAAAATGGAAAGGAAGCAAGACTTTCTATCTGATTAATATATTCCATCACCACCAGTCTCGGAAAACTCAGCAGATAAAAATCAAATTATTGATTTTGTAGAGTTATTGGCATCAAATCACTTACACAAAAAAGGAATTACTGCACAAAAAACCCTGTTCCTCTGTATCTACTGCATTTATAGTGTTATGTGAGCTCAGCAATAGGGTCATCTTTTTGGGGTTTTTTTTTTCGGTTATTTCATTTACCAGAAAAAACATATT
The DNA here is from genome assembly GCA_035590275.1 of Ibycter americanus. Lineage (NCBI taxonomy): Eukaryota > Metazoa > Chordata > Aves > Falconiformes > Falconidae > Ibycter > Ibycter americanus. Next base: position 30,287 of record JAVJGI010010229.1, read on the forward strand.
TACCGAACAGAATTATAATTCATTCCACCCTAAAGTAAAAATAAGATACCTGGTATCCAATTTATAGTTTTTCTTTTATTTATTTTTCATAATTATACTTTTGCTTCATTTAAAATCCGTTTTGAAATGTTGAATATTAGAAAGACAGCACAGATGCTGATTCTGTTTGCATGGCCTAAAAAATAAAAGTGCAAGCTTTAATCTGATGTCTAGGCTGCATTAAAAAAATTGGATTGAAAAGGATTAGATTAGATTAGACCTTCTGGATTTAAAAATGTTAAAACTCCATTTATGCTTTAACATAATCTCCTTCCACTCTCTGGAGCCATCAAGCTGAGCTGTGTCCCTTGCAAGTATTTTTTATTATTATTATTAAATTTGCTTCTTTTTCATTTTATCGTCCTAGTTTCATATTTGTAATAGCAAGAAATCCTCTGAGACAGATCTAAAAGTTCTTTCTGACCTGGTGAATGGAAGGGCAAGCACTTAAACCTCTGGCTTTTACAATTATTTTATGCATTTGTGCACAGTCACAAATGTAAATATTAATAGCTAGTTTTTAAAAGCCAAATAAAAGTGAGTGCTTTTAAGGACTTTAGATGCTTGTGAGAGAGTGGTGGTGTTCTACAGTACAACAATTTATTTACAATACATTATTATGAAGAAATGCTTAGTTTAAAAAGCAATCATGTACTTTAGTAAACCTGAAGTACCTATTACCTACAGCATCTGGAAATAAAAAAAGTACTATGTTATTTGGAAGCTGCTGCCTGATACTTCAGAATGCAGATTGGGTTTTATTTCTTATGAAAATAAAAACAAAGTATTATTTAGTGGTTATAAGACAGCACCTCTCAGGAGCAAAATGGAGGAGTAGTAGCATACTTCCTGGGATCAACACAACCTTTTCAGTGATGATAATTACAGTGATGATAATTCAGATGATGCTGGACTTGTAAGCATTCCACACCATGGGTGGGACTATCAGTTTCTCCAGCATCACTCACTCTGTACTGAAAATATTCCAAGCAAACCAAAGATATCTAAAAATATTAGATAATGCTATCTGATAGGTGAGAGAGATTATACAATCATGGAATACTGACTCATATGTCATTATATCAAACCATTGACCATTTCTGTTCAGCCGTGGTGGATCAGCCCCTTCTGTTTGTCTGTGGAGCTCTGATAAGTCATGTGGCAGGGCATACCACCACACGTACCTTATTTTCTGCCACTAGGCACAGGCTCTGGATAACGTCCAGAAGATCCATTATCATGATTTGGTCTGACCTAGTGATACAAATAACTAGGTGCTGTTATCAGATGGGTGGTGTTTGCTGAGCTGGCTGGACAATCCTTGATTAATTTAGGATATCTGGTAGTACCCAGCAAGGAGCAATGTTTGCTCTAATCGGTGAACATCACGGGGGAGCCTGGGTCAGGGTATTAAAAGTGAACTGTCCAAACCAGTGTGAGTTGTTGTTATGACACCATCATAACATGAACAAATAATCCAATCAATGATCCCCATTCTCAATGCAGCCATCATTACTGGTTCATTCAATAACTGAAAAGATGTTTATCACATCTATAATGAAGAGTAAGGGTCACTGGCTAAAATGTCTTGTTGCTCAGTCCTTGTGAGGCTCAAGGCTGTCAATAAGGTATAACTAGCAGAACACCACTTTCCCTTAGAGCCATCAGAGAACTGAAATATTTTATGACTTTGGTGTTTTTTTCAAATCATAATCTGCTTGTTTTCTTATACCTTCTTGACAGCAATATTTGAGAACACAGATGGTTTATGTTCATAGCACACATTCAGATCCAGTACCTGAGCCAGATTGCCTCTAATCAAGACCAGTTGGGTTTCAAGAATTCTTTTCCATCATCCCTCAGATACGGAGCTTCACAGATATCTTCAGCTAAGAAAGAACACCTTATGTCATTTAGTACAGGAATCCTGTACTGATGGATAGACCAAAAAAATATGGACAAAACTACAGTGGACCGATGAGGAGGTGTAGTCTCATATGTAAAGCAGAGATAGCAACTTAGAATAGTTTCTATTAAATGAGTCATAGTTACTTCCCTCATGAAATGTACAAGTGAATAGCCACAGGAAAATTGCATCATTGTTCATCCAAACATGAGAAAGAAAAACTATAAATTGAAGAAGACTACGGAGTATCATCAACTTATTTACCCATTTCTTTTAATTCAGCACTGATAACCAGAAAATTGGAACAGTCCCAGATGCACTGGTCCTAGGAAATGTATTTCTTGTCAGCTATTACTAAATCAGAGAAACAGTGAACAGCTGGTACCAACACTACCACCAAAAGCAATCTAGAACCCCCTTGTTCAGTAATTAATACTTATTAATATCAGTATGAAGCACTGTTATTCTGATTTGCAGCTAAAAACTAGTTTCAAAAAAATTATTGGCAAAATTCTAACACATTTACATAACTTCTGCAGCCCAAGTCAATCAATCTACATCATAACCTTATATTTAGTATTACTGTACAGATTTTATAGAATCAGCACCTTTACTCGTATATAATCTAGAGGCTGTGCCGTACAGCAAACTGTCAGAGACTGAATAGCTAGTCTTTTGGCTCATTCTTACAGCAGAGCAACCGGTAGAGGACTGTAAAGTTCAGCAGGTTAAAAGGCTGAGAAGGTCTTTTCAGAGAAGGAAAACCTACGACAAAAGGGAAAGGAAGACTTACAGGAGAAGTCTTAGGAAATGGCAGTATCTGAGGCCATTGTGCGTTAAGTCTGAAAAAGCCATACATACAACCTTCCCTCAGGGCTCTGTCACCTCTTTCATGAAATCTCAACCTTGGCCACTGAAGTGGGGAAAGGTTCTTTCACGCCTCTGTGTGAATGGATCAGTCAAGCACAAGAGGGTGGCACCTAACTTAAGGAGATATTTTCATTTTCCAGCTCAGTGGACTGTTTAGGCTGACAAGGCAGGGTGAGCAAACCTACAATCATCTCACTGTTGTAACAGTTCCGGCTCTTTCCCTGGTGCTCCCACTAGTTATCCTGAGTCGAGACAGAGTTTAGCCAGTTCACAGGAGGACCCAGCCTAGGGGGGAGACTGGGGCCACAGCCTAGGAGCAGTGGCTGGAGGGTGCAAAGGAGCAAGACTTCCACCTCTCAGCCATGGAAAGCCATAGGACCAGCTGAGCTACCAAAGAAATTAAAGCCTTTGACTTGCCATTCTGCTGAATTGAAATATCAGAATAACAGAAAGAAAGGAACAAATTTCAGTGATAGTATTGGTGTCTGAAAAGACTCCAGAAGTATTCTAAGGTTACATGCTCTACAAGGGAAACAATCTCCCCCGCATGAGTAGCCCTAGATGCAAAGTATGCCTGAATACAGAGGTCTGGAAGTCAATTGCAGGTCCAAGGGAAGTGGTCAAAAGGAAAGGAAAAGCTTTTTCCTGTTTTATCTCGCAAAAGTAGATAAAGCAAAATACTTTTATATTTGTTCAGTGGTGGTTCCTGCTTCTAATTTTCTTAATATTATTTTTTTTTTCAATTTTTAATCTTGAGCAAACTTCAAGGTAACTGAATTACAAGAAATTATTTCCCACATAGTTGTACTGAGAATTTAGAAACCAGAGCACTGGGATCATTCAGCAAGCATCTAGCCTGTCCAAAGTATCACAAAGATACTAGAGGGTCTTCCTGTTTCAGCTGCCTGAGCCATATGGAGAGCTAGTATCACAAAAATGAAAGGAGGAAGCATCTTTGGTCAGTGCTGACTGTCAGGAACGGTCTCTAGAATGCAGTAAGACTTTAAGTCTGGAGAACCCCCAGAATTCTCAAGGAAGATTTTGACATATTACAATATCTCATGCATTTGCACTTTTACTAAGATAATGGTCACTTTTTCTACAAAATCACCTCTCACATTATTTCTATTAAATAGAATTCCCAGTCCCGGTTCAGCATGGGATTTTTTTCCATGAGAAAATGGCAACGATGTATGATGTGAATCTCAGCTGTTTTTGTTAAAGATTTTTGCAAGGAACAGTCCACAATACCTTCACACAGTCTTATTTTAAGTGAATTTAGTAAGGAAGAACAACTAAACTGAAAGACATAAACTCAGCTGACATACATAGCCTTTCTCTATATATTTCTTTCTGTGCCAATTTATAAGCTAATGCGTGTGCAACTTCTTCTTCTAGACAAGTCTTTCATTGCCAACTTTCCCCCCAAAATTTCTTTGCCTGTAGTATCTAATCACTTCTTTATAATTAGATGAGTTTTTATTGCCTTCTGTCTTTTAATTATAGGTATTTATAGATATAGGTGTATATGTGTATATAAATATTTTGCTAAATTTTCTATATCAAATACCACTGTGATCAGTGGGTATGTAATATTCTCTGGAACAGATCCTATGTTTTGGACTTAACAGTGTTAAAATAAAATATAAATAAAAAATACATGAATCAGTTTTTTATAAATATTGTAAATAAGAACAGTGAAAAATACATCTTATATTGTCTTGTGGCTCATTCCTTGACAATAATTCTTCAGTGTAAAGGATTAGTATACTGGAGAATCAATATTCTTTCAGACAGATGCTACATCAGTGTTTTTCCTTTGTTTGTCCATATTTTCATTATTAACAGTTTATGTCAGCAGTGGCCTATGTGTACCTGGGGTATTTTTAATTTATTTGATCGCTGTGGCATTCCTGACCATGTGAGTGATCTCAGGTAGCACAACAGAGTGAGAAACCAAAATTAAGCCTAATGTGTTGCAATTAAGGTTGCCAAATTAAATAGACTAGTTGCTGGATTTAATTGATTGCTTTTAGTTTGCAAAAATTTTGTTTGTTTGTTTTCTGCTGTGCTAATAAGCTTGAGTGAACTACTGATTCCAATTTCATTCTAATGGTACAATCCGCTATTTTCAGGCTTTTTATGTTTTGCCAAATGAATGATATCAATTTGTCAAAAGTCATCAAGCCAAAGCTAGTTTT
>JAVJGI010010230.1:0-13394 GCA_035590275.1 Ibycter americanus
GCGCGGGTGGGCGACAGCCCCGGGGGCCGGGGTTCGCCGTGCCACCTCACGCTGTAACGGGGGGTCCTCGGCTGCCTGGTCTGTCAGCCCCGTGCCAGGCTGGGTCCCTCACCAGGCTGTGACTGGCCAGTTTGGAGGGAAATAAATTCCTTGCCGGGGGGTCTCCTCAGCGAGGGCTCTGTTCGAGGCCTGGCCTGGCGGCTGTCAGGCTGGCTGAGCTGACAGAAGCCTGCGATGCCTCAGTGTGAGGACACCCCATGGCTTTCCCTCATGAGCTCAACTCGCTGACGCTCTCCCGCCAGCGCAGTGTGGTTGAGTATGTGTGTGTGAAACCCTGTCTGTGTGGGGTTTCTGGGTGTCTGGGAGCTGGACAAACAGCTGCTCCCTGTGTGTGCATGTGTGTGTGTAGGCCGACCCCCCCCACACAGCGAAACCAGGATGCGTTAGAGCTGCTGCGCGTGCGGGGTGTGACAGGGCTGTGTGGGGCTGGCCGGCTGTGCGTGGGCAGTAAATCTGATACAACCTGGGCTTGTTGAGCTGGCTGTGTTTACCTTGCAGGCGGCATGTGTTCCTGGTACATTGGACTCCTTTGTGTTTTCTCTAGAGTGCGCTGGTCATGCTTATGCTCAGAAAAGCCTGGACAGAAATATGGGAGCTGCAACATTTCGAAATGTGAAGTGTTGGCAGGGATTTCTGCCACCATATTCGTGTGGCTCTCAAACTGCTCTGCCTTACATCAGCCTCCATACTTAGAAGGATGGAGTGTAGTACCAGAAAGCCCCCTTCAAAAAGCGTATGCTATAACTGGGCTGTATGTGCAGCACACAAATTCACACACAGTAATAAGGCTCAAGCTCTTTCCTGTTGGGGGCCAGGCTTATTCCTAAAGAGCTAATCAGAATGGAAGAGTACCTGTTACTGAACACATGTTGACTTTCTTCCAGCCTTTGCTACAGATAGGTGACTTCCATAGTGGAAAGCTGTAGAAAATTATGTGTAAGGCATACACAAAAACCTACAAGTATGGGGAAAATTGAACCATTTCTTAAGTAGTACTATTTGGCCTGTCTTCCTTGGCTGAATCACTTCACCTCTTGGTACAAAATGGGCTAGGGACAAACTTTGTTGTTCAGAAAATAGTTTCTCTGTTCACTAAGGAAAAACTTGGGAGATGCTTTTGTTGACATGATTATCTTTGATCATGAATTAGTATGACTACCCTTCCAGGACTCGTCTTCTGTCTTGATGTAAGCCTACTTCAGTCAATACTGTAAGTGTAAGCATAGAGAAAACAAAGAAGTGTTGACTTTGAAATAAATTAATCACACCAATACAAGCAGTTGACATATTTTTTTAGGAAAGGGAAATTGCTCACTTTTTTCTGTTATTCTTGCTGCAATATGTAAATCCTTTTTGTAATTTATTTTATAATTTGTAATTCTATAATTTATGTATTGTCTTCTAGCTGAACCTGTTTGAGCAGGGGTAGATGAGCCCATGTAGATAACTTCAAGAGGTCCCTTCCAGCATCAACATCCTGTAATTTTGTGAATTTGATTTATTAATTTAACCAAGTAGGGATTACAACAATGTTCTACAGTTGGCCTATTAGCCTGTCTAAAATAGTATTTTTTGTCTGCAAAAGTGATCTAGGAAATACTCAGTTGTTTCAGCACAGATGTGGAAGTTCTTCAAATATGTTGGGTTTGAAAGATTACCTCAAATCAAATGACTAAACCAGAGGTTCCTGTTAGCATTGGTGAAACTCCTCTTATAATGAATCTTGTGTTGATATACATACAAACACACATATGTGTTTGTGTTAAGTTCCATAAAAACAGGACTATCTCTTCCATTTCAGATGCAAGCAGCTGAGTTCCTGAATTCAATTACTGCATCACACTGAATGAACAGGATTTTTCAATACATCTTTCCTTAGAAACAGACTTTAGCAAAAGGTGATATGCAATGAGATACATATTTCTCTTCGTAAGATTAACAATAAAGGCAGTGCTTTTATTACTTTTGTATTTATTTTTATAAACTTGAGCTATACAGCGTAAGTTTATAATGCGTTGGAAGATTCCACATGCACTTCTGCCAGTTCCCTAACTTCATAGCTCTGCTGTTACACTCTGCAGTCTCTTCAGAAAAGGAAGCCAGTTTGTGTGCCAGTTTTATAGCATAGGTATAGGAAAATCTTCTAACTCACTGTTGGTCACAAAGACAGAACGAATGCTAGTCATATCTAGGATTTACTTTGATCAAATACTTCAGCCAAATCCTGCAGCCCAGTCTTAATGGATGACTCAAGCTCAATGTACTTTATGGCAGTAGCTTCAGGAAGCATCCAATTTTAGTAGACTACATAGAGAAGAAGATGAGGGTGTTTTTTTTGCGGTGCAATGAATACATTTTCCTTGGATTTTTCTGTGAAATTTGTTTCTTGAGACCATGAATTAGGTTTGTTTCTTATATAGTTTTAAAAATCTTTCAAAAGAAACCAGATACGATCAAGATTAGTTTTAGTTAATTGCAGTTGGAATTGTAGAGTTTCTGTGAGATTTTTGGTTTTGTTTTCCTTTGGTATATTTCCGTATTAATCTGAATTTTTTATTAGGCAAGACAAGCTGTGAATGATCTACTAGGATAGGATAATTTGGAAGGTCTTTATACGTTGCCAAAGCAGGCTAACATTACAAAGGGAGTTATGTGTTAAAAAACCTAAACCCGTTTAATGTTCCCTTGGGAGAGCCAAGTTATTCTAATTCTTCATAAGTAAATTGTTACATTTACATGTTATGAGATACATAAAGAGAATGAAACATAGATGGCTGTAAGGTCTAGACAAAGAAGCTAATGATTTTCATGTACAGTAGAAGTCTCCCTCAATCCTCCAACTGTCTTATGATACTGCTGTTGTAATACAGTTACTCCTGGGAAGCAGGACTGCAAAAGAATATGTTTTCTAACACAAACTCTGCTTCAAATTTTTCTGCTCTTGCAGATTTTTTTCATTTGCTTGCAAGTTTACTTTTTATTGGGGAAAAAATGTGAAGAGATTTACAGAATGCATACTAGCTGATCATTTTTTAAAATAAAAAATGAAGTGCTTTTCAGTGAATGGCTATCCTCATTTCAAATGAAGTCTGCAATGATTAAATATTAAAATGATCGATGGTTTAAATTAATATAAAAACTTTTCAGGAGATTATTACAAAGATTAACATTTTTAATGTTTTAATACTTCCATAGTTTATCAATCACAGGCACAGTGAAACTGTTTTTAGTTACCAAGCTGATGATCTCATATATCATTGCAGTATTATGCACAACATAAACATCATGGTATCGTTGGTAGAGGAGATGAAACACAATTTGTGTTATGGCTCTGTAATAATCGGTTCTAGTCTTGAAGTATTTTTTCACACAGAAGAAGCAGGTGAGATACTAATATTTTGTTTTCCCCTTTGGGAAGAAGATAAGAAGGAAAGATAGTTCCAGAAAAACTGTGATGGTTGCCGTTTAGGAGGGAACTCTGTTTCACATAATGACAAACATATATGGTCACTGGTACTGCTACAGAAGGGAGAAAAAACACTTGCATGTGTTTTTCCAAGTAGGACTTGCATTAATGCAGCTTTAATATCCCAAAATTATCTGCAACAGTTTGTGATTGCTGATACATTTTTACTCATTAGAATTATGTTTTGAAGGTGAAGAGAAAATGTCAAGGCACCCCAGGTGCTTTTGTATCACTAGCTGTGCATAGATACCCCTGTAATTCAGTGGGCTGAGTAAACAATTACTCCAAGCATTTTTGACATGGACAGTGCTAATCCCTTTGTTTCCCATTTCTTCTGCATTTTTTTTAGTAGCAAGGCTAAAAATCAGTGTTAGTGATTCTTCGAGTTTGATTTTGCCTCTCTAACCACGTATTGCAATGATATAATGGAGCTTCATACAATACAGTTTATTGTGTCCTAGGATTTTTTTGCGGTTAAATACGATAATTCATGCATCAGCAAAATACTGTTTATTCATGTGTTGCCATTGTTCTTGGCGTTGTCCTTCATCCAGTATGTTTTACCATCAAAAACAAGACAGAATTGGAAAGACATGGTGTGATGAATTAGCCAATAGAAACCCAATAGCAGGTGTAAAGAAGGATGGGAGATAGTCAGGAGAGGAAGGGCGAATTAGAAATCCAGGAATACATGTTAAACTGGTGAAGTGAATAAATGGGCAAAGACTGTTCTGACAGCAGAAGCTTACAGTGGAGAAGTCACTTATACCAGAAAGGGCAGGTATGAGAGAGGGAAAGAGCAAAGGTTAGCACTGGGTTAATGTTGAGAATAGTATTGGGAAGTTAAAATCCAGAGGGCAAATGGAAGGACACCATTTTGTACAGAAGTTTGTTGTTGGCTACTAAGGCTGTTATTTCTGTTGTTAAGACAGACAACAAAATAAAAGATGGGGTTACATTGCCTCTAGTCAGAAAGCCAAATTTATCCTCATGTATTTCCATGGAAATAAAATAATGGAACAAAATAACCTTTTATTTTATGAACTGTTTTTTATAGTGGGGAAACAGATTGGGTTGGAAATATTGTAGATTTCAAAGTTTCAGTTGTTTTCTTTCTGGCTGTGCTGTGTGGTGTAAATGAAGAAAAGGTTAAGTTTACCCATGATAATTTCCTCTCACATTTACATTATCAATCAGCCTTTGTAGCTTTTTGTGCTTTTATCTATTGTGTTTTCATTGTAATCTTTACATATGAAGTTCTCAATTCTACAAACTCTTATGCTCAAATTTATTCACGAATAGCTGTGACAGATGTGCTCTGGAAGCCTTAGATGCTGTGTTTTAAGATGCTGCCAGCTGGTCGCCTTCTCCCCACCCCTCAGGCTGCAGTCTGTATGGAAGAGCCAGCAATACCTGCACCTCAGTTCACTTCCCTCACCTTAACTCACGTTTATTTTTGGGTGGGTTGCGTTGATGCATCGGCTGGGAATGGAGTCCTGGGTCCTGGAGGCAGAACATACCCCGTGTTGTTGCCCGTTCTTACAGGCTTCTCACCCCTGGCAGAGAGGTGATTAAACATCTGGGGTCAGCAACGTGTTAGAGCCTCTCAGATACCCAAAGCTTATCAGATTCCTCTGTAGTTACAAGTCACAAGTTGAACATGTTTTAAACTTTAAAATAAAAAGTACTGTGTTTTCAACTTGTTATGGTACCCAGTCAGTGTGGAGGACATTTCACTACTTGGCTTTACTATATCACCATCTCTATGTAAACTGTCACGTCATGGTTTTGCCTACTCTTAAAAGTGATCATGCCTAAAGGCTCATATTAAAAAACGTAGATCTTTCTTTCATGTAGTATGTATGCCATAGAAATTGTCCAGTATGCGGTTTTAGTATTGTATGCATAGTATTGTATGTGGAGCTGATTACACTGCCTCCAACTAAGATTACATCACTCACTTTATTGCTAGACCAGTTTTGTATTACTTATGTTCCTGCCAAAATGAAATAGTTAACCTGAAGCAGTGCATTACTTCTTTTGTTTTTGTGTTGTGGCTGTCAAACTGAAAGTACACTATTTGTATAGCTAACATTTACATTTGATTAGGTCCTTGATTTACTGTTGCTCAACTAAAATTAATTTAAAAATTAGTACTGTACAGTACCAATAAAATGGATGAAGAGTTGGTGAGCTGCCAGCGCTCAGAAGTAATGGCTGGAGGCCACTGTCAATGGAAGAGAGCTTGTGGGGACTTTCCCCAGCATTTATTTCAGGTGTGATGCTTTGCGCTGTTTTAGTCAATTGTCTGTGTGAAAACAGAAAAGCAATAGTGACAAATGATGAATGGTTCAGTGATTGCTGGATGATGAAGAAAGGATAGAATTTAAAGCATGGCTGAGATCATGGTAACATGAGTCTGTTAAAAAGTAGTTTGCATGTGTTGAGGAAGAATGAATGCTGGGTGTGCGTGCAGAATGGAAGATTTTTGTCTTGTAAAGCGGTGACTGCGGGAAGACACGGGGTTTGTGAGGAAGCTCCTGTATGTAGCCAAAGGGAATTCAAGTGCAGTGTAGTGTCAAGAAGGACTGGTGCTGCCTAGTAAAGGTGAGGGGGAGAGGTAGGAGGGTGATTTAAATCCCTTGAATAAGACCAGTGCTGGAATGTTGAATCTAGTTTTACATACATAATGTTGAGTGTCCTAGGTAGGGCTGTGTTGCATCTGTGCGTATTTGTTCTTTCTTCCTATTGCAGAGGGCATGGAAAGCATTGTTTCTTTTTTGTTGTATTTATGCATCATGGAAAGCTTGCTATAATATGTTTTCTTACACTTTAGACTTTGGTGTGATTAAAATTAAATATGGTTTTAATGAAACCACAAAGAATTGCAGCAGCTAATAATTTGGCGTTTTCTTTTATTCTGCAGTCATAAAGTAGTCAGAGCAAGGATGGATGTTGCTTTCTTTGGAATTTCTTTACATATGCTATTTAATTTATGAATGTATCTTTCTGTAATTTGCAGTGAAAAGGTTAACAAAGCATTCTTAGATTGCTGTTTACCTTTTTATTCTGAAAGACAGGATAATTTGAAAGCCTGGGTTATTTTGGTGTCTTTCTGGGTATACAAAGCAGCAGACCAACAGGCTAAATAGGAAGAGGGTATTCTGGTAAAATGATTATTGTAGAGACAAAACCTATTTTAAAAAGCTTCAGACTATTTTCATTTTAAGTACACCAGTGGGGTTAAATAATATTAGTAACTTCTGTTAGAGTAACAGATCATAATAATTTAAAACAAAAGGTCCCAGCGCACTTGCTAATATCCTTTATGGCTTCAGTAAAATACATCTGAAATGATTTACAAAGCAAAGCTTCTGGATGAATTCTTCTAGTTCTACATGGGAAGAGTGCCTGTTTTTCTTCATGCATGTTTATATAGACCCATGGAAATTATGATCTAAATGTGGGTACCATACTAAAACATAGCCATATATGCAGAGTAAAGAATTCAAAGCACTTGCATTTTGTCATTTATTGCACACAAGTAATGTATATTGTATAGGCTTGGTTCAATTCTGTATCCTGACCATAGAAGGACTCTATAGAATATGTACTGTACCTTGAGGAGACCTTCAAAGGGAGGGAATGGTGTGTGTAGGAAAAAGCTCAGGGCAATGGCTCTCTGACCAAACTTGTCTCTTGTCTGGTTTTGAGCCTTCGGACGGTCAGTGCTGGAAATAGTCAAAACCTGGAAAGATGTTTCCCCTGTGCTATGTTGGTATACATCTTCATTAACTCACCTTATTAAAAAAATATATCAGTATGAAAACAACTGGGATGGTTATAAAGCTAAGTGCATGGAATAGAGTATTTTGAAAGCTAAAAGCAGAAGCAACTTAGCTAAAGTCCTTATCAGAGTTGACCCAGCTCTCCTTAAACTTACTAAGTTTGGTTACAGGGTTGTACAGTTTTGGTACAGTAGTGGCTGCACTGAGCAGTTGTAGCAGGAAGAGAACAGACCTGCACCTTCTTGTGATGTTGGTGTTGGATCTGTTCTTACAAAAACCAGGCTGAACTCATTGTACTGTATGCTCTGGCAGGTGTGGGGTTTTTTTTTTGTTGTTGTATTCAGTCTACAAGACTAGATTTCAGGTGGTATGTCCCCCTCCTCCTAATAAAACTACAACAGTGCTGAAGCACGCATTCTCCTTTGACTCTAGCCATCAGCACGTGCAAACCCCTAGCACTTAAGAGAGATGCATTCAGGAAATTAGAGTGAATGGGGTGGATTGTCATCTGCCATTTTATCTCAGGTTAGGGTTTCTGAAGACATGCTTGCAAACTGATAAGCTGATACCTACTTATTAAATGATCTCTTCTAGGAGTCTCATAACTTCTGTTCCATTCCTAACTAGTTTGAAGTGTAGGAATCTCTCATCAGAGGTATCTTCTAGGCCAGAGAAGGCCAGCCTTTCGCATGTCAGAACCCAGGATCTTAGAAATCTGCTATCTCCAAAAGCAGCAATCCATTAAAAAGTGTTTGATTTTGTATTTCACTAATATTTTTACAGTAAATAGAATTTCACATGTACTGTGTGACTTGAAACATCCAAAGAAGTACTTTTTTTCAGTGTGTTAACCTCCATTGGTATCATCATCTCTTTTGGTATTCTCCTGGATAATGAACCCTGCAGCAAAATTTCCTCCTAGTGATGCAGGCACACTGTTCAGGAGCAGTGTGAATAGATGGGGACACAATCTCCTTCCATCCTGTGGTCTTACAGGGAAAGCTGTGAAAAGAACCCAAGCATGCATTTGCAGAAATGGTTGCATCCAGGACCTTTGGTCGTTCACATGACTTTCTGTTATTTTAACTGGTACTTTTCTGCTGGTTGACAACTGTTCTTGTTGCTGCCTGTTCTTCCCAGCTGCACTCCACACTTTTCTCCTCTGCCTTAAAATGAGGCAAAGAAACAATTTGCCACATTTGCTGATAGTCATCAAAGCTGATTTTTTCATTTGGTGCATACGAAGGTTTTAGCCTGATTTTGATCCATTCCTTTAATTCAATTTTTGTTCAAGATTCAGATTTTTGATAGATATCAATGATTTTATATTCCCTTTTTGCCCAAATAGAACATAAAACTCCTCAAGAGATGGTATCATGTACACAATTACTTTATTCTTTATCTTAAAAATCATTGCCTTTAATGGAATCTCTAGTTAGGTTTCAGGAGAGCCAAGTCTTGAGCAATTTAGATATAATCTGCAGAGAGTGTGCTTGGCCTATTGTTTTGAACTACTTTGGAAACTACTGAGCCGATGTTGTTTAAGCCGTATTAAACTCTTCACCCAATTATGGCCTAATCCTTCAAAACCAATTGAGTAGGACTTGGTTTTGAAAATGCTGCTGCTAACATCTATGGGCCTGTTCACTAAGCCCAACTATTAAGCTAATTATTAAGTGCTGTAGGGCTGAACTTTACATTTGATATGTTAACACCAAGTTACGTACCAGTTTATCTACGGGTTTTTGCCTCAGACAATTTTAAAGAAAAAAATACCAAAAAATGATGTATTGCATTAAGGCTAAGGAAATACATGTCAGCTTTATCTTCTGATCTTTATGGGAAGTATTAACAGGTTATTCTGTCTTTAATCAGTTATTAAGAAATAGAGGAAAACATAAATGCCAAACCCACCAAATTAAAACTCTACATTTAATGTTTCTTTTGCCTGGTGACTAGAATAGATTTTTTTTTTTTAAGCTGAGTTGCTTTCCTGAATGCCTAATGCAGCATGTGAGACAACAAAAGTGGCATTAAACTTTTTTTCATTCATAGATCAGTCTATTTAATACTTATCGAGCTGCAGTAGTTTCAGAGAAAGGAAAAAAACCCACATTCATTCTGAATGCTGGATGGAAAGATTACCTTTTAAGTCCTTTCAAACACTAGGTTTAGTAATGGAACTAATAATTCAGTTTTGCTGAAGTGTTACGATTAGGTCTACGTGTACTGAAGTGTTATTTGCTGCTGTCATTTGTAGCCTGCTTTCAACTTTTGCATGCTGGCTCAACGTAAGAAATGAGGCAATCATTAGACTGTAAACATGGTGACCAGTTTTAGCAATTACTATGACTTGAATTCATGTGATAGGACATCGTATTATACTACAGTGAAACATCTAACAGAAGGGAACATTTGTCTGACTCCTGGCTTTCTGCCTGTGTGGCTTATTTGTGGCTGTTTTCTTCTGGTTTTAAGTTATCTGTTTGATTGTGAAGCAGGAAGAGACTGTTTGCTGAGAGCTGCTTTTCTTCTTGAATGATAGACATTTAAATGAAAATGGAGTCAAAATAGATCGGCTATCAATATTAGAATTAATGGGGGAAAAATCAAGCTGAAACTTAGCCTAACATACTTCAAAAAGCATTTTTTAAAAAACAGGGTGAGAAAAAAGGAAAAATTCTAGCAGTTTCAGATTTTCTTTTGATATATTACTTCGAAGAAACTGTTTCGATTTTTAAATAAGTAACTGAAAAAAATTCTATTTGTTATGGTCCAAGATAATGCAAGCAAAAAAAAAAAAAAAAGGCACAATAGAAACAAAAAGATCAATATGGAATTACTTATTGTGCCTAATTTTTTTTGTTTGTTTGTTTGAATATCTTCAAAAGTTACAAGATTTATTCTCACTGGTGGTTGTTATCCCATTTTACAATATTGAAAATGTTGTAAAACAGACCTTGTGTCCTCTGGATGATTGTGAACTGTAGTTTAAGATGGGTATGCTAAAGGGAAGTATAATCAGTCCCTAAATATTTCTTCTCACTTAGGGAAGAAATAAGAATTTCATATCTATCAAAAATGAGCCTAAGCTTAAAATCTACAGATGAGGAATTAGCAAGTGTATATAATTAAAGCACCCAGGCTTATAGCAAGCTATGACTTGCAGCAGTCCCAGGAAAGGAGTAACATCTGAAAAAAAACCCAAATTTTTGTGGCTTCCCAAAACTAAAGAGAGGGGAGAGTGAAGGGATTATTTTCTGATTTAAAGAAGGGAAAGAAGTCACTCTTCCCCAGCTGTAACACCTACCAAGGCAACACAAAGTTTCTGAGGTTTTAGAATAAGACCTCAGTGAAACCACGTGACACTCTATTAAATTCAAGAATTGTAGCTTCATAACATATTAGAGGTGAAGTGCTTAGGCAGACTTAGCTGATTTTGAAATTTAAGGTCTATGACCTCTAGCTTTATACCTGTTATTTAAATTATTCCCTACTTCATTAAAGGAAATGAGTGCTGAAGGGGCGTGTGGTGGGGATCAAAGAGGGAATGAAACTGCCTGGATTTAACTGAACCGCAAAATGTTCACTGCTGATGCTCCAGTTACTGAAACAGAGCAAATAAGCGTTTCTTGTTGTTGCTCTTGACTTGATGAACTGTTAACTCATGAGGCAGAGAGTGTGTGCTTCATTTCTGTCTTGTGCAGTTGTCACCGTGGTGAAGATGTCCTCTGTACAGGCCCTCAGACCACAGAGGTGGCTGCACAGCATCTGCCGTCACTGCTGTGGAGGCTGTACCCATCCTTCATGATGTACCTCTGGGCATTGGGGTGGTCTGGATGCTGGTTCTCTTCCCACCCTCTAGCTCTGATTTCTACCAGAGTGTCCCCCCCACCTGAAAAAAACACCCCAAAGTTTAAACAGATTCTGTTATTTTGAAGAATGTTATCCTGAAATACTACATATGGTGTCATTTATCGTGTAATATTCCCTTTAGTGGATATTACTCTTTCCTCTGGGAAATCCTAAAGTTTGAACTGTCTGGCAAGGCAGAATCGAACCACATGTATGCTTTTTTCCTTCATTAACTTCTTTAAGGATATTTTCTTGACACACCAATGCTGTCATATATTCATAAAAATGAAAAAAAGTTCATCTTTGAACGTTTGGAATTTTAAATTTGTTCAGATGAAGATCTGTCTTCATATTAAAATGAATGTATGTTTCACAGATGGTATAGCTCTACTCAGCTCTGAAGTGAGTAGGGCATTTGGTTCTGAAGACAAATAACAAATCTTAATAATGAAAAGTAGATGTGAGGTGCATAGAATCGCTAGAAATAGGAATATTCTGCAAAATGTCATACTGTTTTTGTAACAAGTGTAACACCAATTGCTAAACAGCTATCTTCTGTATAAGTAATGTTTTTATAAGTGAGTCTTCGTGTAATACATTTTTATTCTTTTTACCATAGAAGCTGTAGCAAACTGTACTCTACTGGGAATAGAAGGAACCTTTGACGTTTTTAATAGTCTCTTTTTGCTTAAAAAAACAAATTTACATAATACAAAGTTTTTAAGTTTTTTAAAAAAAGCTTTGTCAGGTTTTGCAATCCTTGAAATTTTCACTTTTTTCCTGGCTGTCATGAATACACTTCATGATAATCTTTTCAGCTCTTCAGATTTTTAGAAGTGTTTTACATCTAGCAAAAGTAAGTAGTCTTTTTGCTAGAGGAGTAAATGCAAATATTTGGGCCTAAGTAATCCCATCAAAATTTAGGTACTTAGGGGAGGTTTAGGATCATAGCAAGAAAGAGCAGAGGTGGCCTCCTGTATAACTTGGGTGTCTCGCTTACCTTTCTGAAATTAGGTGGAACTGATCTGGGTACTTGATGAAATTTATTTTTCGTAATATATTGCCTCAGGATTTCAAAATATCCAGGAGAATATGCTGAGTATTCGTATGGACTATTACCTGTGTACTACTTTTAAATGAATTTCGAGCTAATTTAATGGGTTTTATAGGCACTGTATAACTAACAAATAACAGCACAGCTCCTTTCCCTAGAGTGTAAAGGGCTCTTACTAGAAGTAACAATGTGCGTTTTATTCCTGGTGCTTACATGAAGCTATGAAACAGCCTGTTATTTGTCAGAATAAAAGTTGTAATTCCTAGATTGTCTTAATGTTGGAATATGATATAGCGTTTGTTGTTCTTACATAGAAAGTTAAGATTATTTTTGCAATATTTTTTCCAACTGGAGTTATATATCCTGGTTTTTTGATTAATTTTCCCAAATTTAACTGAATTTGAATCACTCCTGATGCTTTCAAGGTTAAATTAAGTAAAGAAATGTTAAAATCCTTTTATTAAAAGAAAATGCAATAAATCCCTAAAGTAGAGCTAGATTCTGCAAGAAGCACCATGGGCAGGTACTCTTTCCTTTGAAATAATAGTCTCATCCTTTGAGAGAGACTTTCCAGAAGAATGGTGAAGACTACTGTAAGACTTATCAGTAGAACATGAATGTATTTTTTTTTCAAATTTTTTGTTTGTTTGTATGGGGTTTTTTTAAACAATAGTAGTAAAGGTTTTTAAAATGTTTCTCTTGGCTAAAGTATGGTTCAAGAATTCAGCTGCCTTATTCTTGCAATTTTGGCTGCAGGTTACTTCCACTGCGTTTCTTCTACTGCTGTACAGACAGACCTTAGTTACTGTACTACAGCAATACACTTCAGCCAATTAAACTAAGGAACAGCAATGATTTCCAAAATACATGCAGACAGCTTCCCACTCTAAATGCAGTGCTAACACGCTCTTTGCAATAACTTGATGTTCGCAGGGGATCTGATGTGTTCCTTGGATTTTACCCAGGGAGGATAAAAGGCTATTTTTGCTGTCTTGTACCTTGTAAGGGTTTTAATTTCCATTATTTATTTAACTATGAGCTATGGAATTGACTGGTAAAAGAACAGTTCTTTCATTGACATCAGTAAGCTTTTAATCATATTAAAAAATAATTTGGGTTATGAGTTCAAGTTATCAGCCTTCATTGCATCCAAAAAACAATTCCCCTCAAC
>JAVJGI010010230.1:15557-41182 GCA_035590275.1 Ibycter americanus
GTGGATTACAGTTCACTGCTTATGTGTTTTACATGAAATGGGAATATTCTCTGAATTAAACCAAAATAATGTATGGAAGCATTAGAATACTATAATTGAGTTTTCAATTTGGGTTAAAAAATATTGGCAGTCTTCTATACCATGTTGTTATTACAGAATACCTTTAAGAAAGGTTGTGAGTTTTGAGCACCTAAATTCATTTTATACCCTGTGTCCCACACTTTAAATTAAGGAGCCTGGATTTCTCACTTGACATTAAATGCCAATAATTCTTATATGACTGATAAATTCAAAAGAAGAAATTTTGTGCTTTTAAAATGCATGAAAAACTGGTGGGATCATTCCTGCAGCTATACCTTAAGCCTTGTTTGAAGGTTCGAAGCCAGTAATGGTAGATGTTTAAGGCTGGGATGCTGATGGCAGCCTATCCAGCAGTGCCTTGGCATGCTTTTTGACCCATGGTTTGGCATTGCAGTGCCTTCAAGGGCTGCGCTTCCCAGACAGTGTGCCTTGGCAGAGCCTGGGGAAGCTCATCTTGCTGTAGCACAGCTGGTTATGGCTGACAGAAAAGTAAAACTCTTGCAGATACTCCAAGACCATATGTGCACAATCTGTGGGCGGTTTGTGGCTACCCGCGATGGTTCAGCCAAAGTTTGCCCTTGGCACTGTGCTCACCAAGGCTGGCTGGGGAAAGGCAAGTGTTGGCTGTTGTGTGTCTTCTGTGCTCAAACGGTAAATCTGACAGTTCTGGAAAATGTCAGTCCTCTTGTGAGTGTGGGGGTTGATGTTGGGATGCTTGTGTCGTAGAGGTGGTCAAGTGGTGGGGCTTATCATCGCTGTGATGGGTGATGCCTTCAGCCCAGCCAAAATGGTTGAAAACCAGTGTTTTGAGCAACGAGACTGACTATAAAAGTTGGGTGGTTTTTTACTGTGGAAAAGGAGATGAAATGAGCATGTTTGTAGAATCTTAGTGTATCTTTTGCGTGGCAGCTTAGTGAGGGGGTAAATAAAAGACCATAACGTTTTGCACATTAAATGGATATATTGGGAGTTTGCTAGAACACTACTCGGATGATGCTTGTTCAGTTACACAGGTAGTGTGGGAGCACCAAAGAACCAAAAAGAACATCTTTGTATGAGTGATAGTGCAGTTCCCTGTGCAATCCTACTGTCACCTGCTTATGTTGTGCATTGTGAGAAGCCTATTCAAGAGTCAGGATGGTTGTTACCTAAATGCATTGAAGGTGGTTTAAAGTCTCAATACATTGGCTGAGAGGTGTAAAATGGGCACAACCCCAGCTCTCATTTTTATTTTCCGCTTCCTTTTCATTCGCAGATCTCTAGAGCCCATGGCAGGAGGGTAGAAGAGTGTGGGGTTGCTGTGTTTTAGCTATCTGTTTCTCTCTTTTGCTCAAGGTGGCTGCAAGGCTGCATCTGCAGGTGGGTTTTCTGAGCAATTACACCTGTGGGTGCACACATGCCTAATCCTGCCTCAGACTCCTGCGTGTAAGTGTGTTTGCCAACAATAGAACCTGCTCACAATACTGCATTCACTCTCTGGTTTACTAAAGAAAAAAATTATATAGGAATGTAATTCAATGGCACCAAATGCTGAATTACAGTGCAATCAGTTTAAATACTTTTTGTAAAAAAAATTTTATTCAAACTAACAGGCATTCTGTAGTGTTAATAACCCGTGCAATGGGGAAGAAGGTATGTTTAGAATTTATCTAATAGTCTTCAGAATAGTGATGATTAACTCCAGTGTCTTATTATACTCTGGAAAGGCTTTACGTCTTTGTGTATAATCATGTAAATGTTGCTTGTTACAGTTTTTTCTGATGTTATAAGTCAGTGATTTCCTTAGTAACTTATTTAGGAATAATGCTTTTTTTTTTTTTTTTCTGATACTGACAGTGATTTTTGGATTGAAAACGATGGGTAGAAAAGATGCCTCTACAGCAAGGACTCCTGTTGATCAGTACAGGAAACAAATAGGTAAGAGATCTGAAGAAAAGTTTGCTTAAAAAAAAATCTGTTTTTTTCAGTGAGACCGGTTAGTGTAACAAAATGTATAATTCCTCTTCAAAAACTTTGTTTCACTGGTGAGTGGTGCAAAATAATGCACACTCCAGGGAAACATGTTTTTTTGTATGCCGTTGACTAATTCATTCAGCAAAACCTTTTATGAAGACAGTGTTTCAAGTAACTTGATAACTTCTATGTCCTGTGTTTGGAAATACTAGTGGAATACTGCAGTGCAGCGGCTCCATGATGTTTCTGAACTGCTGGAAATTTCCTGATTTTCTTCTTTGTCTCCAGTTTAAAATATGGACATTTCTGACAAAATATTCTTCCTGCTTGTAACAATATTTTATATTGAATGTTACAGACCTTTACACTGTATAACTGCATTTTTTCGCACACTAATGCAATAGTTTTTAACATGTTAATAATTTATTTTCCTAGGTCTTTTTCTGTTCTTACACATTGTATATGTAGGTAACTTGTATACAAAGTCCACACATGCACACAGATGAATGCATATATGTACACTCACACAGGTACCTACATAGCAGACTCAAACCCCAATTTCTTTGCTTAAATGGAAAGGTAAGTGACTTATTTTTGGAATCCATATATGAGCATTCTGCCTCTCTAGGTGTTAAAATATTGTATTTTTTATATTATTTAAAAGTTTGTATATAAAATGAAGTAAGTACCTTAATCTATACTCAGTTATTTAAGTAAATGACTTTGTTTTACAGTTGCTAAGCACCCACATCTGTGTTTAAATATGCAGAAAAATAGCATGTGTCTGGGAGAAAAGGCTGTTTATAATGTACATCCTCGTGGTGAAAGAGCTAGGGCTGTGCGAACGATCTTATTTTTATCATGTCAATTCTTTTAGTGCTGCCTTATTATTTTGATGTAACTGCTTTAATGGTCTTTTCTGCATTTGAGTTGAAAGTAAGGGGCTACTTTGTATTGTATTTGTTTTGGATAGCTGTGGAATGCTCAGTATTTCCTAATCTTGGCCAGTGTGCGTGGCTGGCTTCCTCGGTTCATTCTCTGAGATAGAAATGTGGCTGAAAACTTCTGAATTCCTTTATGGATGAGGAGCAGATATACTGGTAAAATGTTTAAATAGATGTGCTCTGTGCTTTTGTGAGATTTAGGTTTTGTGTAGAAAACCTTGCAAGGAAACTATTACTGAGCAGAAGATGACACCACAAATATTTCACCACAGAAGATTTGGGACAACTTGTTCCATGTAACTGGATGTTTGGATAGAGGACGATTGCATCAGCTTTCTGGCATTTTCTCCCCATGTTTTCTGTTGCGGTCACTTCTTTTTCAGCCACCTCCTTTAGGGTTGCTTTTCTTCCTTTTGTGAACACCTTCAGGTGACCATGGCGGGAGTTGTTTTATGAAGTCCTCTGCAGGGTGAAAGAGACTGGTGATTTCCAGTGGGATCCCTGGAGAGGAGGCTGGGCTGCTGGAGGACCTGAGGGATATAGAGCTGCACCTGAGACTCACAAAATTACCTCCTGCTCTTCCACAGCTTGGGCTATTGCTTGCACATTTGTACCGTGTGGCACCACGGTTGCACATCTCATACCCGTGAGATGCCAGGACTGATCAGGTGTGCCTTGAGCAGGGGAGAGGGTGCTGTGCTGTAGCGAGGGGGCAAGAGTATTTGTATCACAGCCCAGGACTCAGGGGGATCCTGTTATGTTGCTGACTCTCCAGTTTTGGGCTAGCGTGTTGTCTGAACAGTTTGACACCTTCCCTGTTATACAACGCAGCACTGTGATCCATTGAGTACTGCAAAATACAGTGTCTGAGGGGACTCATAATAAGCTCATTTTCCTTAGATGCGACGCATTGCTTTTAACTTGGCAAAAGCAAGTGTTAAAAATTATTGTGGGGAAGAATGTCACACTGGCAGGCAAATGAACTATATAACCTGGGAGGTGTTTCTATGATCGTAGTATTCCTTTGAGGACAGAGCGCAAGAACTAAAATAGACTACCCATCGCCTTTTGCTCTGGTGATGGCTGTTTCAGCTCCCACTTTGGTCATTCACCAATATAGCCATAGAGTTTGCCAATGGAAATTAATTCTCTGAACTTAATGAATCTGAGGAGGGGGTTGAAAATTTATGGATATGGTTTTATCCTTTAATGTTGCGGGCGTGTTTGAGTTTTATGTATAAGCGTTTTGGGCTAGCTTTAGGTCTGGTAGCTGAGCTGAGTGGAGCAATCCCTCTGGTCTCATTATGCCTTTAGGTGTATTATAGGACAGATAGGTGTATTACTGAGAAATATTGTCCAATAAAGAACTTCTCTTGCCATAGTGAATATGGAAATCTTTCATTTTTTTGCCATTACTGCTTGATTTTTTTCATACTTATATAGTTTTGTGTAAGTGATGATAATTCACTTTATTACTTTATTACAGAATCACAAGATGGTTGAGGTTGGCAGGGACATCTGGAGGTCCTCTGGTCCAACCCCCCTGCACAAGCAGAGCCACCTAGAGCCAGTAGTCCAGGACAGTGTCCAGATGGCTTTTGAATATCTTCAGGGAGGGGAACTTCACAACCTCTGTGGACAGCTTTTTCCTGTGTTTGACTACCCTCAGAGTAAAAAGTTCTTTCTTACATGTTTCGGTGTGTGCCTGTTGCCTCTGGTCCTGTCACTGGGCACCACTGAGAAAAGCCTGGCTCCGTCCTCTTTGCACCCTCCCTTCAGCTATTTATATACAGTGATGAGGTCCCCCTTGAGCCTGCTCCTGGGTAAACAGTCCCAGATCTCTCAGCCTTTCCTCATAGGAGAGATGCTCCATATCCTTAGCTTTAACTCCTCTTGATCTAATTCTTCATGATCTGATTTCACTCAGATACTTATTAGAAATTATGCAGAAATAATTTCCATTTTTTTCTTAATATCCATTCATCAAATAAGTCCTAGATTTGGCAGCTTAGGTGCTTTTGCAGGGATGCTTTAGTGTGAGGCTGTTTGGTAGAAGACCCCCCAGAATACAGAACACCGTCATGCTGCAGGCTTATCTGTTTTGGAGGTGGATGTTTGATCGCCCTTTCGCAGACAGGTTCTATCTAGAAACAGTGGGCAAAGGGCGGATGCATGGGGCCTGTTTTAAATGCGTTTGATAAATAAATATTTTTAAACTTCTAAATTCATGCCTGGAGTGATTGCGGTCCTTCCTTTCCAGGTGTTCAGTATCTATGGATTCTTGAAAATATTATGATGGATGCTGGCTGAACAGCTATCTCTTGCTGAATAATGGTGTGGGGTTATTCTTTAGCTTACGATTTAATGTTTTCTAGCCTTGCTGGATAGAAGGTAACCAGATTGAAACATTTTTAATACCTTTTTTTTTATGGAAAATGGCAGTCTTCAAGGAACAACATGTCACAAAGTCATCTCAACTTCAACACAATTTTCAGTTAGATGTTTGGTGGAGTAATTTGAAATAAAAGCAGATTTTTAATTTAATTTTGTTCCAAGCTTTCTGTTTTGTTCTGAGTTTCCATACGGCATGCCACATGTTTGCCCTGTGCCACGGTTCAAGTTCATGTTGATCACTTCAGTTCAGCCGTTTGCCTTTTTCTCTCCTCCATGAGTGCAGGATCGCTCATGTCTTGTTTGCTGCTGTGCCGTTAACGGTTGCTGTTTGCTTCAGTAGCATTTTCAGAGGATTCCCCCAGCACAGAGATTGATATTGCTCTTCTCTGTCAGTTGGCTTTCAGCCATCTCTCCTGCCACCAGCCAAAATTTCTCTGTAGTGTCTCTCATTCAGCAAGTGCTCCAGTATCCAACAGCGGCACTGCCTTTTCCGTGGGGAGCAGAGGCAGCCTTTTAGTTATCAGACCAAACTGGCACTGGCTTCGTGAAGACTGTCCCCAAGTGGGACAGGGAACAACAGCAGAAACCTTTTCAAACCATCTTAGACTGTGCCTGGAGGAGGGAGGATGGCGCCAAGGGAATCTCTCCCTGTTCGGTTCCCCATGAGCAGCCGAGGCTCTGGAAGAGGCATGAGGAAAAGTAATTTTAATGCTCTTTATTCAGCTCTTTCTCACATACCCAAACATATACCTGTAGTGCAACAGCAAACAGCGCAGCTCTTCTGCATAGCATTTCCTTCTCACTGCTGCTGTTTGTGCTGCTGTGCTTAATTTGCTGGGATCGGAGAAAAGGTGTGAGGCAGTTTGCGTCTTTCTGCATTTATGCAGCTTTGCTCGGCAAATGCTGTGAAAATAGCAACAGGTTTTGCACCATATTTGCTTTGTTTACTGTTATGTGTGCTTTAAGTTCCCAGAACAATTCCACATGTATATTTTCCATCCGTCTTCATCTGGTGTGTCGCTTGCTCGGCATGGAAGCTGCAGGATTTGTGGGTAGTGTTCATGACTCGTGTGATTGCGGGATCCTAAGCAGGCATACTGAGAGGATTATAGCATAACTAAAACCTGGTCTACAAATCAGGAATAGACATACTTTTGGCTCCTGTTACTATTGTGTTGCTGTAGCATAATTTTTCATGAGGAGAGGTTGTTTGCCAATCATTCAACCTCCAATTTGTAGACTTAAAGGTCTGCTTATTGTCTGCTCTGTATCTTGACTTGCTGGTTTGATCCTGTAGGGGCTGGAGCTTATATAGGCATAGCCCAGGGTATCTCTGGAGTAAACAAGGCTTCTCACATCCCCCAGGAAGGAGTAAAAGTTATGAATGAAAATAAATTCTCTTTTTGTTTTGGAGAGCACAAGGTGCTAGGCTGAGCACAAATGGCTTGGTGGTGGAGATGGTGCTTGCTGGCATAGCACACACAGAGTGATGGGGCGGTGAAGGGGACTGGGTGGGAGTCCTGAGACCCTGGCTGTAGCAGCACAAGAGAAGAGAGAGAACTGCCCACCTGAACTAACAGATACAACTGTGGGTGAAAGTCACCCCTTTTAAAACTCCTCGGTGTGGGGACCTGGTGACTTGTCTAGAAGAAAGACACTTCATCCTAATGCCAAGGGTTATGGTCTCACTGTAGCCCTGGTGAGAAGGAGAAGAACTTGTCTCCCAGCGTGAGCGTGGTGGGCAGGGCTGGTCTCTGTTGCCTCCCAGCCTCCTGTACAGAGTAGCTCTGCTGGGTGATTGCAAAGGAAAGCAGTCCCACTCTTCCAAACCAGGAGTCATCAGTGGGTATTACCCGGTTGCACTGACAATAAGAAGGAATAGACCTTGATGGACAGATGGGTGGGTGGGTGGGTGGGTGGATGGATGGATGGATGGATAGGTGGATGGATGGGGACTAGCAGCAGCAAGAACATCTCTGGGGTTCCCACCTCCAGCTACCAGCTCAGGTGTGAGCATGGACGTGTTGCCTCCCTGTCTCCAGAGGGAAGCCCTTCTTGTGGCAGATTGCCACCTCCACTTGCCCTGCTGCTAGAAGAAGCATCTTTACTTTCTACCAGCTCACCTTTTTCTCTGTTTTCTGTTATTGCTCATCTTCTCTTTTTACAGTTAATATCCCTCCACATTCCTTATCTTGAGCCATTATATACTCAAAGCAAACTGGCCACTAACAGTATTCCTTTTTGGCTTAATAAAAGGAATAGTGTTACATTTTGATACTTTCTTCTGAAATATATTACATACTTTGAAGTGAAATGTAATTGTTTTGCTTTGGATCAGGAAATGTTTATCAACATGAAAATTTCAGATTTCATTGCTGAAACAACAGCAACAGCAGCAACAGCAAAAAATGTTTGGACTGAATTTGTGCCGAAAATTTCAAATTTGTAGCATTTGCCACAAAATGGGAATTCCTCTATCTTTTGTCTGTTAAGAAAAGGCACAGGACCAGAAGGCAGCATTTGCATCATCAAGATTGATCTCCACTGCCACAGGCAAAGATGTAGCAGGACTGATATCAATAGAATGAAGATTCTCCAACCCATTTTTTTAATTAGTCATCCCCCTCCCCTCCCCCCCCGCCATTTGATGTCAGTCACCGATTTATTGGGGGAAAGGTAGAGAGAGGAAAAATACAGAAACAAATACTTGTTATTCTAAGTTGAGACAAAAAGGGAAGAGTCCTCTCCTACTATTTAGTTACAGTGTAAAAACAACCCAAGAAATAGGCAGTTCCAGTGCACGGCATGCCGGGGTTTTTTTGGTTTTTTTTTTGTAGATGGAACATTACATTTAATCTCTTGATTTTTTCTAGTAAAAATGTACTATTAAACACATAATAAAGAGAAGTAGGGAAAACCCCTCCTTTTGCTATTACATGTGACTGTTGGCAAGTTTTGGAATCTTTTCCTATGCTGAATTTCATATTTCAGAGTGGTATGCTACAGATACCACATGTAGTCCCTTTTCTTTTGTTTGGGAGGAGGTTTTATGAAGAATTAATTTCTTTGTCACAAAAATTGAACTAGGTATTTGGTCAGTAGTTGCTGTTTTGATTTCAGTTTTGTGCCAGTGGCATCACTTCTTGGAAACTAAAGCAGGAGCAGCTGAGGAAAACACTGCTATGAAGTGAAGCCTAGTCTGGCTGTACTAATTTAATCCACATTTTGTGACGATTGGGATGTCTTTAAATATGTTCTGTGAAGGCTGATGATGGATTTTAAGCACATACAGTATGTGATCACTTATTTTTTAAAGTCCAAAGCAGTAAAGCTATATTTTATTGCCTTGGCTTGAAGCATAAAAGGTGATGGTAGATCTGGATATGTACTTGTGTTTGCGTGGATATTATTCAGTTTTTGTTTGCCAGACAGATGCAGCCCCAGCCTAAGCAGGAACAGGAGGGGCAACTGCAGAGCCAGGGGGCTGTGGGAGTGTGTACACACACCATGCAGAGATGCTGAGGAGTAAGGTGTTGTATCTAACTCTTGGCTCCCATCTCTTCTCCACAGCAAAAGCCTAGAGTTTCTTTGAACTTGTTTGATTATACTGCTTTTACTATATGTTTATGCTACGCTTGTTTAGTACTTTTATACAGATGGAGGCTCATAATCTGCTCTTATTTTAATCTCATCAACAATATCACCATTTCACTCAGTGGAGTTGCTACAAACTTTTTATAGGTGTAAAAGAGTGAAATTCGACAGGCTGTTTCCAACTGCTGAACTGCATTTCACCATGGTGCTATTTCAAGCACCTGCAGTTCCTGTAAGGTATGTGGTATCTACGGGGCTCTTGCAATGATACATGTTTGTGCTTGTACTTTCAGCTTCTGATCGATTCTTCAATGGATTCATTTCTGCAGTCAAAAGAATCAACCTAAACCAACCTTTTTGCATCCTCTCCAAAATACATAAAAATTTCATTATAGACACATCAGCATGTATATATTACATTCAGAGGCAGAGCAGTTTAACATTTTTAGAAATTCATCAAGCTTTGAAAGTCTTAGCTCATATGTGTGAAGGGTGGACTTCAGAGTACTCGTATTTCAATGTGAATCTGTAAATCTAACTTCAGACACCCATTTCTAAAAAAATCTCAGACCTAATTTTTCTGTGAATACAGTGTTCATATATATGCATTCTCTGCATGTGGTGCATGTGCTTATATTTGTAGTTAATATTCTGTCAATATAAATGCAAGGAGAGTTGGGCAGTGAACTACAAATCTGATTTCCTTGTATTTCATCAAAAGGCAGCAGTGCAGGAGGCATGAGTGAAATGCCCAGTGCACATGCATCTATCAAGATGTGCTTGATAGGTGTTTAAGGTGGACATAATGCATAGTTGTAACTTTATTTCTTCAGTTACAATGCTATGAGATGTAGTACTTTTTTTTTCTTTTTGGTGCAGTTAAGTTTTGTCCAGCCATTGTACCCCAGCGGAGGGTGGCAGTCTGTTAGACCTGCGCTGCTCCTCCACTGTCTGGACTAGCAGAAGTGAAGGCAGCAGGGAGCCTGGCAAGCACTGCAGGGGTCACTGGTCTAAGAAGAAAGACATAGAGTCCCATTGGCTCAATTCAAGAGATTTAACTGAAGGGACTTTTGTATTTTCAGGACGTGACCATGTGCATTATGTAATTCAACAGGTATTGCACCTATTTATGGCCTTAAAAAAATGTGTTGGATGTCTGTGTTCAGGGTAAGCATGATCATAGAACAGTCATCTGGCTTTTGTAATGACTTTGTTCACATTGGTGATTGCTATCATGCAGTCCATTAACTGCATGTTGTCAGAGATTTCTATAACTGGTTTGTATTAAAAATATTTTTTCAGTGGAAGTTTTTCCTTCTATTATGCCTTATTTTGGAAGAAAGTTAGGAACTGGCTACATTGTGGTTTTCAAGGTCTTGAGCTATTTATGGGATTGTCTGCTAGGCTCAACATATTACTTGCAGTCTTTAAGTGTTGGATGGGAAATGAAGTAACAGGGCAGCAGGAGGATGATCTCAGCAAGGTCAAACTGCTAGAATGAAAATATAAAAAGGCAGTTGCTTAATCTGAATTACAGTTACAGAAATCGCAAACATCATGTGACTAGCTTTTGGTTTTACTCGATGGTAAAGGCTGATTAAAAATAAGCACTATTGAAAGTGTTCACACATTCAAAGTTATTTTGAGATTTTTCATTTGTGTAGCAGTTGGATCAGTACAGCAAAGTACCACGAAGTAAACAAAGAGCTCTGCAATAAGAAGTAGAATGTGGGAAGTCAAATACTCTGCTCTGACTGAGCACTCTGGTTGCAATTAATAAATTTATGGATAATATAAGGCAAGTAACTAATCTGTTGTTTAATCTCTGAAATGCTTTACTTGAAATCTGGTCCTTGTCGTCATCCCAGCTACATAGATACCATATTTACCATGGGACCAACTGAGTTTTGCTCCGCTAAGCTGTTGGTACTGTTCTAAAATAACTCATATATTAAATAATAATATTTTCAGAGTTTTGACTGCCTGTTAAATAGGAAAGGTGGAAAAAGCCTGCCTTTTCCTTAGTTTATTTTCTGTGAATATCTTACCATTATTGCCATATCTGCATTGGTGCTGTAAGATTTGCAGCAATGCTGATACCCTTGATGGTGATATTTGATTTTTCATTAACAGAGTAACAGTAATTTTAGAATGCATAGGTTTTTTGTTAGAAGTAACTTTCTTATGGTATTTTAATCAAATACCTGTGGGCTTTCTTGCTCATAAGAATTGGGGTTTGGATGATCTAGGGTGTGACAGGTAAGAGGATGTGATACAGCTCATCACTAAATCATTTGTTCAGGTTCAGCCTAGGTGATAGTCATGGGAAGATGGTAACTGCCTGGCAGATGTTGGGTGGCATTTATGATGCGATGTTTGTGCATTCAGTTCCTAGTGGAGAAGTGTTGAAAAACATCATTATTTGTTGGCAGTCAAAACAGAGAGGAGCTGAATAATGAACTAGCATATGGAGTGAAAGTGTCTCAGCATTAGACATGGTCCCTTCAGCTCAAGGTTACAGCATACTGATGAGAGTGTGCCCCAGATTCACTGAAGCTGTTGTAAGTCTGAACTCAGAGGGTGCCTTAAATCCCTCAGCTTTGGACCTCTTGAGCATAGTGCTCGTGTTGACCTGCCTCTTAGCAGTGCTAATTAACTTTGCCACAATGCTGTGTGTTATGGCAGTGCATCTCCTGCTTTGAAGCTGGCTGGTACCTAACCAGTTCACATCGCGGGCAGAATGAGTGTGCAACTGTTTGTGTAGACATGACCTGAGGGACCTCCAGTCACTGTCACTGAAGAGCTGGAACAAGTTACAAATTGAAAGTAGAATGCAACTGGGGCCTCCTAGGAGTTTTGCAGGCATTGTGGGAGATGTATAAGAATAATCTCTGCAGGCTTCTGTTCTGATGGGTGAAAGGTCTGAGTCTGGGCTGGTGAGTCATGTCTGCGCTTGTCGGTTAAACAAGGTTGGTACTGCTTTCTGGCACTGAGGCCAACTGGCGTCAGTGACCCTGAGCATACTGTTAAACTCTTTTATCCCTACAACAGAGTGGCTGCTGGCAAACTGCTTATTGAAAATTGCTCCAGGTGCATGTTCACTCTTGAGCCATGTGTAGGAGTTGCTTAGGAGAGGGCTGCTGTGGGCACAGACTGTGCCAGGGACTTCTAACAATTGCAGTGTGCATACCATTGATTTCCAGTTCCTATTGGCATGGTAAAATACATTTGACAACCAGATAGCCAGAGGGTACAGTTTGAGGTTACAAAGTGACCTCTAGCAACACTTACCTGTCTCTACTTGTTCCTGTTGCCATGTCACAGTGTATACTATACCATCCTCTGGGGTGGCACAGCGGAGCTAATATGCATTGGAGAGCAGGATGGCGCACTGAAGTGTGTGGCAAGACTCAGGTCAACAAGTGCCATAAGCCAGTATTGCTGTTGAACATATTGCAAAGCCAAGTGTGTCACACAACCTTGAGTGAGTCTAGGAAGAGTCTTTATTCCATGTAACATGCGTATTGAACAGATTAGGAGGTGTAAGAAGGATTCACTTCCTGTGTAGGCTTCCCATGGCTTCTTAGAATCACTTTTGATTTCAGTCCAGTGGCCTCTGCAGGTCAAATCAGTACTATTGCCTGAATTACCTTATGGATAATAACTATGATAGTGTAAATCTATGTATTTTTAGAGTTATTTTACACTGTCTGCAGTGAAAAATGATGTTCTCTTCCATAGTTGTGGAAGGCACACCAAAACCTGAATGCAGTTCTTTTTTTGGCACAGCCTTTTCCATAACGTTCAGGTATAGGTACAGTGTCTTTTGCCTACTGAACATCAGAAAGAAATGGAGTGAAGTAACTAGTGGTATTATCTCTGAAGAAATACTTTTCCAGAAAAGATAGGCTGCAGTCCACTGTGTCTTTTCTGGAATAGATGGGGACTGTGCAAACTAGAATGCGCTGCACAGGGAGAAACATTGAATAAATTGCAAATCAAATAGAACTGAAGGTACAATCCTTAACATACTTCATAGTGTGAAGTGTCTCAGAAAATCAACCTGTTAAGTACAATACCAGATGGAAACGATTGGTAGAGTTACAAGAAAATCAGACTCATGTCTGTAACACAGGAGCCTCCATGTATCTTGATAGGCAGCTTGGAAAACCACAGACCCCATAGCGTATATTCCATGGAAGAGTTTCTGTCCTAATGGCTTAATGGAAAAAGTGAATATGACCTGTTGTGTTTGTGCAGAAAAAACTATGAAATTCTAATGAGTAATTGTCATGAAAAGGACAAAGAGGGAAGTACTTTCGTGTACTCTTCAGAGAGAGAGAATAAAACATTTTGGTTGGGCCAAAGAAGAAGGAATGTAGTCCACAGAGGATTGTCCTTCCTATCTTACTTCTGTCACTGATGCAAAAAGGGAAATTAAAAAGCATAGTTCATTCTTGACTTTTTTGCTTTATCCAACTACCTTTCAGGTAATTTTTGGTCTGAAGAGAAACAAACACTTCCTACAGTCAAGAGGCCATAAGTAGGAAGGTTGGATTTTACAGTGGTGGAGATTTGGGACAGGTGTCACACTACTGAATTTAGCGAAGTTATTTCAGATGCTTATTCTTGTAACTGGGAGCAAAATCCAATCCATAAGTATGAAGACAGAACAAATAACATTTAGGTACTGGAAAGGCTTGTTATGGTTCTTCACGATTTGTTTGTTGACTGTCGTCAAAATACTATCAGAGAACCATGCATGCTGCTAACTTACTAATAATTTTGGAAAAGTTTCACAATAAAGGAGGCTAAACACCAGTACAGGTTGCCCAGAGAAGTTGTAGAATTTCCATCTCTGGAAATTTTTTGAAACTGAACTGTATGAAGACCTGAGTCATGGGATCTAACTTTGAAGTTATCCTGGCCTAACTTCTGGTTAGAGTAGGTAACAGCCTGAGACCCCTTCCATCCTGAATTATTCTGCTAATTTGTTCCATTATTCTCATTTGTTTCTGAAATGCCGGGAATATTTGCTTAGAGTGGTACCGGCATAGAGTCCTACCACAGAAAAGGTTCTCAGAGCTGGTCAGTACACTCCTGTGCATGGGCAGATGGAGAAACAGAAAACTAATGATATGGTACTTGTTATACATCACTATATGGGAATATCAGGGTGGGTTGCGTCAGCATCTTAAAACATGGCTTATATCTTTACTTTGATGACCAGCTAGCTTGCTACCAATGCTGTCAATTCATCAGCTGGAAACCTTAGAGGAAAGGTCCCCTTGTTTCTGATGATCACCTATGGTCATGAGAAAAATGGGTGTTTTATCCTTGTACGTATTTGAAGTAGAGATAAATATTAAAGGTATTAAATAGTGGACTGGAGACTACATTTGAAGTACTGCTTTGCTCATCCACATTTAAGAAAGATGAATTGAAAGTGAAAGAGATGCTGAAAGAACTACTAGGGTGACCAAGAAGAGCCTTGTTTAGCACAGCTGAACACTAAGACAAATATGATTCCTCTCAGTGAATGTTTTGGGAGTAAACACTTGAGAAGGACAACAGTTCATATATATCCAGTCTGTAACTGTGTATAAATTGTCCATAAAGAAACATACCTGGAAATTAGAAGGCAGTTTCTTACCAATAGGGTATTGAACTTCTTGAGTAATGTCCTACTGATAGGGCTAAAGCAAAAAAATCCCCAAAGCTCTAACTTGTTTTCCAACTGATGGTTTTCTATGATCAGTTTTGAACAAAACTGAATGACGTGGGTGCCTTCGCTAACAGTGCTGGATTTCAGTAGTTCACCAAGTCCTTCCTAGTCATATGTTCCATATGGACAAAGTTTCACTGTGAAGTGGAGCAGCTTTCAGAGATATTTAAAGCTAGGAGATGCATTTGGAAGGATTACCATAACTTTCTGACTCTAGTTTTACTTGTGGAAAAATTAATACTATTTTCACCAGAATCAAGATTTCAGGAGAACTGAAAACATAATCTTGAATTTCACAGGCTTTTTCCTTTTTTGTTGAAGAGAATATGAAATTCCTGCTGAAAAGTCCAGGCTGAAAGGAGGGAGATGAGGGAAAAGAGGTACATTTAGATTGTAACATTAGCCTTTGTTTTTCAGTGCCTGTGCTCTCAACCTTCAATGTGGCAAAACTATCAAAACATTTGCACAGCATCATCTTCTCCTGTTTGTTTTGGGGATTTTTTAATAAACCACTGGGTATACATTTGGTGTTGCTGCTCTTTTTGTTCTTTATATTAAAGAAGTGCAGTACTTAACAATCTAGTAGTAAGAGTAAGTATAGTGTGCAATTTCTCAGAGGATCCCCAGTTGTATATCTTTGACAGGATTCTCCTATGTCACCCCTTGTCCCTAGCTGTTACAGGGTGTCCTACTGGTAGGAATAGGATGTGACTCAGGCATTCTTGTCATCAAAAAATGTCAATGGAAAACAAAAAAATGATTCATACCAAGTACTTCTAGCAATTGGCTCATCTTGGGGAGGCAGGGGGGGAAAGGGGGAGGGGGGGCAGAAAAGAGAAACGCATGGTATTTGTAGGTTGTCAAGGAACCTGGGGTTGTATTTCATTCAGTGAGTACATAGGAAGTGTTTGGAAACAGTTTACAGCCGGTGCCAAAAGTGGTGGAATAAGGGCATAGTAATATGGGCTGTCTCCACTGCACACATCACTGACTGGGAAGGGCTTTCTTTAAGTGGAGTTTTCCTTCTCCACCTATCTATTTATTTACTGAACAGCATGTGTGAGATCACTCGTTTACCAAGAATTATTTTAACCTAGCATAGCACATTTTGGAAGAAATTCATGTGGGTGTGCAGCACTAAGCATTACTGAAGTCTTCAGCAGAAAATTGCTCGGATCTTGGAAGGGCACGCCAGGATGGGGGACGTTGAAAGAGCTTCATTCTCAGTAAATCTTGGAAGAAGTTGATATATTGGCTAGAGTGGGTTATACTTGAGTAAACGCCTGGAGTAGAAAGTGATCAAGGCACATGTATTTACGTGGACTGTTGGTCACTAACATATCACAGGGACACATCAGCTAAGGCTGCCATTTGGTCGTGGTGTGGGATGCTGGCCTTGGAGAAGAATGAGGTAAGACTGTTACCATGTTTTATCTCATCAAATCTCTGCAATTTTCCTAAGCCAGAAGGAAGACTGTTATCTAGGACTGCTTGCACATTTGATGAATCAAAACATGAATGTCTTGTCGAAGATCATACCCCAAACATGTGGCTGAGAAAGGAAAAGATATCCTGGTCCTCATCTGTTATCCTAACCATAAATGCACTTGTCATCTTCCATTGGTCCCTTGCCTCATTTACTACACATCATAAGCTTGATCGATGAGTCTTATTGTCCATATTTACTTAGCTACTGAAAGAGGAAGGGGCTTCTGAACAACGTACATTATCATAAAATAATAATAATTCATGAAATTCTGTATTGTGGTATACATGTTAGGAGCAGAGAACTTTATATTTATTCCTTGACTTTTCAATGCCTGCCTTTGAACTTGCTAGCATCTGTATTAAAAATACAGGTGGGTACCTAAAGATTTTTCCTATGATATTTCTGTGCAGAAACACAATAAAAATTAAAGTACTAGCACACCATGGAGTGAACTGTCAGTGAGCCATTTTTCCACACTCTACAGCCCTTTTAAGAGAAAAGAATTGCAGATTAAAACATGAGCATTAAATTAGCATTGTACTTCTGCCACAACTTTGGGGTTTGTACCGAAAAAACTAAGAAGTAACTTGATGTGAATCTTCATTGCATGCATGTTTCCCTCAAATGTTACTTGCAGTAATTTTCTTTTAATAATTTAGTGTCCTCTATTCTGCATATGCAAAATCCCTTTGCTAAGTTCTTAGAACTTGGCATAATCAGATCTACTGGCTTTTTCTTGGATCTAGGAAAAGTGTGTCTGTCATAAAGGCCTGGGTTTTTACTGAAAGTGAAGTCGTGTCTCGTCTCTTCTCAGGAACTGAACTGCTGAAAAACGGGCCTCGGGGAGGGTGTGTGGCTTTGCTTTGTTCTGTGTTTCTATATCTATCTATGAAATGAGACATTCAGAAAAACAATTCACTCTGAATGTGAGACACACCTCTGAGTTGTGAGGAACTGAAAAATCACTCTGAAAAAGGAATGGATTGACTGTTTTTCACTCTGCATGCTATCTATAATAAATGTGGCCTTTCTGGTATGTTTAAAGAACAGAATCAATCAGAGCGAGAAATGTCAATAGAGGACTGTTCAGGCAGTTTACAAATAACCTCTCATGTGTCCTGAGCAATGCCTGTCCTGTCTGCTGGGAGCCCATCGCCACGGGAGGTGGGGCGATCTGTCTGCTGATGGCTGCACATCAGGACTCTTCTGCAGGAGATGCACTTGAACTAGGACCATTGGTCATCTAATGGTGCATGGCTGAGGTTGTGTGTCCTGTATCGCGTGCTAGACCACACTAGGTGACTCTAGGCAAAGGGACTTCTTCAGCAAGGGAGGGGGGTGTGGGGTTATCAGATCAGAGCAGTATCCATATAAACAGTTTGTGAGGAAACAAGCATAGCTAAAAGTTAGTTTTCTGCTTAATTCTGTTTAATTTTGTATGCTTTTAATTCCAGAAACTGAAATTGCTTTGTGCACGGGTTTATAAATATTTAACTTGCATTTTTAATGAATAAGAAATTGACTTTAAGGGTCAGTAGAAGATTCAGTTACTTTTTCAGGTACTTTTTCTAATTGTTTCTCATTATATTTGTAAATGTAATTTTAAAATCTTTAAAAAGAAATTAATATAGACCATCGGAGAATCATCTCTAATAGATAACACTCATGAGTGTTTTTCACTTCTATTATACCATTAGACCAGGATCTCGGAGTTTTTGATGAATACCAAAGTCTTGCAAGGGAAAGAGATTTCCCAAGGTCATACAGTAATTTTGTGGAAGATTCAGGAATAGAAAACAGCCCCATGCTTTATCTGTTCTATTCGAATAGTTTTCCAGATGGTAGACTATTTTCCTGAGCAGTCTCTCCAGCTTTTGTATGTTTCCTACAAGAGACAGCATACTTAAAAGATCATCCTGTGGAATAAAGTTTCGGAAAAAGTGATGCTGGGAGCAACCCTTGTTTCTTTTAATAAATTGCCCTAATACATGCCTTTCACTATTTAAGTTGTTTATAATATAGTTATGTTCAAAATAAGACTATTGCTGAAACCCACTGACTTTATTTATTAAATCGTCAGCAGAGCACTGATGCTGGTGCGAATGATGGAATAAAATCAAAAGATCTCAGGTAAACTTGTTACCATCACTCTGGTGGCAAAGTGATTGGTACATACAACATTTAAGTTACATGTCAAATTTATATGCCTAAAGAGAAGGTGTGAAGTAAAGCCTAGCCATTCTTCATTATATATTGAAGATTGCAGTATTTATGAATTACACGAGACATTCGCCTGTGAGGCAGCAAGTCCAGTCCAGTCCTGCAGTCAGGAGTAAGATGCCATTATTTCATGTGTTTTAAGACACTACATGCACACATGCGTAGTTCCTTTTCTGTGAGCCTTCAGAAAGGGAAAAGGATAGAATAGTATTTCTGGAAAAATAAAAGATAAATTTTAAAGTTAATCAGGCTCCTCTATCCTATTATCTTAACACAAACACAAACCTCATCACTGGCTGTAGCCCAGTTTGAGTTTTGAAGGTAAAATTGTGTCTCCTAATATGCCTTCAAGACATTATTGCACCTTTCATTCTGAGGTCCATAAACCATTACTCTGGGTGCTTATAAATATGCATTTCCTTTACACTTTTAAGTAAGCTGCTACTGCTGTCATTCACTTTTAGTTAAGACCTGTCAGGTGGTGTTTCTGTTGAAGGAAAGCATTTTAAATTATGGTCTAACTGAAGATATGTACTTCTTAGGAGTGCTAAAATTACGAGTGAGTTGGAGAGATTATTCCTCACAAGTAATTTTAGGATCCCGAGGGATAATGGTGATGTGTACAAGAGATGTTCCCTTCTCCGCTAATTCCATTAAAAGCCTCTGATTTCTGCATTGCTGGAGTGAGACTCCAAAAACCTGCTTTTCCTTCTTGCATAATCACTTTCACAGTATCCTGTAACATCCACCTCTGCTAAGACTGTCAGTGCATTGACTCCTGGAATGACAGTGATATATAGGTCTGACAAAGCATCCTTCGCAATATGCTTCATTGAAGTGAGAACTGCAAATGCTGACAGTATTACTGGAAACCTTTTACTTAGGCAGAATTAAAAAATTACAACTTGTATTTTGGGATGTTCTTGTAATATACAGCTGGTCCAGAATGATACGACTTACTAGTAAGGAATTACTGCATCTTGGCAGACAGCATCCAATTTATTTTCAATTCTGAGAAAAGCATTATCCACTGAATAAGACGCTGGATCAGGAGTTAAGGCATTCATGATCACAGTTGTGCCATTTTTCTCGTGCCTGACCTCATGCAAGTCTCTTCACCCAGATGTCTTTTCTTCCTTCCCCTACTCTTTTCCTTTTTAAACATGGCTGTGATCATTCATAGGCTGTCCCCCTCATCACATGCAGCTTCTCCGCTCATAGATGAACGCCATGAATCCCATACTTAGACTAAATCGGTAAATTTGATCTGTTACTCTCAAGTTATAGCTCTGTTTGGTTCAGACTTTGGAAGCTTTTCTTTAGCAAGTTGTGACCAGTGGCGAATTAATGGTGAGTCAGTCTGAAGCAGAGAGTGTTTTTAATCCTGACAGCAAGGATGCAGGCTAATGTTAAAAGGGATTTCAGCTCATCAAGGAGGCGTTAGAGGGTAGGGACCCTAGCTTCCCGTGAGCTGCAGTCTCTGAGGCTCTGTTCCTGGTTCATCATGTGACTTTGTTAACGTTCTTTCTTTGAGCAAGGCTTTTTTTAGTTTTTCATAAAATCATTCATAAAATGATTTAATGCTGGGTGATGTACTAATACTGTTCAAATACTGCTATCCTATTGTGTGTGAGAACAGAAAACTGTGAAGCTGCTAGAAATGGATGCGAAGTGGTACCTGCAGTGGAAGTCCTGTGCTCTGTTTCGTATGGCCCCATCTTTTCCCTGAGTTGCTCAGGTTTTCTGTGCCACCCCCAAAACCTCTCTGTTCCAGCTGGGGAAAAGGAACCTGTGGACGACAGGTTGCGTCCTTCCCTTCCTGGAGTAGCTGTCACCATCCCTCCTCTAAGCAAACTTCCCACAGCGGGGCAGCTGGTCAGCTTTGGTTGGGGAGATCTGTGGCTCCTGGAAGAGTGCTCATGGAGAAGTAGGGGCATGGGAGAAGGGGTGACTCCAGATCCATGTGGTGCCACAGTCCCACTGTGACATCCCCCAGGGGCAGACCCTGGTCACCTAATAAGGTTGGACACATCAGATAGTGCGTGGTGAACTACAGCAGAGGGAGAGGGATCCTCCTCTCCTAAAACACCACTGATCCGTTAGCCAGAAGATTTGATATTTTTATTACAGTACTTGGTGATGTTGTGGTGCTTATTCAGCTACCGCTGTTGTGAATGACTCAGTGATGTTTTCTGGCAGTAGCATGATATACACCAGAGTAATTGGGAATAGATTTCAAATTACTGGTATTGAAAACATTTTTCAGGCAGTGGTTGGTTTGGTCCTGTTCAAGAGGTTAAACTTACTACCAGAGATGTGATCTGGAAGAGTTTCTTGCTGGTTCAGATAGGCTAGGGCTGTTGAAGGGGTTTTCTTCAGCAGGGAAAGGGGGAGGGGGTATTTCTTTCCTTTTGATCATGGTCTTAGATTCATTTACACCTGTGTTGTATTTTTTCCTAAAAACATACCCCAGCAGAGTATCTTTGACTTCTCCTGTGACCTCAGTTGCTCCTGTTCTTTAAAGCCAAGAGAAAGTAATTTGTGCAAGACAATGGGAAAAATTTCTGGCTACGTAGTGGTAGATGTAAGAAGAACAGAGATGTTCTGTGGAACATCTGTTACATGGATATGCTTTATTATGGGCAACTGAATTGGATGACCTGGTCATCAGTCTCTATATTTTCCTTTATTGTCTTTAAGTGCTCTCAGTGGAGAACTATTAGTAGTATTTTCCTACCTTCCTGCCTAAGTACAGGCTAGCTTTTATTGGAGCTAACCTCTAGTAATTATAAAGGCAACATCACAATAACAAGCAAACAGATGGGACATATAATACTCATAAATTATTGAATGCAGCTTCCTCATCCTTCACAGTAAGCTCTTCAGGACAGGGACAGACAGTGTCTTGTAAGCACCTACAGTAGAACAAGGAGGTAAGCAACAGCCAATGTGATTTGTCAAGTCAATTCAATTTTCTTCTCTGACAGAGTAGCAAACGTTGTCGATGGGGAAGAGGAAGAGGTGCCAAATGCCTTGACCTTGTCAAGGCTTTTTGACAATGTATTCTGGTAAACAAACGAGAGATGCATGAATATGAAGCTACTGCAAGATGGGTACTAAATTGGTATGAAAGCTGTTCTTGGTAGTTATTAATGGTTTAGTGTCTGTTTGTAAAGGTGTAATAAGGGATCAATAGCAGTCTGTCCTGGACCCAATATTCTAATTGCAAGTGGGATGATGAATTTAGTTTGCAAATTTTACCAGTATGGGAGGCAGTAAAGAGATAAGAGTTTAAGATTAGAATTCAAACTAAATCTGAGAAATTGATGAAATGACCTGGAAAAATAGAATATAATCCAACAGGGAAAGGGCAGGATTCTTAACTTTGATATAAATAATCAACCTACAGACTGCATATGGGTAAGAAATGCTTAGGCAATAATTTTGGGGAAAGGGTTTGTAACAGTCTAGAGTAGCGTCACAGGCAGACTGTGACTAAATGTGTAAGGAGAATATATACATAAAAGATACCAGTAAGCCCTCAGATGAAGTGCTGTGTTCAATTTTGTACAAAGATCAGAAAAAAAGTCCAGAGGAGAACAAGAGGAGCCCAGAAAACAAAGACTGAAGGACTGAGACTGAAGGACCGTTCCATCTGGAGAGCAGAAGGTTTGAGAGATGTCATGGCAGTCATTAAATAAATAAAAGCCTTATGCAGAAAAGAAGGGAATGAATCGAGTGTCCTCCAGGTCTGTGGTGGATATGACAAAAAGTAATGTGGTAAGAGTTCAGTACAGGAGATCTGAGTTAGATATTGGACATGAGGAAACTTTTCATTATAAACCTAGTGAAGCACCAGGGGAAAGCTAGTGAGGCTGTGTCATCTTTATTTTTAAGGACTTGCTTTTCTGTGATTCTGTTGTCCATGTGTGGAACATGGTTGCTGGATGTGTCCTCCAGGTTGGTATCTGTGACAGCAATGTAATCATCTCTCTTCCTCTTGTGTTTGCTACTTAGCTTCAATCTGGCAGATCCTTTCCTGTTCAGCTTTTTCCCTTAAGTGAGCTATGAGTACACCTCCAAATGGGATATATTAAAAAAAGTCTGAGGCCTCTAGGGTCAGAGATGGCAAAGGCCAGAAGAACATGCTCAGGGCTGGTGTAGCTCTGGAACGGTGGTGCTGCATGCCACTTCCATCTTGCTAGAAAGCTCTGACCATAAGTCTGTTTCCACTTATTTTGGGGTATATCACATTTTCCTCTATTTGCAGCCAACAAAGTTAATAAAACCAGCATAAGCCAAATTGGAGCTGGGTGCAGTCTGTCTTAGAAAGGCAGAAAGACTCTGTGTGCCGTGTCCCTCTCACCATGCCTTACACCGCCTTTTTCGCACCTCTCATCATCAAAGAAATAGTACGATAGTTTCTATTGTCCAAAAATCATCTAAACAAATGTTTGATAAAAATATGGCTTTTAATTGCATTAATGGTGGGTACTTCACTACTAATCAATCGTATTTTTATTTTGCTTATCTCATTTTCAGAATTTATACTACAGCATGGTTGTATATATGAAAGTGCAACTGCTAGCAGTTGTTCCATAGCAAAGTAACAAAAATGTGTTTAAAACTACGTATGCACATCAATGTATATATATATTATGTAGGTGGAGACGAAAGAAGTGAAGCACCCACCCAATGATCTGTTTCAAATTAATTGTGTTAAATTATTTTTAAGTAAGGTGTTTAATGTCTTCATATAGTTGTCTGTTTGAGTAGGAAATGTTAAGGAGATTATTGGAAAGGTTAATTGAAGAATGTCATCCTGTGTGTTGAAGATACTCCTTTTACATGGAGCTATTACTTTTTAATGGCTATAGACATGCACCTGTTGGGCTTGAGCAAAAGATGATTTAGCATTGAAAGGCATGAAAAAGGACTGCCCATCAAATAGCATCTAGTAAGCATCAATATTTTTAGTGCTGTTCTTCAGATCTTTTATTACGGCCTTGCAGTTAATTGAGTATATTCTACAGGTATTGAAAACAATGAAATTACTCAACTAATTAGCTGATTTAAAGTATTGATGTTATTTTTTGTTTTGTACGTTATTGATAACCAGTTTTCTGAATTTTTTTTCTTAAATGCTTATATAGACTTTTAAAATGTTCTTTAAAAGAAGTATCAGAAAAGGTGCTAATTTAAATGTGTCCTAAATTAGTCATTACAATCAATATTTGTCTAATAGAAATTTTAAATGTAAAGTGTTTCTTTAATGAAATCTTGCTTTTCATGGCAACTCATATAAAATTCTGAGGGATTTTCTGAGGGATTCTGTTTCCAGTCAGTATATTGTATTTATATTACCAGACTTCTGTTTTGGAATCAGGAAAAGATAGCAATAATTAAATGGGTATATTTTGGTGTGCTTAAGAATGCTTTATATTTTGGGGTGGTTTTAATCTTACATGCAGCATAAAAGGAACTTATTCATTTTAATGCATCCTTCTTGTTGGCTTAAAGCTAAAATATAGTTGCTTGAAAATTAATTTACCCCTCAT
The DNA here is from genome assembly GCA_035590275.1 of Ibycter americanus. Lineage (NCBI taxonomy): Eukaryota > Metazoa > Chordata > Aves > Falconiformes > Falconidae > Ibycter > Ibycter americanus. The sequence continues at coordinate 39,516 of JAVJGI010010230.1, forward strand.
GAATGACTGGTTGGATTATCTTTGTAGCATTAAATGTCAACCCTGAGCTCAGAGCACATTGTGTCTACGGTAAAAAGTTGTCCCTGAGCACTTAATGTTGTGTTAAATGATGATGTGTCCTTTGCAAATGTATTATTAGTGTCAAGCTGTTCCGTTTCTCAAGATTGAAAAATGGTCAGTGATTTGAGCTGCTGTTAAACCTGAATAAAATAGGGAGGCTGTGGGGGGTTTTCATGCCTTTTCTGAGCACAGGCATACTCTTGAGTAGGTATAAGACATATCAAAATGTTTGTGTTAACCTAAGACCCCCAAAACTCCCTTTGGAATCACACCAATTAAAAATAAGAAAATCTCACTTCTGCTTCACAGGAAAAGAATGGTCGTTGAATATATCTGTGTGACACTAAGAGCACAAAACCCAATAATAAATACTTGAGGGCTTGTTTCTGTAATGTGAGCTAGAGTTCTGTCGCCAATTCTCAAACATAGGTTATAACACTGTTATTGATGTGTGATTTTCTGTCTGATTTTAACTGAGGTTAGGCCTGAAATTGCTGTGGAATTTTGGTTTTCAGAGGTTCTGCTAACATCCTAAATAAATAGTTATTTCCAGTTTTAGAGTTACAGTGTAATGGATGAGGTATGCATGCTTACGATGTGTCACATGGGAGTAGAGTTTCACAGAATTTCACTGGATTGGAATTCTGTTACTCAAGGAATAACACAGTGACAGGTTTAAAAGTCTCTCAAAGATACTTAATCATATAATTCTGTACACGCAACTTAGAAGATAGGTGCCTAGGTACCTTTATGGATCTAGGTGATGTTACAAAGCACTTGAGAAAACACTTTTCTCATACCAGACACCTAAACTGCTGGCATTAATAAAGATACTTAAAAATTCTGCTGCTGTGCGTGAGATGATAGAGCTCAGTTTTGAGGAGTCCCAGGGCACACAGAAAAAAAGCCAAACACTTATATTCCTGTTATAAAACAAGCCACTGTAAATTTATGGAATTGTTGAAAGTACAAAGAGATTTGAGCTTTTTAGTCCATTGACTTGCTGTTTACAGACCCTACAGAATTCCTTTGGTGCACTTTAATTATATTACTATAGTTACATTAAGGTATTTCAGACAATATGATTTTATGGCCAAATTCTTCCTGAGTTGTCAGCCATTTAGCTGGTTCCAGGGAAGTATACCCTGATGATTGGAAAAAGGCAATATGCCATGCCCATCTTCAAGAAAACTAGAAGGAGGACATAGACAAACTAGAGTGAGTCCGGTGGAGGGCCAGGATGACCATCTGGAGCACAGGATGTACACAGAGAGGCTGAAGGAGCTGGTTTGTTCAGATCTAGGAAGAGAAGGCTCAGCTGAGATGTTACTGCTGTGTACAAATATTTCATAGGAGGCTACAGACAGAGTGAAGCCTAACTTTTATCAAAGGTGCACAATGGTAGGACAAGAGGCAAGTCAGAACATGGAAATTCTCATTGGGTGGGTGTTGCAGCACTACAAAACTAGCCGGCTGCAACAAGGCTTTCCCACACAAGTCTCCAAATGTTCATCTGCTGTCAGTGCTGTGTCTTCATCCTCTTCAGGCCAGTCCACCCTGCTTCTTGCCTCTGCTGTGTGTGGGTTCCTGGCTTCTCCTCCAGCCAG
>JAVJGI010010231.1:0-39070 GCA_035590275.1 Ibycter americanus
CGGGCCTGGGCACTTGAGGTGGGCCGTGGCTGGGCCCCGAGTGACTGGGGTGGGCTGGGCCGGGCTCTGAGTGACTTGGCCGGGCCCTGAGCGACTCGGGTGGGCCGGGCTGGGCCTGGGCACCTCAGGTGGGCCGCGGCCGGGCCCTAAGCGACTCGGTTGGGCCAGGCCAGGCCTGAGCGACTCGGATGGGCCCGCCTGACGGAGAGAAGGGAAGGGGCGGGAAGGAGCTCTGCGATGGGGGGTGCTGGGGGGCTACTAGTTGCACCACCGCTGCTAGGTGGGGTGACTCCAGAAGAGTTGGAGTGCTGAGCTGGCACAAAGCAACACTGCAGGTTTAGTAGGGGATGGTCCCAGCAGCTCTTCTGAGGCTTAAAGGTATGTTTTATGCACTATTTTTACTTTGAGAGAGTTGGTTTTGTTTTTTTTTTCCTCTGATGCTGGTCCCTGTGGTAGCTGCTCGCAGCAGCCGTGTTGTCCCACAGTGCTGCTCCTGTGAGCAGCCAGGCTCCTCGCCTCTTGCTTGAGGTTGTTATGTCACGTATGTGGTGTGTTTTCTTTGGAAAACCAGTAACTTCATAATGAAAATCATCTGTGTCACCTCAAGCTCTGCCGTCAAATCTTCCAGCCTCAGGTGTGTTCATGACGCAGGAGTGAATTCAGAGCAGTGGAGGACTCCTGAGGAGCCTGGTCTGCTCCTGGCCTTGCAGAACAAGTACCTGCTTACCCAGCCCCGGCCCTGGCCAGCCTCCCAGCTCTGCTGGAAGGCGCTTCTTTTCTCTGCCGCTCTTGAACGGTGTCCAGGGATGTGCTCGCTCGAGTAGATTACAGGGTTATTAGTATGCATGCACTGTGGCACCCTCTCCAAATATGCACCCCAAGTGTTAATAAGCAAAGTAAACAGCACAGGCCTCCACGCCAAGCTGCTGAAACTCTTAATAACCAAAACCTTTCCGAGTTAATGTTTGCCATCAAAACAATCTGCTGACTATGGCTCTTATTCTTTCTTTCTTCCCCCCCCCCCCCCACCCCCCCCCCTCCAGTCTAATTGATGAACCGGTGATGCTGTTATTTACTTACAGCCAATATTCCAGTGCTGTTCATTCATTGTATGTAGTTTTAACTTGATAAGTGCTGTATCTTTTTACTTACAGTGTGAGTCTTGTTTCAGCTTGCAGGGCAAATGCCTGTCTGTTGGTGGCAAATGTTAACAAAGAGTTAACGAGGAAGAACAATAGACTTGTCACATCTCTTGGGGGGAGCACAAAGACAGGCCCTCTAAAAATCCCCTGGATGCATAATAGGGTCATTGCAGTTTTACTGAGGATGTCTCTTCTGTGCCTTGAATGAGGAGCACAATCGTTCACCATTAAAATTAGTGAGAGGTGAGGGTATTGATGTGGGCTCTAAATCAATGCTGAGCAAACACAACGCACAGAGCAAATCTTCTCTTAGCTGTGTGAAGTGCTTGCTGGCAGTGCAAGGGGAACAGGACAGAAGTGGCCATGCAGGTATTATTTGGTAATAAACTTTAAACTGGGGTTGGATGTGAAAAAACACCTAATGCTGTTTCAGTCTTTATAATTTTCTGTATTAAGATGTTGCTTGCCTTAATTCCAGTTTTGACTGGACAGCTGGAAGAGAAGGGAAGTTCTTCCACTTTAAATGGGAAATAAAGCTAGCAGTGCAGTTTGTCTTATTGTGGTGGTGGAGACTTGGGAGGGAAAGTTGTGAACATCTGAAAGAATCCCTGATGAACATTTCAGTTTGCATAGAAACATGCAAATAAGATGGTTTTTGAAGCCATATGGAGAATCCCATTTTGTTCAAGCTGCATCTGAACAGCTGCTGGTCACCTCTTACGGCTAAAATCATAGATTACCAGCATTATGTTTCTTCTGTGTATTTTGCAATCTTGCTTGCTCTGTATAGGTGGTGTACTTCTGTTTATATCCAGTGCACCGCAGACACTCCTGGAATAAAGAGGTTTACAAATATACATGAAAATTTTCAAAAGAACTGGTGTCATGTAGAAATACATTCCAATAAAGATCATAATGGCATCTTCAAAGAAAGCTTGAACACTTAATTCATTTGTGAACAGAAATCAGACTTGGGGGAAGTGTAGGCACTCGTGCACATTTCAGAGGCACTTAAAACAAGGACAGTTACGATTAAGGTGAGTGATGAGGGACAAGGCTCTCATCCCGAGGCTGAGTTGGGCTGTAAGCAAAGTAAGCAATTACTAGGGCTTGTGGAGTGGTCCCTTGCAGGAGTGGTTTGTCGTTGCCTGGCCCTTATTCTTTGGGTCAGGAAAACTAAATTTTACTTATGCTACTGATAAGCTTTGAGCTAGCTCTGTATGGTCATTTTACGTGTGTCAGGATTTGTCTGGGTAGGGAAACAGATTATTGCAGGTACTGCAAGGCAAGGTATTCTCTATTTGAAAACAGCTCTGTGTGGGCTCTCTCTTTTGAAGTAGCTGGGAAATAGTTTGGTTAGTTTACCTGTGTAGGCAAGCCCAAAAATGCACAATGTGCTTCCTGCTGATGGCAGAGAAGTGCTCTTTGTAGTTCAGACTGTAGTATGTTTGACAGCTTGCATACATAGTGAAGCACCTCTCCTAAATTTTCGGGTGATGAGGCTGTGCTGAGCAAAATGGGCTGGCTTCCTTACAAGGACTGTTTGAACCTTTTGCTAGATGAAGTCTATACTTGTGACTGAGATGTTTGTAGCTGCACAGACCTGGCAGTGCATCTGTAGGCAATGAAAGTGCTAAATACAGAAAAGCATCTCTTCTTCCTGGTACATGTTGGTCCTGGGAGAATCCATTCGAGGAAGCTTCATTAATCAAGAGAACCCCCAACCAGTCTGAAGATACTTTAATGGAATGGTTATAGCTAATGTAACAAGACATATTCATCCCAGAAAATATGAACTAAATCCAGACATGGGAATTAACTGAGAGTATATGAGGTAACTTAATTATTTACCTAATTCTGTGCTTTGGATGTACCTGGGGGCTCTCACTGTTTCCCCATAAGCAAAGAGCAGCTTTGAGTCTGCGTAGCATTTACTTTAGATTGAGTGAAATGAGAATAAATATAGCAACAGAATTAAAAGCTTTACTAGAGAGCAGGTGTGCTGATGTCCTCTTTAACATGCCACATTAATTTGGCCTGCAGCAATTGCAGCTGCCCCCCCCTGAAGTGGAGAACCTTGAAAATATAAAGGTGCAAGAGCAAGAAGGCAGTCTCTGGGAGGTATTTCCCATTGGTATTTTTTAGTGCTTTGGTTATTTTTATGCAGTTTGCATTTTAAAGGGGTTGCTGAACAGTTGTACTCAGCCTACTTCAAAGCAACACTCAGAAAAGAAAGCTTCTTTCTTCTCGTGTCCTGGAGGAGGTAAGGGAGAGGCTGTTTGGGCAGTGAACATGATCTACAGCTGAATGTCTTCTCATGTGTCTCCTATTGCCAGCACTGCTGTGATACAGGATGATTTTTATTCTATGTTGGGAGTCTCTGAGCAAATTAAGCTTAGGAAACCTCAGTCCACCCCTAACATGCGTTGTGGGGCAGTCCCATTTATTGACTCTTACGAGGACTTTGTCCAACACTGTGGTCCCTGGTTCTGATTTTCAAAGTATAAATCAGTAGAAAACTGTGTAAGTACTGAAGTGCTGCTTTTGAGGGAAGCTGAACCAGTTGTGCTTGCAGGAAAAAGAGGATGATGAAAGGATACTTTCTTATCTTCTGGTAGGAACCAAAACTAGTGGTCAAATTCTTGTTGAAATCTAATAACAGATCGCTTATTTTATTAAGACACTTTATTAAGGTATTTAAGAAACCTTTTACTGTTCCAAGAAGAATTAAGCTGGAATTTTGCACTGGGAAGAGGTGTTGGTTGCTTTTTGGCTTTGTTCTTCCTGCCATGTCTGTTATCTAAACTGGGCAGTGAAAAAGGTACTTTTATTTCAGTTGCATGTTATTCCTTGCATTCTAGCTCTTTAGGCTAGAGTTTATTTCCAAAGAGCATTGTTCCGGATAAAGGTGCAGAAGGGCTTTTGTCTCTTCTGTTGTGATAAGTAATTAGAGCAGTAATATACCATGAGAAGGAGTTTCTTGGGAAGTGCAAAGGGTAGGAGAAGCATTCCTGCTTAAGCAGAGAAGAGGAGGGGTATCAGAAAAGGGGTAAGCTTTGTTTACAGGTTCCTGAGCAGAGGTGATGGATATGAGCAGTGAAAAGTTCAGCAATGATAGACTTGTTAAAAGTTGCCCTTGACTGCTTACAGGCATAATTTTAATTTAAATGTAATAAAAACCTAAAAGGGAAAATTAAGATGCGGAAAGCAGTTAAAAAGCCTGTCTGAAGACATCTGCAAAATGGTTTTATTCCAAGCAAATACAAGAAGACTGTTTGGGTTTTTTATTGTCAAACAATAATAGTGCCTCCATTTATACAATGCATTTACAACCAAATCTTTTTCATAGATTACTTCCAAAACAACACAAAAGTTGATTTATTTTTAAATGCTGTCCTCATAACCCTTTTCTTCCCAGCGGCATAGCATCTCTTCATCATGGCAGTGAGCTATCAGAGCTGAGTACAAGGTTATGTAGTAAGTGGGGGGCCTGTTTGGTTGGGTCAAAAGAAAGCGGGGACTCCACTTCTGCTCATCAGCTGGTTTCCCTTTGTGCTGAGCCCAGTGGCAATGCTCTGATGTGAAACCATTTACTCTGTGGGGCCCAGTGCAACACAAGTTAGATAAAGGGTACCTTGAGCAGAACAAGCCTCCCTCACCCGTAATCTCAGTTGGTGTAGTTTTCTTTTTTTCTAGGCAGCCCCATTTCCAGCTGTTTGTTAGTTTTTTCCCAATCCATGTTATGTCCAGATGCCACATGCTCTTGGCATTCACAACTCCTGTAGTCATTTTTAGCATGGATGGATCATTAGGAGGTCTGTGGATTCCACTTCACTTGACTTCCCTAGCAGGCCTGCAAATGAAGTGATCTGCTTGCTGCTGTTGCAGTGGAGACAAAAGTAGAGGTATCTGTTTCCCATAGTAAACCCTTTAAAAATCCCACTGCCCTCTCCAGAGGGTAAAGAATACTTCTGCTGTGACACAGGTCACATAGACACAACCCTATTCAGATCTTAGGATCTGGCAATATTTTGAAAGGTTAGCTGGCATAATCGTAGGGGGTGGGGAAATTGAGGCATACGAGCTCTTTCAGCTGTGCTTGGGTAAATCCTATTGACTTCAGCTGGAGATGTGAGGCCACAGGCACAGCTCTGCACAGTATAAAGGATTTTGTGTGTAGCTGTGAAATGGCCACTGCTCTAATGATCTGGATATTTCTGGCCTCTTCTGTGATGGGAGGTCAGAGCACTATGAAATAAGGAGGTTTATCTGTTCTGTTTGTTTGGACTATCTTGGCTTTCTGCTCAGATTTGTAAATGGGAATGAGCAAGAAGGTTCTTGATGTGGGGAGGAGCAAAAGAAGCATAAAAGGTACAGGTGGGAGTCAGAGACAAAGTCAGTGTAGTTATGATACGTCGGGGAGCCTAATCTTCCTTGGCCCTCACTGTGCTAGGTCTTGTACAGTAGGTCAAGCCTCACCCCTGGGAACTTACCAGATGGCATCAGGGGACTGGACTGGACCAAGAGGCTTTGTAGTATCTGTGTCTTCTAGCTTGGAACATGATGACAAATAACCTTCCAGTTGTGTGATTGCCTTGTAGACAAATCAAGACAAGAAGGGCAAGGTGAAGCTTGCCAGCACAATGAGAAACAAAGCAGTTGCAGTATGTCAGACCACACAAACAAAAAGTTAGTCCTGAACAATTCAGACATGAGAGGCTATAGCAGGTATGCTGCCAGTTGCTCCTGGGTACCTGTTTTAATTCCTTGGGTGTCTGGTGGACATCTCTGCCAGCCCAAGGGAGCAGCTGGCTGGATCAGCAGTAGTTGTATGCCTAATGTCAGGAAAGCAAATCAATGGCAGAACCTGAAACTAGAATCCCCAAGAATCCTGACTTCAAGCTTTGTGCTTGAAAGGCAGGAATTGAATCTTTCCCTGGGTGAGGAACTTGAAACCTACAGCTAATTAATAACTGCTATAAAATAGTGCTTTAGTCTAAAAATGCTGACAGAGAATTTAATGCACCTTATGGAGGGCAGGGGGTTACAGCTTAATTAATAAGTTTTAGAATGTCTGTAATCCTTGGACAAAGGGCTCTGTGTAAATGTAATACGCAATGACTACTACTAATGAAAGCTGTTCTAGTTTCATATGGACTGGGGACATGAGGTCCTTTTTAAAAGAGAATCACTGTGGGTGATGCTTTTTTAAAAGGGAGGGGTTGGGAACCTGGCTTATGATGTGGTCACAGTCAAGCCAGAAGACTCGAAGACCTCTGCCACCTCTGGTGTATGTGAGACTTGGGCTTCTGAGCCTCGTTGCCTGCTGCTTGGGAGTGATCAAACTATTGCAGCTGTCAGGCTGTGTCTGTTATTTTCAGCCCCTCAGTTAACTGCCAGTTGGTTGATGTGCATCAGTTACTAAATAATATGAGCTTAATCTGGGAGAGAGTGGCTTTAGTGCTAGCAGCATATGCACAGTTAAACTTCAGCTGGTCAAGCAGTACCTCATCGTGGCCTGATGACAATGACAGGTTTGAGTTACAGGAGGCCTCGTGTGACTGTAAGTGCCCTGTAGGACAGGACCTTGCAGTACTTCATCAGAGATGTCGTGGAGATTTGAAGTTCCATAACCTTGTGTTGAGCAAGTGTGAAGGACATGAGCTGCTGCTGACCTGGCTGGCGAGCTGCCTTCCTCCTAGGGCAGCTGCCTCTCTGCACTGAGGCACGGTGATTTGGGTCACCAGGAGATGTCTGTTGGTGCTGTCATAAACAGTGCAGGGGCGGGCTTGGGACCTCTCTAGAGAGGAGCTCTTCTGTAGCACCGTTGATGTTAACATCTGTGCTGCTGCAAGGAGCTCTCATGCTGCACATCATAAAGGCTGCTTTTTATCCTCTCTGTTCCCTGGCTGGGGGGTATTAAGTCATGTCACTTCACCCCAGCGTGGTGGCCTATTTGTCCCAGCTGAGGTTGGCTGCCCTGCTGCCTGGATTTGAAGGAAGCTGGCTCTGAGCATCGTTTGCTTAACTCTGAGTACATCTTCCCCACTGAGCTAGAGCAGAGAGAGATCACACAAACCTGAAGCTTTATATCCCTGCCGCCTCCTGCAAGTGACACTTGGCAGCTACTTTGAAAGCTAGAGGGACAGAAAGATTTGGGGGTGGCTGTCTTCCCGAGAGCAGGGTTCCCTGTCCTCTGCAGGGTTAGTGCTGTGAGCATGGGGTGCCTCTTGGAGCTGCTTGGAGAACAGTGGGAAGTGACAGAACTTCCCAGAGTCCCTTGCTGGGCCTAGGCAGGAGCATATGGGCCTCGCATGCATGGGTTGTCTCTGTCTGTTGTTGGAGTAATTGCTCATCTGGCTAAAAGCCATTCCAATTCAGATGTTGAAAAGAAGCTGCTGGTGACACTTTCCAGGTTTCAGTCCTCCCCCTCTCACCACCTCCTTGCTGTCCTAATTAAATTTAATATTAAAGTAAAACATTAAAGACATTATCATAGAGCTTTAATCTGACACACAAGCCTCCTTCTAATTTGTGAGCTTATTAGCAAGGCAAAACAAATAGAAATGAGTTTATGGAGGCTAGAGTGTTTGAGGAATCAGCATTTTGAGGATGGGGCTATTCTTTAAGTGAGCGCGTGCTCCGCTGAGTGGGCTTGGCAGCACGATGATGTCTAAACCTGGCATTTTAACAGCACCGCGCGTAGCAGTGCCAAATGTGGCAGTTGTACTTGTTTGTGCTCTGGGAGTTTGCAATGCCAATCCAAGAGCTGGGATTCCCTGTTTTCCTTCCAACATCATGAGACTTTCTTAATGCATATTTGAATTCGACTTGTGGATTTTTTTGAGCCTTTTAACTCTTTGCATCTCTTCCCTGCAATTGTGAGGATTTAGTCAGTCCTGCTCAATGAAAGCAGTAATCATTTGATTACAGGAACTGAGGCTTCCAGTAAAACAGGAGCACAGTCAGCTGTAGAGATAGTTGTCTTTCTCCTGCATACACCTTACATAGTCACTCTGTCACCAACTCCTCAAAAAGACCTTTCAAATGGCACTGAGGCTTATCAGAAATAAGATAGGACTGCACAACCTATGAGGTCGGAATTGCTCTGTTTTTGTCGGTGGTGTAGGCGTAAGCTGCTCCCTTCAAGGCAGGAGTCATGCCAAAGGCTTTATCAGGATATTGGGTGATCCTTCAGGAAAGCATTTATCTATGTGCTAACTTTGAGCCTTCCTGACAGTCTCTCAAAAATGTGTAGAGACAAGACTTAATTCCATGTTAATTCCAGGTACTGCTGCCTGCCCTTCAAATGCAGGGAGGAAGCTCGGGGGAGTAGAGGAGTGAGGATCCTGCCACGACTCCCTGAAGTCTTGAACAAATGGCACGTTCTGTGCAGTTTGGTGTTTAATTTTAAAGTGGATGTGATGGTGCTTTTTCTGTCTCATAGAGGGTTAAAGACTGTAGTGATTAACTATTTGAGTACCACATGATTTACATGATTCAAAGGAAGGCTTAGATATGCAGATGAAGGCTTATACCTTGTTTTACCTGTGTAACATTTAACTCTTGTATAAAACCACTCTAATTATTGGCTGTAAAGGTGCTAATGCTATGAATTACTTGGTAGTACTAGTTTTGATTCATGCCATTCTACCTGACTTGTATATTAGACTGATAATAACTAAAGGGTGGAAGAAGAATTGCTGTGTATTTTACAGGAGCATGCAGCATTCCTGCAGTCAGAACAGTTATAAGGACTAAGGAACTGCAAGTCACTTCCAGCTTAATTTACAAAATAAGGCCTTGCTGTATAGGTTGCGCTGGCTCGAGGGCTATTTTAGGACTCGAAGTTTGGAGTAGAAGTTCAGTTGGAGGTGTGTTGAGGTTCACTAGATCTTTAAACAGGCTGGGGACCAGTAGGTCTAACTCTCTGGTTTAGGGAGGCTAAAAGGTTTGGCTCTGAATTTTCATAGGTTTGTCCTTCCGTATCACAATCCAGAACAGATGAAATACCGAGGTTTTATATGGAATAGATGTTGTTATTTAGCCTTATGTTGCAGAGGGCATGTAGTGGAACTGAGCTACAGTGTTCACAGGGTACTGCAGTAGCTGGTGTGAATCTAAAAATCATGCTGTCTTGTAAAGAAAAAATGAACTCTCCAGGAAAGTGGATTTTTTTTCTTCTTTTTGAAACCTTTAATAACAATTCCTGCTGAAAATAATGAAAAAACCTCCCCAAAACCAACAACAAACCTATTTTTTGGGTGAATATCTGCTTCACCAGCCCCACTTACTCTGTGAAAACTTGTCCATGCAATCCGCACTGTTGCTCAATTTCAGGTAAGAAAAGGTTCTTTAACACCTTTTTAGAAGGTAAAAACTTGAGCAGTAGTTTTGCATTTGCTTGATGAAACTTCTGCTCAGCATATGTTCAATGCTTGGATGAATGAGTTACTTAAGTGTATTTGAAGGTTATGACAGACACCTGTAAACAGACAGATATTGATAAAAATGTCATTTGGAACCAGATATCTGCCTTTCTTGCAATCCAATTACTACTGATGGCGAACAGCCCAGAACTAGCAGCAAAGTGCATTAACCCAAACTGTGATGGGCAGGCTGTCCTTAGAGGGAACATGATGAGGGCCTTATTTACCTCTTGCTTTGATGTAACTCCAGGAGTTAATGGAGTTATTTGTAATTTACACCAGAGCAAAGCAGGACTGACTCCAGATGTGTATCTATAGGCTTATTGTGGACTTCTTAAAGTACAATATATCAGCTAAATGGTGCTAAGGCTGGTAGCTGAAGGGTCCAGTCTTACCTGCTCCTGCAATTGTCCTTCTGTAAGGCTTACTCCAAACAAGTCAGTTCACCATGCAAGAAAATTCCTTGGTTTCTTCTGTACTGTAAGCCATGCAGAGAGCAGAAAATGCCTGTAGATGTATGTTCTTCACTATATACACATGAAAAAAACTGTGAGACTGTGCTCTTGATCAGGGTGCTGCCTTCTTTGAAGTCAAACATGAACAGATGTGGTCATTAACAACTGAATTCTTTTGCCTAATATCTCTCCAAAATCTCCTCAAAGCTTGTAGATAGGGTTGTTTTCTGCTGTGGTGTGAATTGCTTGTGATGACTGTAGTGTTTGGATACACTGGAACTACTAACTGGAAACAAACACTGGAAGTTTTATCAAAAAACTGTTCTTAACCTCTTAGTATTCTAGGAGGAAGCTCTCATTCTGGTTATCTTTCTCTAAGCTGGAGAGTAATATAATATGAATGGAAGTGGTACTGTAGTACAGTTCTCCAGTTAGGTTGAAGTCCAGAGCTGTCCACAAAGAAATAATTACCTGGTGGTAGTCTTAGCTTTCAGAGAAGTGAAACCAAAAAGACAAGGTTAATGGAAGTTGCATTGCATCTGGATTGCTCTTATTTCCTATTTTATAAGCTTGTGTTCCATGCAGGTGCTTGGCTTATATCTTCATGCTGTCAATAAACCCAATGTGTTTGAGCAGACAGGATTAATGCAGATTTTAGGGCTATATTTAGAAGTAATTAAGCTATCATCAGTTAGAAGGGTGGGGAGAGATGTGATGGTTATTCATACTGATTGAGTATTCTATTGATAGAGATACTTATTAACCCTAAACATATCTTTCCATCATACTGCAGGTCTCAAACAAGAAAAAAGCAACCCTTGAAATTCAGACTGAGGGAGGCAGAATTCAAGTGGAGAAATGAGCTGGGAGGGGAGTAGCAAGCTGGCTAGTAAGACAGACCACTGAAGTTGGCTGAATGGCACTGGAACAGGAGCTACACAACATGAGACACAGTAATGCTGGTGGAGGGGAGTAGACAGCTGGGTGATGGGTTTCCTTTGTTGATGGCATAGGTGTTCAATGTGTCTAGAACCGGGGGTGCACGTTAACTTTCCTTCCTTAGCAAGCAATGAACATACCTGCTCAGAGCTAATTTTTTTTGGTCAGAGACATGAAGGGGAGGGAATAACCTGTTAGTGAGTGATCTCTGCCTTATAAGCAAGCAAGATCAAAATGCCCCTTCTCTGATTGATGGTAATTAGGCTAAGGAGCCATGAGGCAGGAGGAGTCCAGTGAAGAACGAAGTGCTGGTCACAGTACAATTTCATCTCATCTTCTACAGACTCTGCCCTGCACTCTCTGCTCTCATTGCATTTCCTGAACAGAGATTTCATTTCAGATAGTGCACCCAGTGCTTCACACTTTTAGGAGCATTTATAAAATGGAATTACCAGAAATAATCATGGTAATTAACATACAGAGTTATAAGGAGGAAGATTAATTACAAAGCTGTAATTCATCTGCAAAATATAAACCATGAGGAAAACTTGAATAGGTTAGCAGCAGTGAGGTACAATTAGGAGAACTGCACACCCAAGGAATTCAGCCTGTGCAGCTGCACAGACTGAGCTGCCTGGGGAGAAGAAACTGAGGCACTGAGAGGGAAAGTGACTGTTCTTTGTTAAACATAGAATCAGACAGATGGAAATGGGACCTGAAAGATGTGACTCTACTCCTTGCTGTGAATAGGGGACAGAACTCCTTTTTCATTATACTGAGTGTTTTCTGCATTAGAATTTTTAAAAGTTGCACAGGAAATCAGTGGCGTTGCTGAGAAATGAATGTCTCCTGGATTCCTGTCTGGTGCCTGATCAGCAGTATACTCCATTGTGGCTTTCAGCACTGTGTATCAGTTTACACCGGCAGAGAAGCTGGCTGGTTTGATACAAGTCTACTCAGTAGCTCTATATTTTATGAAGGGAGGAGGGTCTGGGAGGTGATGGTAGACTACGGAATGCTGTTCACTTCAGGGCAGGGGTTTCTGGTTTATTACAATGATTGTAGGGGAGGGCTGATTCCTACAACTAATTGCCTTTTTTTTCTGAAGATGCAAGCAGTTGATAATGACAGTAATTAACACTGTAGAAACAAGGTCAAACCCAAGAACTTACCCACTAAAAGTCACTTTCCCGAAAGTCATGTCAAAATTGTTGCCTTGGAGTAGCTTTAAAAAAAAAAAAAGAAAAAAAGGAGGCAACTGATGATGAGCTGTTTGAATTATGTAAATGCTCAGATATCCATGGGGTTTGACCTTTTTGCAGATGTAATTTAGCATTCAAGACACTGTCATCTTGCTGCCAAAGTCAAATTAGATGCTTGCTACTGCAATTGATAGCTGATAGCCGATCTCCTTCAAGAACAGGCAGTACAGAAAGGCAGCCGATGCTATTTGCTACAGGAATGGGAAGCTGAATTTTTAAATATAAAGTGGTTGAAGAGTTTTGGATCCAATTCAGATGAGCAATATGCTTTTATAAAAACATGCACCTGGTTCTTCAGGTCATTATACCCTGTTTTATGCATCTGCAGTCCTCTAAGATGGCTCTGGGCTTAGTAGCTCTCCAGGATTGTCTCACCTTGGGCTTGCTTCACGCCAGCAGAAAGGTTCTGGGTCAGACCAGCTCCTAGCTACAGGAATGAGGGACACTGACAGCATAGCCACGTTGCCCAGAACTGCTGTGTTTCTAACTAGCTGTCAGAGATGGAAGGAGTCCTAACCCAAGTGAGAGCTTTTTCTGAGTGATGCCAAAGACTGTCCAACTCCCAGCACAGGTGCAAAAATGGCTTCTGTGCCTGAAGCACAGAGGAGTGATACAGATGAAATGCTAAACTCTGTGCCGTCCAAAATCTATGCAAACTACTGATGTCCATAGCATGTGGGTTAATGTACCTGTGTAAACCTCGCCATCTCCATTTGTCAACCTGGTCCTATCCACGCTAGCAATAAAAAAAACAAGCAAAAAAACCTCCCTTCTGTTCTGCTGAGCGTTTGGCTGCTTGCCGGAGGTTGCTCATGTTCCCAGTGTGCCAGGTGGCTGAGCCAGTTGCCTTCCCACCAGGTTTGATCCAAATAGCCTCATCGGCCTCCCTTCATACTGAATCAGTGTCTGCTATAGCAAATAGAAATGACTCTGAAGAAACACCTGTTCTTTCTGGCCCTCATTTAACCACAGCAGCTGAAAAAAAACTCCTCTGGAGCTAGAGGCAGGTAGTTCACTTTAACGCTTTCAAATTGGCCTGGTCCACAGCCCTGCTAAGGCATTTTTCTTTTTGCTAATCTCAGAAAGGCTTCACTGAAGTTGTGGTTGCACAGTAATGCTTCCTGGCTGGAACAAAGCTGTCCCAAGACTTGTGATCATTTCCTAGCTTCTGTGCAGCAGCTGAGAGCAGTTTGGGTTTAGATGTACATCTGTCCTTCGTATCAGTAAAGCTCTGCTGCTTGCACAGAAAATACAGGCAGCAGAGAAAACAGAGGCAGCAGAAGCTGTCTACTAGCTGCCTGGCTTGCATGATTGGAAATACGCTTGCTACTGTTTGTCATAGGTATACAAAGAATAACCGAAATGCACATCTTCAACAGAGCAATTTTAGTGGTTTACTGTGAGCCTGCGCAAATTAGCAAATGACTATAAAGGAGCAGCAATGAAAAATTAGGGTGTCTGTTTCTTTGTGACTAGGCTCAGAAGAACACTGCAGGCTGCTGTTAGCATTTTTCCTCAGCGTTAGCCCAGTAATTTCCCTGAAGTTGCTCCGTATTTCCACAGGAACAAATGAGAGCAAAAGCTGGCTGCAGATTCCTGCCTGTAATTGCTCCTCTGTTGTTGCCAAGAGTTAACTTCTTATCTGGTGCAAATTGTTACTGTTCAAGTGCTTTCCACCTTGCGCCTTCAGTGCAGCTCTTTCTACCCAAAACCGGCAGGGAATTTGGCTGGCATGTTTTATTACACTAAATCCTTTTCCCTTTCTGGAGGGTTGTTTTTGGGGTGGGGGGTGCTTTGGCCCTACCTTCTAAATTGGGCTTATGTACTCTGAATCTGAATAAGAGCACTTAACTGGATCAGCTGTGTTGCCTTTATGTTTAATGGTTCACTTCAAATGCAGGTTTTGTATTTCATGCTTCATTATTTTTTCTTTCCCATTGTGTGGCCATTTGTAAACTGAAGGTGAATTGCATGATGTATTTCTCGCAGGCACGCAAAGAGGACAAATATTGATGATAACTTGAAAACTTCTTTCCTGTTTGATACGTTTGTAATGTTTGAGTGTCTTTTACATACCAAAGATCTGACACTTCTTGCAGTTGAGCTCATCTTGCTGCATGTTGAAGTAGAGTTTGGGGAGTTTTACCCTGTGCCCCTGTCCTCTGGCACAGGAATTCCTGAGTGGCAGCTTTAGTGGAGGGATATTTCCAGAGAAGCATCCCTCTGGTAAATGATTCTGCCCATGCCTGCTGCTGTGATCAGGGGAGGGAGGGAGCATGTGAGCTGTCCTGAAGCTGGAGGTGACTGTCCTAGCTGAATGAATCCCTGCTGTTGGGACTGCGTTTCATGTATGGCTTGCAAATGTATAGGAAGTGGAGAGTCTAAAACTACCACTGTGTGAGCTTCACTAGGAAGGCAGTGTCATAACACAACTGCAGTCTCCTGAAGGACTGTATTTGAGTTGTTGAGAAATCTGCTGAATTTTTTGGGTAAACATTTGCATTTCTTTCTAAGCAGTAATGGCTGCTGAGGCACCATGAACCTCTCCAGCTGACTTTAAGTAGGATAGTATAATAATCATCAATATTTAACTATTAAAAAAAGGGACTTTGATGTTTGGGGAGTGTTTCAAATGAGTCAGGCTTTAAAGATGTAAACTGTTGTCACCTTTCATGCATTCTGGTGTGTTTTTCATTCATCATGGATTTAAAGAGACTCATGTTCAAGGCTTTTTCCCACTTGCTGGATTTCAATAAATACTTCTTCAGAAAGTTAAATTGAAACTGTGCCTCCACTTTTAAAAGCAGGAAGTCTGTTTTCCTAGAGGGAGGGAAAGAGTCATTTCTGTATACATAAGCTGTTGATATCAATGATGTGCTCAAGAGAATAGATAGTCCTTGTGTGCATACAATCACAGATAGAAATGGGCTTTAAAAGGGAGATGATGAGATGATTGCATCCATAACTCCATGTGTGAATTAGTTTGTCCCTTGGCAAGAAGTTACGCAGTGCTGCCAAGTTACAGCTTGCATGGTGAGCATAATGACAGTCAGTGCTGTTTGAGGGATCCCAGTTCCCGGGGAGGTTTTCCAGAAAGGCCAGTAAGCCTTCAGCCTGGCAGTGCTGCAGGAAGGTACTGGCAGAGCTGGGGCGGGAGGCAGGTTAACTCTGCTGTACCGGCCAGACACCGTTCTTCAGTTACTAAGAAAGAATCTACGTACCCTCCCTTGTTCGTGAACCCAGAAATCTCAAGGCATGCGCTCTCATAGATGCTGTGATAACACAGTGTTCTTGGAACGTATTAACTTGTCCTGACAAAAAGCCATTAACCAGACAGGCAAGACTGTGTCTTACCCTGTAGCTGTGCCTGCAAAGCAGAGGCAGAAAAATTTTTGCTCATTAAAAACAAACATTTGAAAGCAGCACTGCCTCCCCTCTGCTCAGATGGTCTGTCCAGCACAGAGAGAAAGAAAATGCTAACCCACTGGAAAAAAACAAATGTGCATTTGGGTTTTTTCTCTCCCTGCCAGAGTAAGCAAATTAAGGATGCTCCTAGCTTGGCATGTACACTGCATCTACTCATGTTTCTGGAGGTCTGAAGCCTTATTTATGGATAAAATAAGTTTGTATATATTAGATTTTGCTGCTGTTAGCTGGCCTGGTCAGATGGGCCTTTAAAAAAGAGAATGTTCTGGAGGGGACCAGAAGCTTTTTTCCCTAGTCCTTGGTGACTGGCCACCCTGCACTCTTCCTCTGTGGCAGTGGATCAGTGTGCCAGTAAATCTGTGTTTATTAGCTTAGCTGCAAAGAGCTTGTGTGACTTCAAACGAACCAAGTATCTCTCGGTGAGTCAGCTTCTCCCTGCTATAGGACCGGGGAGGTACACTTGTCTTTGTGGTCTGTGAAGGCTGAGCTCTGGACGGTCTTGGTCACTGCCCTTTACTTGATAACAGAACAGTGTCCTGTCAACTTTAAACTGCGTTGTAGCACACTGGTAGATTGGCCAGAAGCTAGAAAGGACTGCTTTTATCTAGGCTCTTCATTCTTCCACAGTCTTGTCTTCATCAAGCAGCAAGTGTCTCTTGAGTTTGCTTTTTGATGAAAATTCAAGTGGTGGCATGTTTCTGGAGCAAATAACTGGGAAAGAGCAGACTGAAAGTCTAAATAGCCACAGGAGGCAAACGATGAATTTGATCATGATAAATTCCAGCTTGCATTGTATTGGTTAGCTTGGTATTTCTCCAGTGAGGGTGGAGAAATGAAATTCTGTCAGTCAGCCACACTGTAGTGATGCTTGTGACTTGAGTATACTGTGAGCTGAGAGTAAAGGTCAAACAGGTGAAGAACAGTTGCATCTATTTGCAAAATGTCTGTGAAGAGAATCTGAGGGGAAGTATGCCACATACTTTCCCAAGTTTATTCACCTACTTCTAATAACTAATAGGTGAGTTTTACTGGGGTGTAAATTTAGCAGGGGAGACACTTAAGTTTATAATTTGCTTTCTTTTAATCCAAGTAATCTTGTTAGTGCAGCTTGTGTTGCACATCATAGTTAACTTTATGAACTTTTGTGGTCGTAGTACTCCTTCAGTCCAGTAAACCTCTGCTTTGGAGATTTATTTAATATGGACCTGAGCCTGTGCTTGGTCAGACATGCAAGGTGAGTCTCACCCATCAGAGTCCCTGCAGAATGGTCCCAGCTTGCTGATGAAACATGAATTCTCCCAACACGTGCTGCCTGTGTGATACCTCTTCTCAGCCCTTCTCACAGCTCCTGTGCCCTTCCCCTCTGCAGCACACTACATGGTACTGCTCAGAATTTGGCCTCTCTCTGCATATAGCGGGGGACACTGATATGTGTTTGGGGGTTGTGTGTTTTTTTTCTTGCTGTGGTAATTATAACTGTCAGGAATGACAGTTCACTTCACATTGGCTTTCTCCCCACTAAGTCAGTTCTCTCTGGTGCAATCAGTTGCTTACTGCACTGTAATAACCTACTTTGTTTCCTGTGGATTTGCAGCTGAATTACTTGCAAACAATGACACAGAAAAATGTGATTGTCTTCATCCACTGCTGTTTGTCTTGCCACCTTTTCCCATGGACATGGCCCTTGGTTTTGTAATTTAAGAGCAAGACATCTTTGAAAACAGCTGGCCAGAAGATCTGTTGGCATTTAAAATATATACATTCCTTATGTTTGGTGTTACTGATGTCATTAGTAATTTGTATTGAATAATTACCAGGAGCTCACAGTCCTGAGAAAACACCCTTTTTATGTTCAGTACTGGATAAATGTACTGAAAACACACTTGCCTCTGCCAATAGCCAGTATCCAGTGATTGGGGGAGAAAGTACAAAATTTGATATGCAGAGCACAGGAGTCCCTGAGTGGCAGCTTTAGTGGAGGGATGTTCCCGGAGAGGCATCCCTCTGGTAAATGATTCTGCCCATCACTGCTGCTGTGATTGGGGAGGGAAGGAGCATGTTAGTTGTCCTGAAGCTGGAGGTGACTGTCCTAGCTGAATGAATCCTTGCTGTTGGGACTGCAAGTGTTTCATGTATGGCTTGAGAAATGTATAGGAGGTGTAGAGTCTAAAATTGCCACTGTGTGAGCTGACTTATACCACACCTACACTTTTCCTGTTACCCTCCTAGCTTTTTCTAAGAGTATCAGGCTCCATGAGTGGTAATTTCAGTGAAATATCTTTTGGAAGTGTTCCTCCCCCCTCCCCCCCTCTTTTTACAAGATGCTTCTATCTCAGTGAATGGCTCGACTTCAGCTTACAAAATATGGAAGGGAAAGTACTAAAGTCAATAAATTCTTCATTTGCACACAGTTTAGTCCCAGGTTGATAACTGGCATGCTTCTGAGAGCGAGGCAAAGAATGGCTGTAGCAGAGAAGTCATTTAAAAAAGAAAAGCTCACAAAAATGAAATGCTATTTACAGGACTCTGTGCCTGTGGTTAATAGTCATTCATGAAATCACACAATAAAATCTAACTGCATTGTCAGCTCTGTCAGAATGACATTGAAATGTGCAAGTGATGTACAGCAGGTTCAGGTTACACCTTGGGACTTAACAATATTTTAGGTAAAATTAGGCTTTGTTTTTTGTCTTTCAAACAGGAGATAAATACAGGCTAGAGCAGAGGAAAGATTGTAGCAGTATTTCTTACACTGACAAAATCAAGTTAATTAAGACTCTAACTATTCTGTTCTTTCTGGCAGAAGGATCTAGCCAGTTATCACGATTTCTTTTTACTAGTATAAGCTGTATCTCTGTTAGGCAGGTTCACTAAGAGGTTGTTTCAGCAAGTCTGTAAACTGAAAACCAAAGCGAGCTCAAACCTGAAATTCAGAAGTGTTCTGACGCTTTATGGCAATTGCGCTGTAGGATACACTTACGGCTTTGTAGCTCTTGTTTGTCCCTAGTTTTTGTGGGATGATGTAAATGCTAGTCCAAGTCACCATGAATTGAAGCGGGCTTTGGTGGCTGTAAATGAAGCCAATGTCATCACTTGGCCCTAAACTGGCAGCATACCCTTCGATGTTCAGCTTGATAAATGGGTGCTGGCACAGGGACCTGAGGAGTTCCTATATGCTAAATAAGTGCTCAGGATGCTGCTAGCAGTGGCTGACTAGAAAATATTTCTTTCAGATATTTCCTGTGTTCACATGTACTAGGTTTTGGCCAGACACCACTTTTAGTAAATTAACACTTTAATCAAAAGCTAAAATTGAAGTGTGGGGCATCTTGATCACAAAGACTTTTCCTCACTTGATGGGCTGGATGACTTGCTTTTTTGGCTTTGGTATTCTTGGTTTTCTCAGCCCACTCTATAAAACATTTCTACACTTTAACTTTTTAAAAGGGTATTACAGTTTGTTCTTGCCATAATGTGTTTATTTTTGCTTCCTTCTAACAGATGTTAAGCAATTAGAAAACATGGCAGAGCAACATATTTATACAAATGAAAGGAAGTAAGGAATAAATGCTCTGAAAATTATACTTCCTAATAGGATTAATTCAGTAGTGTACAAATGGTGAAGCACAGCCAGAGCAGCAAGTGGGCATTTATCAGTTACTTGTGTAATATGTAAGATACCTTATTGAGGTAGGGAAGTAACTGAACACACCCACCTCCTGGATCTCAATTTTAAGCACATACAAGTGAGTGGCAGAAGACGTCCATTGAAAAAGGATGACTGGGTAACAGATTGTATAGAATGGTTAAAAAAAAACCCCACAGAGGTAAAGTGATAAGACCAGCTGACCTGTTTTTTTCTGATCTTACCGTTCTGTTGCCTACAGTGATGTCACACTGTCTGGTGAAGCTTTTTTGCTCCTTGAGGCTTGTGCCTATCTAGATGTGCTTTGCTGTAAAACTAATAATTACTGATGTGTACATTAAGAATTGTTAGCCGCCTGAGCCAGTTTTTTTCACATGTAGCCAAATTTTTCGATTTTTCAATTCCAGGCCCTGGAAAGGAAGTCTTAGAGCAGGCGTGGATCCTGTGCTGAGCACAGTGGTGGGGTGAGCTGGGGGAGAGAAGCTGAGACAGTCAGCCCTTCAACCTCCTACTGCTACAAAAGGTGTGATGCAGTCTGTTGCAATCTGTTTACAATGTGTTAGAACTCACGGGTGTTACAGTGAGCTGCTGGAGTAAAACCTGTGTATGAGCAATTTTAGCAAGGAAAGAGATCATTCAGTTAAAGAGCTCTGGAGAGAAACCTAAAGAGCAGAGAGGGCTTGGAAGTGTGTCTGCAGCCTGTATAGGTTTGTGTCACTTCAGTGTTGTGTGTTTGAGTTAGTGTTGCATGCTAGCTGAAGTCTTGGAAAAGACTTTGTGGCAAAGGCAATTCCCTGGCTTGGGAAGAGTAATGTAGCAGTTTCTGCCAGAACAAATCCGGGAAAATTGCAATACATCTCCCTATCCCTGAGCTGTGCCAATATCTGTGAAGATGTGGAAAGAACTGGAATGCTTAAGTGCCCATGATTAAAAAATCCTCCTTCCCCTCTTCATTTTTAGGAATCCATGTCAGATTCTTCATAACCAGTGGCAAGAAACTTCTAACAGTTTCTTATTAATGCAAGAAGTTGGCATCAAACTCTTTCTTTATGGGCCAGGAGTCTGAAGTGAAGCTGGTAGTAAGCTTTCAACTAAAATTCATCTGCTTCCATTTGAACAAATGAACTAGAGAAAATAAGAGCATTAGAGTTGCACTGATAGCACTAAATTCTGCATGAAAAGTAGGGCTTGAATTAGAAACCTAGTATTTCTACTACAGAAGATACTATAGGAAATAGGTGGGCAAACCACTGAACTATTAATCCCTAACTGACTTGCCTTTAAGAAAAATATCTAGTCTTGTTTTAATTTAAAAAGCCCCCAAACTGAGCCAGTGTTCCCCAATTAATTGCAGCCTTTGGTAAAGTGCTTGTGGGAGAATGTGTGCCTAGTTTAGTTAACTGTTCCACAAATAGGCAGATTACAGCACCTGTGGGGGGAAATTGCACAGAGAAGGTAAAAGTTGGTCTGAATAGTCACATGATCAATAAAGTCTAATAGCTTTGGCAGTGAACGTTTGGAAAGGGATGCTTCAGTGAACAGTTGGTCTCCTTTTTGTTAAGAAGACGTGCCATATAAACATGAATAACTTCTATGTGCAATAAACCATCTAGTCAATCTCTTTGCCCAAGGCAGGGTCAGCTCTACCTATGTCAACCATATATACATCATCTAGGCAGATGTTTCATGTAATGTTGATCCTGCCTTAGGGTAGGAGGTGGACTAAGTGACCTTTGTAGTTTTCTTCCAGCCTTACATTCTGTGTCTGTGTCCGAATGCTGAAGCAGAGAGCTCTGTAGATCATGCCGAAAAGAACAGGAAAGCACAGTGTGAAACATTAAAATATATATAGGCTGCTTCCTGCTGTTTGCTTCCTCAGCAGGATACTTCCCTCATCCCAGGAGACAAAATCTGCTCTTAGAGGTGAGAGAGGAGTGCATGTTCAATAAGACACTTCATTTCTGATGAGCCCTGCTGTTGCAGAAGCATCTGTGAAAGATGAACAGGGGCATGTTTCTGAGAGGTGAATATGAAAACAAGATTAAATTCGCATACCAGCACGTTGGATTTGTTCCTAAGTATGTTTCTCCTAACCTTGGGCTGTGCCTAACCATAGCGTTCTGCCAGATGGATTTACCTGTTAAATAGTATAGTCACCCCCCATGCAATTGCCGTTAAATTGATAAATACAGACGTCATGTAGTCTGCTCCCTACTAAGAGATCCTAATAGTACAATGTATTTATCAATGTCTGTCTTTGCAAGACAGTTTTTTGAGCGCAGTATATAAAGCACAGCTGAGAGACTGAAGGAATTTGATGTGGAAACTGGCTTCTGGTTCATCAACATAAATAAGCCATCTCAAACATGTAAGCTTTACTGCTTGTGGCATTCTTAAGGATATGGGTTCAGAATTTCATGTTTATGTGTTATATGCTAGACATACCACATGTTAAATCGCAGCACAATATCTCCTGGTAGTGTTCTTGAGTCTTGTTCCCAGAGGAAAGAAATTCAGTTCATCAACAGCATTTGGACATTTTCTTTGGAAGCCTTCCATCCAGATAATGCGACTCAATTGGCAGCTTGCAAAAGCTGGGATGGGTGTGCTTATGCTGAATCACAGAGAAGTCTTGGAGATTGAGAGGAAGTAGGATGGTGGGAGAATAATAAAAAATGAGGTAGTGTCGGATTTTGGTGGGCCTGGGGCTATACAGAGAGATGCTTCTTGAACTGTTAATTAAGAGGTAGAAATAGTTGAAGTAGCTAAGCAGAAGGCAGCTGTCCCTGCTGAAGGGTGAATAGTGGGCAGCGATGTTCTTCAAAGTTTTACACAAGTTGTCTGGCCTTGGAGATGCTAGTAATGCATCTCCTAGTTCTCAGGATGGGCTGCATCTTGGTCCAGAGCAGGGGTTTCTGGCCAAGTCCCCTCCTCCTCTACACACCTCTGCTAACCTGTGATGTGCTGCTGCAGTCCATAGGCAGCCTGGTACTCTGTTGCTCCAGTAGCATCTGCTAGACTTGGGTACTGCGGTGAGCCCAGGCTGTGAGAGTGGTGGTAGAGCACTGACAAGGTGTGCTAGCCAGACAGCTTTCTCCCTCAAAGACGGGCCTGCCTGTATGAGACATCTGGGTGTTTGATATTCTTTCTTAGCTAATTCACTTGAGCTTTTAAGCTCAGAGACGGTTTCTTATCTTGGAATTATCCCCCCTCCTCTCCTGTAGGCTCTGAACTACGGTAATCTCACACGTTAGCAAAAGAATAAACTTTTTAGCCTAGAATAATTGTATTCTCTATCAGTGACAGAATCTATTTTGGTTTTTTCTCCTTTTAAATAGAAATTTTATACGGTAGAAAACTTTTTAATTCTCTTCTGCAAGCTACATATAAAATATAACAGATAGGCAAAAATGTATTATTAAAGCTATCTATTTTTCTTGGCATTCCTGTAATTTAATAAACTGCTTGAGCTCTATTTCTGCAGTTTATGACATCACAAGAATAAAACCCATCCTTTGATTAATAGCTATTCAATCAATCCCCCTTCCTCACATTATCTTAAGTTTAATGGACTTGGGAACCATGCAAGCTAATTTTGTAAAAGTTTGTTTTGGGTAGCTGGACTAAATTACTTGGGTAAAACTGCAGTGGTAGCAACACAAGCTGCGTGAGACTTTTGGAAGAAAGCAGGAGAGATGCTCTTTTGTGCCTGCAGATGAAGATGGTTCTGCCTCCAAAATAGTATTGCAGCTCTGGGTATCTGCAGCTCCTACAAATGTCCGTGGCATCCTCCAGTTTATTCTGTCTTTACTGGAGCAGCAAAGGTAGGATTTTTACCCAGGAGGGAGGTGATCTTCAGCAAGCCTTTTTATTAGTCAGTGAGGTGTTCTGCAAATCTGATCAGCAGGGCAATACAAGGGCGTATTTGAAGGGGGAAAAACTGTGTCTAAAGTCAGTAACTGCAATGGCTTCTGGCCTATTCTGGCAGGCAATGAACACAGCCGTTCTAGAGAATCTGATAATGCTGATGTGGTTTTGCATACTAAAAATCAATGCCAGTTATTGTATGTGTAAACAAATAGTTTCATGATACAGAGTTTTTGTAAAGTTATATAAATTGCAAAAACAGTTCACTTCCTCCTTTACAGTGAGGGAAGATGACCTAGGGCAAAAGAGAGGAATTATATTTTGCTATGATTATGCAAAATAATAGCAGGAGATAGACGAGAAGTTTTTAAAACCCCAGATACAAGGTTTCCATTTTCACTGTCATCCCATCTGTAAGTAATTGGGATCAATGGAACTTGAACATGAGTCTTCAGATTTTTAAAGGATGTCAGGTGAGATTAGACTATTTGAAAACACTTTTGAGGAGGCAGAGGCTAAAGAAAGGGAAGGAGGGGAAACAGCATGGTCAGCTAGGCTCTGGGTTTCTGACTCACATAGGCATGATCAGTCTTGAAATAGTTTGTTTTTCTTAGGGCAGCATTCGCCTATGTATGTCAGTTCTTTGAAAAGCTGTATGAAGCTTGTGTTGGGACTTGGATCAAAACCAGTAAGGCTGGCCTAGGACATGGGTGTTGCTTCAGAGGAGCAGCTCCTGATAATAATCCAGGTAGGAGTTTGGTATGGTGTTGGCATATCTGTGCTCACCATACTTTCAGGTTTGGTAAAGCTCTGAAGGTCTGCCTGGATCAGAGGTATAGCTAGACTGACTCCACCGTCACCATCGCCATGCTGGGCCTGGAGTTTCCATCCTCGCTGTGTTGTAATATGAGGCTCTTAAAGACAGAACAGCGTAACAGATTATTTTTGACATTCATAACTGGTTTTGGTTTTGGTTGGTTGATTGCCTGAGAAGGATCCAGTTGAGTATAGACCACAGTAGGGCTTTTCCATCTATTCTGTTCTGAAACTTTATTAAAGCACTGGGTAAATCTGCTGTCTGCAACTTTTGTGGATATATGGAAGAATAGGACCACTAAGAATGTCTCTTGGACTAAATCTGTAAACGGTGAAGAGTCAACAAGATTAAAATTGAACTGACCCTTTTTAGGAGGGGTTACTCTTCTGAGACTGTTGTGTTAAATACATGCAAGAAGAGCACCGTAGGTTCATAGCAATGCCATGTCATGGATGACCTTTATTCCCAACAAGCTGTCTCTGCAGCACTGAACGTTACCTGTAGTAATCTTACTGTAAGTGCCATGTTATGGGACTTCAAGGATCTTGGAACAAATCCCTTGAGCCAAAGCAGTGCAGATGGTTTGCCTGGATTTTGGTTACTCAGCAAGTGAGCTGAATGTGGAAAGGGAGGCAAATTTTCTGTCAGGAGCCAATATGGCTTGTTTAGAGCAAAGGACTAGCACTGATCCTGCTGCTTTCTCTTCCCAGACTTGCTGCTGAGAGCACAAACTCTGCACTTTTATATTTGTTTTCTGGTTGGCGAGGCTGGGAGCAGCGATGCTCCTCCACTAGGATATAGTAGTGCTGCTTCAGCCTTGTGCATGGAAGCTGGGGGCAGAAAATGCAGCCCTGCTCCCATCATCATCATGGACCATTTGATATGTTGGAGTGAGATAGATATTCAGGTCCCCCGATGATACTCTGGCTGTTGAAGCATCATCTCATGGTCTGTCACACCCTTAGCTTCACAATCCTTTTCCTGGGAAAAGAGCTATTGCAACCACTATAATGAGGGAGAAATCAGGGTACCGTGGGCATAGTCTTACTTAGGTCATGCTACAACTGCGTATAAGACGAGGCTCTTGAAACTGGCTTAGCATGCTAGTATCTGAAATGTTCCTAATTTCCCCTTGTCTCAGTCTTTCTCCTTGCTCATATTGACCGTTTGAGCCATAGAGTGCTCTAGAAAATAACCAGCTGTTTTGTTAAGTGGATTTGGTCTATCCTTCAAGCTGACAGGCGATTTTTATTATGTACTATTACTTAATGAACTCTTTTGTGGCAAATGTAATTCAATACAGATTCTGATTCCCAGTTTGTCATTAGTCCTTTTATAAAGGAAGAAAAATGGAAAAGGACTTGATTCCTTTATCTTGTTACGCTAATTGCATTAGGAATATTGGAGAAAAACAGCCAGTGGATTTAACTGTAGGAAAATCTAAGCTTCTATTTTACTTAAGAAAATGGGAATTTACTGGGGCAGAACATACCTGACTTTAGCCAAAGCAAATTCTGATCCAAGTTTAGGGTTTGAAAAACATAAGTAAATAATTATTTTGTTCTGTAAAATCCTTTTTGAAAGGAAGCCTGTAACAGATATGATAGAAGATATGCAGTGTTGCAACAGGAACTTGGGACAAACTCAGGACTAAGTTATGGAAGAAATAAGGGTTTGGCTGGAAAGTTGCAATGACATGAAGTAGTAGTGGTACATCCTGGAAAGGTGTTGCAAAAAGGGTCAAGCTAGAGGAAAAGTGTATGTGAATTTTGTGCCCTCTAGATACTGGTTTGTGTTCCAGAGTATTTGTTTGCCTGTAGTTAGTGTCTTTAAACTGCATGGATGAAATCTTTGAGCCCTTACTTCCCAGAATTCATCTTTTTATTTGTAAAATGGGGATAATTTTCTTTCCTACCTCTTATAGAGGTTTGGGAGAAGTGTGCTGTGAAAGGCTGGAACTGTGGATTTCCAAGTAGGAGCAAAAAGCTCTTGAAAACTGGAATACTTCTGCAGCTATAAATGGGGCCCACACCCACATCTTGAATAATGAGGAAGAAATAAAACTATTGGCAAGCATCTTTGTTGGGTATCTTTGATCCTGTGCTGAAAACAAGCATTTTGGGTAGAAAAACTATGCAATCTGCCTTGGTGTGCTAGTGTTACTGACAGCAGGATACAGCTGTGGTTTAGATGGCTTGTGCCTTAATGATCTTATATCCCCATTCCTGCGGGGACTCTGGAGGTAGCTCATTTTTGTATCTTGGCTAATCTTAAGTTCCCCGATTTCTAGCCTGAACTGTGGTACAATAGTGGTATGTCTGGCTCAGATTACTTCTCTAACAAATTAAGTGTTGGTGGAATGATCTAGGTGGTCTCTGTACTAGTGTCCCCTTTTCTTTGGATATGAGATGCAGTGGAACTGTAAGATCGTTGTTGCTGATACTGCTGGGAGGTTGTAAGCAATATATGGGCTTTGCCTTTGATTTCTTCTGGCTGCCTTGGTATTACTTTAACAGTCTTTCAGATTGTGTTATGTTGTCAGCCTGTCACCTTACCCACAAGGCGAGGAGAGTGAAGAACGTTGATGCTTTGTGGAAACACTAGAGGTTCCTAATTGCTTGTCTGATTTTTCTTAGTTGAAATTTTGGCCTACAGCGGTATGTAGAGAAAACAGGGCTAGTTGGCACATCTTGCCAAAGCATGAATTTCTTATTATAAATTGTCCTAGATCACCTCAGCCATCTGGGTAACCCAAAATAGATGTTGATGCAGTGTGGAAAGAGGAACACTGAGGAGCAGACTAGTTATAATGTGCAAAATGTCACCTGAAGGATCACTGTAAAATTGTTTATCAACCTTAAGAGAGTAAACATACTCTGTGAATTCTTTGCTAGCGACAGCTAAGTCTATACAACTAAGTTGTATTATTTACATTAAATACAATTAAAGGGAAGGAGGAGCTAATTTTTTAAAAGTGCCAAGATTATTTTTATTTACCAGGAGAGGAAAAAAAAGCTGGTATTTATGTATCTGGGGCCAAGTCTAAAGCTTGGTGAATGGAAGGATGCTCCATCATCTTTTGCTTGTGTTGTGAGCTGCTATTCAAATCTGTCCTCTTACAAAGAGCTTTGCCCACAGAGGTTAAGCATATTTGGTCCCTTCGGTTCCTCCAGGAATGCATGGTGCTTTGTATTTTGTAGGACCTATAACTATTTGTGAAATACCCAGGCTTTTGTTAAGCAGTGTAAAGAGTTAGTTTCACATCTTGACTTGTATGGGTGCAATATCCTTCTTAAGCAAAGTATAAATATTTCTCCTTGAATTTAAGAGCAGACTGACTCGCATACTGCTGTGTATAGGGCTGGATGATTGCAAACTGTCAGATCTTTGTGACTGACACCTTATTCACTAGTTTTAAGGCTGGGAGAGACTTTTGCGATAATTTGTTCTGACGTGTATCATGCGGGCTGTAGAGTCCTATTTAATCACTCTTCTACTTTCAAGCCAGCAAAGTGTGGCTGAAATAGAGCAGATAGATAGCCATAGCCGTTGTCTAGAGAAGCCTTGCTGCTCTCCCTTTGCAGTAACAGTGCAGGCTCCAGATGAAGCAGAAGCTATTTCACGGGGGCAAAGGCTCATTTTCAAAAGTTAGAGCCTTGAAACTCCCGAGTTAAATAACCAAGGGAATATAGTTAAGCAGGATTCTCCATACAAGCTATATGGCTTGATCTTCTTTACTATTAAAAGTCAGATTAGCATCTGGATTAGTGTTAGAGTTTGAGGTAATAAGACAGGATCATGTCATGCATGGAGCTGCACCATCCAGCTATTGAATGTATTTGTGTTAATCTCACTTCGAATATACAACTGAAGTTACTATCTCTCAAATTTGTGGCCAAGACTCTTTTCTATCAACCATCTTTATTGCACCAACGCTCAATTCTAAGCAGCTCAGGCATTTGTCATATATAAAACATTTTTATTATTTGTCTCAGTCTTCCAAAACAAAAAAAGTCCTTTCTTATTCTGTCATCCTAAAAAAAAATTATTTCAGTTGAATTGTCATGCAGCTGTTTCTTACCATATAAATCATAGGGGATTATTCTAGATGGGAATGTTCGCTTTGGGGAAAACATGAAATCCTTATAGGACCATAGGACTTATAATAAATAGATAGCAGGTTTTTTGCTGAGTGCTAGGATGGGAAAACTGGGTTCACTTAAATTTTTACATAGTGCTTGCTGGAAGAGTAGTTGAGGTTCATTGTCATAGGTCCTCCAGGTACAGAACTAAACCTAAAACAGAAAATGAAAGTTAGTCAAGCTTCAGGGGATTACATCTAACTTCAAGTTAATTTTTCTTCCTAAGAATGGAGCTCTTGGAAGCATTTATATGCCTTTTTTTTTTTAAAAAAAAAATAGTGTAATCTGGTTTCTGGAAAGGTGATCTAGGGGGGAAGTATGTGCTATTCCTGTCTATCCCATAAGCATTTAACAGAAGATGATATATAGAACTTGAATCTCCAGAGATCATTTTACCAGAATTTGCCATTATTTTAGCAACCTTGGAATATGTTGATTTTAACTACAGTTTTCATAAGAAGGTATCAAAATGAATCCTTTAATTTCATTCTGACAGTATTAAAATATTTTAGTTTCTATCCTGTTGAAGCGTTTTCTTTTTAAGTTAAAAGTGTTTACACTTTTGATCCATAATATTGATTGGAAGTTGTAGATGGCATCTTGTATAGCACAATGTTTCAGCTTCATTCACCCAAAACTAATTACTTTGGTTTTGTATCAAAATTTTGAATTTAGAGCTTATAGTAAAATCTTGTATTTTGTTCAGTTTTGGAATTTGGTGAGAATGTAACTGGGAAACCCAGCTGCTGATTAAGTCTTTAGCTCTGCGCAGGTTTACTGTCCTTAACTCTCCTTAAAGTACTGAAAAAATAGAAAGCAAATGTGCATCGCCATACCTGTAGGAAGGACAAAACCGATACTGGATCCCATTGCCTGCCATTGGTGGTAGATCCTGGATGTTGCTATATGTTGTAGGTAGAGTCACCTGCTGGTGTGGATAACCAGGCTGAACCAGAGGGATGTAGTTCAACATTGGAGTGTAAGGTGGCTGGAAAATCTGCTGTGGTCTGTATGGAGCTACCTGGGGAGGAAAAAGAAATAACATAGATGAAAAGAAAAAAAAAAAAGTGGGACAGGAATACTGACAAGGTAGTAACCCCATAAATGGAAACTGGAGTTGTTGAAAATATTTTTTTCAGACACACACAGTGGTCTCTGCCAATTTCATGCAAACCTAGAGTGTAAGCAATAAATGTTTTCAGTTAGAGGCTCAAGGCCATCTCCTGAGCTATTTGGAGTGCACAGTGCTCCAGCAAACTGTACGAACTTTATACCAGTTCAGCATCTTGTCCCCAAATCTATTTTTGCAATGGCACCAATGTCAATCTTGGCACTTGACAAACTGCTCTGACTAATCTATTGTGCTTAGCATTTGTGTTCTGCAAATTAAAGCATATTCATAACCATTTAAACGCACCTGTCTTGAATACCATCCAAAGGAAGGGTGCGGAGCTTGCTGATACGGCATCCTTGTGCTCTGGTGATATGGACCCTGCCTTGTGCTCTGGTGATATGGACCCTGTTAAGCATACGTAAGGCGTGATTTTTAAAACAGTCTGAATTGATCCATTAATTACTTTTTTATAAGCTTTTTAGGGGTATGTTATGCTCAAAGAAACCAGGTTGAGGTAAGTATTTCTTAGCTTTGGGCAAAACTCTTCTCTTTGTCTCCTTAATCTGAGACCTCCGGAATAGGAATCTGCTTTCCACTCTGTAGCTGTATTGTGCCTGGGGAAAAATCCATGTGTTTATTCTATGCTAAGTAAGTATCTATTGTGCTAACTAATCATTGACTTAATGGAAAAAGGGAAAATTCTTGGACTGTAAACTTCCAAGGGAGCCAGTCTGGCAAACCACGTGTGCTCTGGGTTGTGTGTCTCCACCCTCCTTTCTTTTTTTATAGCAGGCTGCTGACAACTTTTGACAGCTTGTAGGATGAACTGAGTCCTGCTAGAGAACCATAGCTTTGTTTCTGGTATAATTTTGTGGATTGCTTTTTTTAATGGAATCAAAGGGAACTAGGGGAGCATAGCCCATAGAAAACCATGGCTACATGGGTTTCCCAGTATTCGGTCTTTTATTTCTTTCAACTTGAGTATTGGGCTTCTTCCTAATCTTAGTTGGCTTTTTTACTTTGCTATGAGGTCCTGTTTCACTAGACCAAGAAAGCAGTATCCCAGTCTGTAAACAGGGAGTTACATTAAGTATTTGTAATAAATTATTATGTCAAAATATTTATAAATACAAGATAAAATATTTGTAAGTACAAGATAAAAATGGAAACTAATGAAGCCTGAGAGAGGTCAGCATTCAGTATCTGTGTCAATAATACATCATCCTTTGATATCATCACAACCATCTCAGAGGACTACATTACATGTCCTGTTAAAGCTTTGTTTGTGACCCCAAAGCCACTTAATGTGACTTACTGTAGTAGAATAGCAATCTGGTTTCTTGCTCTACCCTACAAATCAGTAGGCAGCTGTCAAAATAGGAGCAGGTGGTGCCCTGAGTCTGTCAATATAGACCTGGGGGTGTTCTACTATCTTCTCACAAAATGAGGGTCTATTTTATGTTACCTGAAACTGTGGAAAGTTTGAGTGGTTGGGAAAAAATGGAGGGAAGCTCAGGCTCTGCCACACTGGCTGATGTAATGCTGTGGTCAGTGAAGTAGTAGAAAAGCCTGAAGTACTTGCATTGTATTCAACTTTTTTTTTATCCAGTGCTGTAGTAGTTACTGCAAAACAAGGTTAAAGATATTAGGAAACATGCACTCTGTAGAACATTTGCAATTAAGAGGACATGATTTGCCTGTAAGCAAAATCTGTTTAAGGTATCAGTTACTTTTGCAGGCTGTAGTTCTGCAACACAGCAACCCAAACTCAACAATTAGCAGTTCAAATTCACTTGTAGGGCCATTAAACTCTGACCCACAGGACCTGGAATAAAGCTAATTGCCTGAGCCAGAATGAATG
This sequence comes from Ibycter americanus, assembly GCA_035590275.1. NCBI lineage: Eukaryota > Metazoa > Chordata > Aves > Falconiformes > Falconidae > Ibycter > Ibycter americanus. The sequence goes on from JAVJGI010010231.1 coordinate 31,101, forward strand.
AAACTGTAAGAACAGGACAAGAACCTTTGCCCAAAGTTCAAAACTCTGAGATAAGGATACTACAACAGAGAATAAGTTGATTGTATCTTAAGTCTCCAGACTGATAAATCTAGTCTAGAAATTTAAGCAGTAGATCTGGACATACCATTGTTTTTGTCTATTCTAAGATCCTTCAAGGAATGTAGTTACGAATACTGCGTGAAAATCAGGTTCTTTTAAATGCCTCACAATCAGAACCCAAAAATCATGACACAACAAAAAAAACCCACCACCCTGCCGAAAAACCCAACTACTTAAGACTTAAAGAACCCCCAAAACCCTGAGACACAAAAAAACCTCCACCCCAAACCCAAAAAGCCAGCTTCTAGAAAATACTGACTGAACAGAAATGGTCAGGACCTTCCTATATGTATTCTGTTCCAACATGTGAGAAGGACATCGGGTAGGTGCTAGTTAGAGAGGAGGTACCAGCATCCTAGCATTACACGAGAATTCTTGAATGGAAAAGATTAGTTCAGTCTCTTACACAGGGCTTGGAAAGGTCATCACCATCGAGCAAACTATGCGGTGATGCCAGACCAGCTCCTGCCATGTGGTTTTCAACAGCTTTGAGTTTATGCTTTGGTTTTCCCATGACTCCCAGCTGATGTTCAAGGACCATGCTCAGATCCATACCTGGATTCTTTGTGACTGCATCGGAGTCAGTTTTGGAGCAAATCTTGGCAGATGGTAGGAGCTGCTGCTTCTGTCCTGTGGCTTGACTTTCTGCTGTTGTTGTTAATGACACAGTTGTACCACTGTTGGCAGAGCTGGACGTGCTGTTCTGTATGAACTCCTTCACTATCTTTGTTTCCTCAGCCATTACCTGATTGTCTGCACCTTTGGCAGAGTCTGTGTATTTCAGTAGAAATGGCAACTCCGGGTTGCTGCCCTCCACGCTGTGAGCGGCTGTCACGCTGCCATCCTCCAGCCCCTTGGAATTCTTCTGGGAATTTACTGAATGCAGAAGGCTGGGGAGCATGGATTTGGCAGAAAGCTGAGCATCACAGAGAGCTCTTAATTTCATCTCCCTTTCTCTGTTTCCAATCATTGCTTTGTATATACTTTTGAGTCCCTCTGGTTCATCTAGCAAGTAGTTGCTGTAAGAAAATAGAATATGGCTGCTGTTAAGAGGTTTGACTTAAAATTGAGCTCTGCTTCTCTTGACTCCTCCTAAATCCTGCATTTCTATCTCATTAGTGTTCTATGTAAGATGTAATATCATTCTTAACCAGAATAAAATTTCATAATTTCATCTTTGATACTGTTTGTTTCCAAAGAACCGCATAAGGGGGGAAGGGGGGAATAACTTAGTTAATGCATCTATCCAAGAATAACTAAAGCAAAGTTGGATAATAGCATTATAGGTGTGCAAAGAATCATAATAGAATATATGCTTAAAAATATTTGTGGGTCAAAAATATATATTGATTGTAAACAAAAATCTAAGTTTTTTTGTGTCGAACAAGGTGATTCTTTGCAGGTACTGGGTGTGAATGAGGTAAACAAGCTTCGAGGTGGGTTACACTTGCCACGAGGAAGAACTAAATGGCTCCCTGTGCCATTGCATTAGAGCAGTTGGTAATAATTGTTACCCTCACAACAGTTTGTGAAGTGGAGAAGCCTTACCCTCACAGTTAAGCCCTGTGGTGGTTTCCATCTTGTCAAGAATTGTAAAATTAACCCAATGATTGTGGATGTGAAAAGAGCTTTCTGGTTTGTGCGCCTTGTATCCCAGTGTCCCTAATGGGAGAAACCTTGTTTGTTCTCGAGGCTCCAGCTTTGCATGGTTTCAACTTTCATGACTCAGTGAACCCTTAAATCTTTGCAGGGTGAGGGCCTGACTTTTCTTGGACTGACTGGTCATTACCATTCAGTTATCACCTGTAAGGCTTTAACAGAGCTGGGTGTTGTATTTGTAACTCATCAACCGTTTTTCATTTAGGGAGATAAGACTGTCAGATGGTTTAATTGTAGGGTGCATCACAAGGAATCTCTACACCCTCCAAGGTCCTCTGGGACCTTACTGTGGGACTGCTGTCAAAGTTGAACAATTTTGTGTTCTTTTAAGGTACACCTAAGTACCTATAATGGTTACCTGCCCAAAATACCAATTAGTGCATATTGTGGTGACCTACTGAAAACACTGATTTAAATTCCAGTTTGCTCTTTCACATCCAACTATGTTCAATAACTTTATTATCACTTTACTCTTCTTAGTTTGAGGAAAGACTGATGCTTTGTGCGGACACTATATAGATAGATACATGGTTCGTAAACAGCTAAAATTAGGAAATTCTAAATTGTAAATGTATCTAATTATCTCTAATCATAGGATTACTATAATCACTGTGATGCTGCTTCCCCCCTATTTTTAAAGAACATAGATACTCTCTTTACCAAAAACCTCAATAGATTTATATTGTAGATATGAAAATAGAATGTTGTTAGGCTATTTCTGACTACAGCTTATTTCACACAAGTTTTTGCCTCATCTTTCAGTGGGATTCCTGTCTCTGGTGGCTTCACAGGCTGCAGCCTTGATTCTGCAACTTCTCACTCAAATCTTGTACTAAAATCTTGTGGTTTTTTGGGTCCCCTCTTACTGCCTTGCACAACCTGTTGATATTTGTGCCCTGACTGTAGTTGGAGAGACTTAAAGTTGAGGTGGCTACTATGCTTCTTGTCTGTCTCTTGGACTTACATGTTAGGTTACTGGAGTCCCTATATTTGAATATGTTTGAAGATGCTGCATGTCATGTTCCTAGCTCTGATGCTTGCCTATGAAGCTTTGTCCTCTTCTCATGGAAGATTGTAAGCTCCTTTACGTGGTAGATAGTGACACCCTCAACAAAAGAGGTTCCTCCTGTCACCACCTGCTTGGGTGTTCTCAATAACTTGCTCTTCTGTATCCATATGCTCCAGAACGAAACCAGGAAGGTGAAACTTGTTGTTTGTTCAAAAGATTCCAGATACATTTTAAAATGAGCATACTAGCAATTTGCATAAGTCAATATTTTAAAATAATTAAGGATTGCTAAACTGAGCAAGGTCATGTGGTGTAATTTTGGCCACTGATGCTAGTGCAGCTGATGAATTGGGTAGCACCTTTATTGACAGTTGGTATATACTGAAAGGCTTTTCTTAATCTGTCTTTCTGTAAGTTTTCCAGGAGTAATAGAGGTAGCCGAGGTAGGGTATGGAAGCTTCCACCTCAAAGGTAAAAACCAGACCTAGCGGTGTCTCACTTGAGCTGCTTCCATTTTAAAGCAGTTCATTGAGTTCTGTACAGTAATTTGGTTTTAGCACTTCAGTTTGGCTGTTGTCGGAAGGTTCAATGACTCTGATCACCAGTTGCTCAAAGATCCCAATGTACTCTGCTGTATGAGTGTGTGTGCAGAGAGTACTTCTGTCCTGAAGAGCCTGCTAGCTAATTACAGAAAAACGTTGCTGAGAAATGGCCAGATGAAAGGTAACTCAGCTCAGTAGATGAACAATGAGTAGAGGATCATTATTCTGAACCCAATGATAGTACTTTAGCCACTGGACTTTGCAGCCTTTTTAATTTCATCTAAACTGAAGTTGCTGAGTGTCTCAGGCCCTTGTGGTTGTGTCTTGGCTGCTGCCTTCATGGCAGGGGTCCTAAAGTTCACAACCTCCCACTAAAGTAGCACAAAGGAACTATTTTCATCTGCTGGCTCTGCCCAGTTGCGCTGGCATCAGGGTAATTGCAGGTTGAGTGAGCTAGAAATCATGTCTGTTAGGCTGGCCTTGCTGCAGTAGACTTATTGCTAAAGACCAGATCTATATTCCTTTAAGAGTAAAATGTGTTATTGAAGAATGTAGTTAAGACTGTTAGTAGTTCCATAGTTCTTCACTGGTGTGTATAATGCCTTTTTTCCTAAGACTTCTTAGCAACTGGCAGGACCAAAATATGTGGTTAACTGAGCATGTGCTAATTGTAAAGATATTTCAGCTGTATAATTTAATCTACTGCTGTAGGCAACTCCTTGGGCTTCACTGGTTATTCTTGATTTACCTGGTTTCCCTCTTCCTGCATTTATTCTGGAGACTCTTATGATTTTAGCTTCTTTAGGACATGGAGGAGAAAGGAGCCAGGAGTCCAAGATGTAATTCCTAGGTTTCTACCTGACATAGTGTTAGGTACTTCCCTTCTGTGCCTTGGTGCCTTCATCTGTAAAATAATCTGTTTCCTCAAGTGCAAAGTTATTTTTTAAAGAAGATGAAATAACTGTTTACACTTTTATGTACCAAGCAAGATGGGCCAGGTTTGCCTGATATTCTGTTTGGACTTTTAAACTGGACATGTGCTAATGCTTGCTGATTGTTTGCTGGATTTATAAATTTTACTTTTTCTCTTTTGGGAGCATAGAGTAAATATTATCCTATTAATCTGAAGAGCCTGCTTCCTTCTCTGACTGTTATTTGTCCTGTGAAACATGATTTGGCATAAATTTTTCTGTGCTAAATTCAGCCTTTCTTTGTAAAGATCAGCTGTTTACAGTAGCTTCCTTATAACACTTTAATTTTCGATTTTGCTCCTTTTGAATGCTGCTTTCACTTCTTCCTGTAAATATTTTGATGTGTGTACGGTTGTTTTTTCTTTAAATGTTGTGGGGAATCAAATGCAGCAGCTGCTTGTGGTGCTTCAGAATTGAAGTAGTCAGATTTCATGGGACACACTTTTTTTTTCCCCAAGAAAATTAGTTATAGTGGAAAAAGTGGGAATAATTTGCCTCATTAGGAGGCTGTCAGACAGCAGTTGGTCTACCCTGTGCCCCAGGCTTTCACTTCAACAGGTTACAAAAGTCTGGTTTGGAAAGGTGTGAAAAGGAAAGCAGCAGCTGCCTTCACTAGAGCTTGGGCGATGCTTAAAAATCACTTACCTGCTCTGGAAGTCGATGCTGTCTTTTTGAAGGGTCGCTGACAGGTCTGAGCAGGGGGTGTGCTGCAGCGGTGGCATCAGCACCGGGGTGCTCAGCTCTTCAGAGAGTAGTTGAACACGTTTCCAGATCTCATGGCAGGCCTCGTCCAAGCTATCCTGGGGAGTGTCGTGATGGATCCAGGTGTGCCTAGGGAAAGGTCCCAGTGGGAACAGACCCTCAGATATTACTACTGGAGCTGGAAAGCTGTGCGTACCAGGGAGCATCTTGCAGCCTCTTCACGTTCACAGATGGTCTTCCTGAAAGTGGTGGTTTGTGTTGGTAACGAAGAGCCATGGCAACCACGGAACCATGGGGCCTGGCAGCTGGTGGGAAGGGTAACAGCTGGAAATGTCCACTGGGCTTCCAGCAGCAGGAATGGAAATGGCAGTGTTGCGTCCTTTCACAGGGTTGAGAGCGTTCCCCAGCATAAATCTCTAAATAGACTCCAGTCATCAGCAGTCAGCTGTCCCTGTCTCCCTGTAGCTGAGCTCTGTACTGCTTCCCGTGTGTCTGCAGATGGCTAAGCCCTGTGGAGTGCATGAAGCACTGTCCCTCTGGTCCTTTTCCCTTCTCTTGCCCTCGGTCCCTCATCTTTCAGTGACACGAGATAAAGAGCAGAGGCTTTGTGTGAGGGAAGTAGTACGGGCAGGAGTGGTGTCCCTGCTTTAGCATTTACTTCTACTTTTCCACAGCCCAAAAAGGAGGAGCAACGTCCCTGCCTGAGGCCCATCTAGCAACACATTCCATCCCTGCCCGAGCAGTTTGTGTCCCTGAAACTCTTCACAGCCCACTCCAGATCCACCCTCTGCAGCAAGCGGCACAGAATCCTGCTTAGCTGGGTGCACAGGGCTGCTGCTACTGTAGTGTTTCTAGTCGTGACCATTTCCATGCTTCCAGAAGCACAGTGGCACTTCTGCCCCGCCGTCATGGAGGGCAAAAATATCTCTTGCCACCTTGTAAGACCTTCCACTGCCATGGAAAAAGAACTTGTTTTCAGTTTTGGACCTTGCATATTTTTTCAGCATCAGGGCTACAGAATTTTGCTTTGGGTACTGTTTCTTTTCAACATCCTCTGTGGCATTTTGGGTGCTGGGCTATAAAACTCAATCCAGGTATGAAAATACAAGGCAAAATATTAAATATAAGGGAGGTGCAAACCTTCAGATATAACAGCTGTGTATTGAATTCTTTGCTACCAAAATCATTACTCTGTACACTAAGATCTTGGCTCTGTACTGATCTCCTTTCAGATAATCCAGAGCTGGACTCTCCTGTCATGTAAGTTAAATAGTGACTGCAGTTTCTTGCTGATAGAGGTATTATTCATAGCTACCTCTCGACTCATGGTTATGCCTGGGTAAATGCTCTTTTTCCCCCAATAGTGATAATACGTGATTAAGAGAGAATAAACCAAATAAACTGTGAGGCATTTAGTAGGATGTTTTGGGTTTTTTCCCCATACCAAATTACTAATTGTGGTACTTAAAATTGTAGGGAATGCGATGATGCTCCCGGTGTGAATGCCTTCTGTGGTTCCTCCTATCACCAGAGTGGTTGTATTTGTGAGTCAGGGTACTGTCTGCATTCTCTGGAGCGGGATGCATGTAGGAGAGAGAAAGAGGACTGTGGATGTGGCTTTGTGTCAAAACTAGAGGGAAAACCAGGTTTTGGCACTCTGTTTAATAAGTCCTTGATTTTTGTCAGAGTCTGTTTCCCTTCCTCCAGGAAGGTATTGTGAGGACTCAGTTCAAACCTGTGAATTACTCTCGGCTCCACGGATTAAACTGAAGCTCGGGGATGTTGCAATTGCTGTTGTTTTGTTTGGAGGAATCACAAACCAGATCAGACTCTTTTGGCATGGAGGGTGAGGTACTGTGTGATAAATGGAATATAAAAACGTTGGCTAAGTATCTGCAGAGAGGTGGAAGGCAGTGAAGTCTGAAGGCAGCAGACTCATTTCAGCCCGGGCTCTGACTGCGGGTGGCAGTGCAGAGCAGAATTTGTCTCCTGGTGGGTGCTTGCGCTGAAGACAAGATTTCTCTTTTCAGTAGAGAGGTAATTTTGCAAGGTGAGAAGTGAAGTGAGTGGTACGGGTTAGAAATGGCCTGTTAACCAGAACCTGCACACGCTTCCTCGTTGGAGATGGGTTGTAATCGAAGAAGCGGGTGATTGCAGTGATGGTTTCTGCTGTATTCATGGTCTTGTCCATTTAACAAATAAATGCAGTATTTTTTCCAGAGAGTTAGACCCTAAACCTTAGTGGTTTTGAGAAGGAAGCTTACTTGGGAGGAAACCCTTGATTTGAAATAGATATGATTTTATTAACCAGGAATAAAGTGGGTTTGTATCTCCTCAATGACTTTATTATGCCTGTAGATTGTTCTTGATGCAGGGCTAAGCTGACTTTGGCTCAGCCGATACCGTGCGGGTGTGCAGCAACCAAGTCACATCTTCAGCTGAATGCAATATTGGGATGGGGGGGGATGCTTGGAGGTGAATAGCTGTATAAGGGAAAACCAATGTATGGAGCCATGAAGTGTGGTACCCTGTTCTCCGATCCTTTTATATTTGGATCCGTGCCTTTGAACAATAAGGTCTATTTGAATAGGATACTGCAGTTTAAACAGACATAAAGCAACTCTTTCATGTAACAGCCCTGGTTGCCTTGGCTCTTGGCATCGGTTCACAATGTAGGCAGTGGAAGGATTGAAATGCAGAGGGGACACAGGGAAAGTGAGTGAGAAAGAGGATTGATTTGAGGGTGGAGGGACAGATTTGCAAGCCCTCGATATAATTTGTTTTTTAGCTGTCAAATAAGCTCATTCAAGGCAACCGGAACAAGACTGAAGAAGGGGGTTTTGCAGCAAGAAACTGCAGCAAATGCAAAACACTCGGGCAGGGGGATGGGTGGCGAGCGGAGCCGCCCGCCTTGGCTAGCCGCACGGCTGGGCGAGCAGGGGTGCTGGAGCGGCTCGGCACGGCCCC
>JAVJGI010010232.1:0-38558 GCA_035590275.1 Ibycter americanus
CAGCCGGCGGCTCTCCGCGGCGTGCGCTCGGGGCTGGAGCGCATCCCGAGCCGCTGCCTTTGGGAATTCATCTGGGCTCTCCCGCTGGCCCTGGAAATGTCCGTGCATCCTCCTCCTCCTGCCGGCCCGGCGCCTCACCAGGTACGGCGGCCGCAGGCAGCAGCCCGCGGCTCCGTGCGCAGGAATCGGCTCCTGGTTTTGTTTGCTCGTTGCCTCAGAAAACTTTCGTCCTTGTGCGTTTCGGGTCCCTGCTGGGGTCAGGCATCCATCCGGCTGACGAAGCCTAAAGGACGCGAAATTTAACTGGAACGCCAGCTTAGGAACTGCAGGACAACCGTGTCTAATCGAGGGCAGGATTGGGACGCTTGCAAATGCAGGTAGTTACAGACCGCACAGGCGCTGTATGTGGCATCGCGGGTAGGGTCCTCGCCATCACTTTCACTGCAGTGGAAGTTCAAAGATGCAAAAGACTCGGCAAGTGATGGGAGAGGTGGTCGGAGTCGTGGGGGTATCACTTTAAAGCCGTTAGCAGCATAGAGTTGTGTGACACATAGTACCAGCATGTAAAAAGAAAATAATTGAAAATACTCCATCCTGAAAGCTCGATTGGAGGGGGAAAAAAAAAAAAAAAAAGTCAAGCAAAACTGCAAAGAGTGCCATAATGAGTATAGGAGGAACCAGTTTACACTTTCAGGAAATGGTTATTTACACTATTTCTACAGCTACTAAAACTAGGCCTTTTCAAGCTATTATTGGTGAGATGGAACCTGAAGTTGCAGGCTGTTTTTTAAAGAAATCAAGTCCTGGCCTGTAGGCAAAAGACTTGCACCAGCTTACCTGGTATCCTATCTCCTGATTGAAAAGGGATTCGCATGGAAAGGAAGGCTAGATTCCACATCTGTGGCAGGAAGCCCTCAACCAACTCTTTTCACAAACAGTCTTTGCCTGTAAGATGTCATTATTAACTTCTTTGCACCATTCTTTCCAAATACTGGGTAAAGGCATGTAGTCAGGAATACACAGGACCCATCTCAAAGACATGAGCCGTGCTACAGCTGGCTGCATGGGCAGAGTTGCTGGCTGACAGAACAGCTATGTAGTAGTTTACCCTGCAATATTAGCTGCAAAATTGGAAAGTGCATTCTGATTTGTTCTGTTACAAGGTTCTTATTTTATCAGAAAAATCAAGGGAAGTAATTAAAAATAAATTAATTGTAAAGTGTCTTTAACCTTTTCATCCCCGTCCCCCTTACACCTGTCAACCTGCAGTGGAAGAACTGCTGGTAAATTCTATAGCTTTATAGCCAGCTTACATCTTCAGTATCTCTTGTGTCAGGCATCCTATTAAGCAAAAACCTGAGCAGATGTCCATCTCAAGCTCAGCCCTTACGACACGTTATTCACATCGGGAGGCTTTAGTGATTGAAGCCTGCATGGCACATACATATAAACTCGTGGAGATCAGGCCTACGAGTTTACAACCTAAGGCCTTGTTTGCACAGGCATTTATATAAATATATAAATATAATTGAAACTGGTGCCAATTCCTGTATGGGTAATCATCTTTGGAGGCTGGCAACGCATGTCTCATTGACCTGTGATTAGCATCTGTAGGAGAGTCTTGGAGGCATTTTGGACCACCTCTGCATGAAGATTCCCATCCACCCTCGCTGTGTTTTCTAACTTCAGAGGTGCTTAACCAGCCTTCCATGTGGGAAGTTTAGCAAGCGGATAGAATAGGCAAACAAGCGTTGTTCAGTTCATCATCTGAAATCTGCTCTAGAAACACCAGAATGCAAATAATGTAGGTGTCGTAAAGCTTGCACTGGAAAAAAAATCAGGATTTTAGTGCATGGAGAAAATATATACGTAATTTTTGCATTGCATTTATGTTTGTATGTTTTAAACATTCCTGTTCTTTCAGAAAGATGTATTGAAGGGTGAACCAGCACATACTATGTTATGTTCATGTTGTAAATTTAAAAAAAAAAAAACACCAAAAGTTATGTAATAACTAAAAAAAACCCCAACTACCAAAGTTTATGAAATAGTAAAAAGTGGTGTGTCTTTAACAGCTTAGGAATTAATTCTAATTCTGGGCTATCTCAGGGCAAGAGAAATTAAATTACCTCAGTTTTCAAACTTTCCATCATTTAAACATTTATAATGCATCAGAGAGGTCAAAACCCACTGCGGTCTAAGACTGAATGTGAACTTTGGAACAAATGGTTTCCTTTTTTTTTTTTTTATTCTAATGAAAAAGAAAGTAGAGGTAATATTTGCCTAATAAAAACACTTTTATGAATAAAATTACTCTCCCAAAATGTTACTGTGTTGCCTGCATGATACACTATCCTTTTCACTCTGCATTTTGTACCATCTGCATTGCTGTATTTTCTCTCATCTCCTCTGATCACTCTATGACAGTTTAAGTCTTTTTTTTTTTTTTTCCTAAGACTGCATGTGGTTTGTATACTTTCTGGATATCATGACATCAGTACTCAAACAGTGATGTTAAACTTGGAAAGGGGTGAGAAGACTTCCCTCTTAACTTCTCTATAACCCTCACACACCTCCCTGACCCTACACAGTGAGGTTAAATGCAATGAATAATAGTTTTGTGAAGATATTTTGTGTATTATCAATTTCATTAAAACCACTGAGTGGCATAGCCATGTTGGTGACATAAAAGCCACCTGCTGCAATCCCAGGAAAAGGACAATTCTGCCCCCACCCACAGTTCAAATATCAGAGATGCTGATTAAAGTTATTCAAGGAGAGAAGAAAAACAGGATGTGTAGCTTATATGAAGGCCGCAACTTGAGGATACAGCAATGATTTAAAGCACAGAGACTAAAGCTAACATTGGCATTAAAAGAGGAGGTAAAGGTTAGCTAGAAAATACCACCCCACCCCCCATCTTATTAGACATTATCAGCGTTCTCTGCTTTAGATCATGGTATTTAGAAGTTACTTTAATTTCTTGCAATGCCTACACATCCCTTTCAGCCAAAACATTTTGGAGCAAGGCAGTTCTCACGCTAACCAGGAGTATTTTATATGCTGTAAGAGGCAGCATTGGGCCCTGACTTTATAATGCCTCCCAGTGCTGGGTGAGGGCAGCAGCCTGGAGCCAGCTCCCTCGCCCTGATGCGTGGCTGTCCAGCCACAGAGGATGTCAGAGGCATTGGAGGCCCCGTCCACTGCCTGAGCTTATGCCTGCACAGCATCCAGAGTCCTCTCGCTGCTATCCTTTTCCTGATGTCCTCGCTCGTGCCAAGAAGCAGAATTCGGCTGACATACTAACACAGGGAAGAGCCTGCTTGGAGGATCAGAGAATACAGCCCCGAGGGCTTTGAGAAATAAGTCTTTATAAAACCTAAGACCAAAAGAAATGCTCGAATTTCCTTTACATTTCAACCAGGTATTTCCTTAAATGAACAAACATGCCACTGCTGGGTCTTCTCATGGGTTGGGGTTTTGTTTTGCTTTTCTTCAACTGAGACACAGGTTTCTTGGATCAAAAGCTCCTTAAGAACAAACGCAGAACTGAGAAGTGTGACCACCATACAGGCAGAGAGATTAAACAGAATAAAAGGGGGAAAAGTTCAATTAAATATATTTCCTAAAAATGCTTGGAAAACTAAACTTGATGAACTTGTGCAGCAGAAAACCACACAGAAAAGCACATCACGTAAGACCAGTCACAAATGTTCTCAGAGCGTTTGTCAGATCACAGAGCATCATACAGCATTCTCATTTTCCCTGTGTGGGTACACCGTGCTCAGCTTCCTTGGCCCCTGCAAACTGGGCAGCTGGGGAGCAAGGGAGCAAAACAGTGGAACGTGCTCCTGCAGCAACCCCACCTGTTATCTCCAAGGGCAGCTTTGGGTGATCAGAAAGTCAAGGCCGAACTTCAGTCCAAATTTACCCTAACATTAGCCTTTAGTGAGTGAAAGAAAAACTGTGGTAACACAGCATGCCTAAGCAATTACCTTCACATCTCAACAGGCTAGCAGTGGCAAAGCTGGAAATAAAACCCATTTTTCCCCCTGAATCCCAGTGTAGTTCTTCAGGTACCAAGCCATCTGCTCTGCTTTATGACCCTTTCTCAGCAGACCATATTTTAGTGATAACACACAGCAAAAATAAAAAATCGAGTATGAAGTATTTGCTCCATCAACAGTGCAAAACAGACCTTGAGCTGGCTCACCTCACCAGCTAAGACTAACTCTTGCCTAAGGACTTATCTGGAAATACAAAGACAGTATTTTTGAAACCCATACCACTTTTTTCCCCCATAGATCACAGCCCATAGGGCATATTGTGGGACTGCTTGAAGTCTCTGGCTGCAATAATTGCTGGCCCATCTCCTTCTCTCCTTTCACTGTGGGAGTCTGCAGCAGATAGATGCAACACAGAGCAGCCCTGCTGCTGGGACTGGACCAGCTTGATGAACTAGTCTCTTCCCCAGCCCTGATTCTCAGGGTGTAAAAAGTAGCATAAACTATTCTCCTAAACTATTTTATCAATGACCAATGTTTCTAAATCCTTTCTGGGGAAGATCAACAACTGAAACCTGTTCTTTCAGGTATATAGGATATACCATATCCTATGTATAAAGGTGGCTATAGAGAATGGCTAAAGTGATACATAAGCAACTGACATGTCTTTCAACCTTGCAACCAAAACAAACAACAGGGGCACAAAAGAGGGTTATTACAATTTTAATAACCAAAATTCTTAAAAGAGGAGGATTTTAAAAAATAGTACATTTAAAATGGATAAATCCGAGTAAGATCCCCCCTGCATACCTACCTAGTTACTTAGCAAATTTTGGAGCAGCACAGCCTACTTATTCCTCAGACTGTTTGAAAACATAGCGTGAAAAAAATAGCAAGCAGATGCTTGACATTTACATTCTCAAACAGTTCTGTGATCACTAACGTACAGCCTCAGAAACAGGTTGTATAGCCCATGTGCAAGTGTGTCTGTGTAGAGACAGAGCGGGAAAAAGAGCAACGGTACGCAAAACCACCCACTGCAATACTTTCACTTCTTTTAAAACTCTGCATTGTTGCCCAGAGACTTTTGTTGCCAGGTAATGCAAAAAACACAGGTGTGCAAGAAGAATGTTAGCGTTTAATGCCCAGCTTGTGATTTGGTACTGATTGTGACATGTTTCATTCTTATTGACCACCCAGCCTCTCACACCTAATTGATTGTTAGTTTAAATGTCATTATTTTCCCTCCTGGAGGCAAGTAGTAAGCCAGCTGTGTGTTTCCCCGTGTCCCATTTGCTAGGGAGAGCTGATTCTGAAACCTCTCAAACAAAATGAATGCTCATGCTAACAGCAACTTCATGTTCAGCCATTCAAAGGGCTGCTGTAGCACCAGCGGAGACACCAGCAGCTAAAGACAGGCAGCAATATCCAGCTGAAACCTTACTTACTATTTTTTAGTATTACAGGCTAGAGATGGAAAATAACTGCTATTCATTCCCTGAGGCTGCCACAGTATTTCTCTATGCAATATACCTTTCAGTACTGTCTTGGTTTAGTTTTAAATATCCTTAATTATGGAGGATTCAACAGCTTCTGTTGGGAGCTTTGTCTGTCCTCTTGCAGACCTTGCTGTTAGGATATTTCTCTTGATTTTTCCAAACTACATTTTTATTTTCTTAACTGCATGCCATAGCTAATTATAGCTGAAAAAGTGCAAGTAGAAAACGGGGTGGGGAAGAAGGAAACCCCAACCAGCCCAGGGAAAATATGGTAAACAGTGCTTTGAGATGCGCCCACAAAGCAGCAGAAAATAGGCAGAGATGGCCAGCAAGCAGCAGAGAAGTGAAGAAATGGGAAGTGAGGCAGAAGTCATGAAGAAAGTATGCAAGGAAGCAGTTACCTTGCAGGGAAGGAAAAAGCAGGACAACTTGCAAGGGCAGAGATTAATATAATTTGGGGGAGGCTGCAGTGACAGGTTTTGGGGAAGAGAAGAGAGGATCCAAACTACCAGGGAAAAATGGCCAGGGGATGCGGTAGACAAAGAATCAAGGGAGAAGCGGAAGAAAATGGTAGGGCTCAGGTAAATGAGCATGAAAAGAACTGCTTGTGCTTTTGTACCTACCTAAATTGCGCTTTGTGCCTCCTTAAACCAGAGGCAAAAATGCCTCAGGACAGGTCTATGCCATGAAATTGTGCAGGCCTACTTATACTAGTCAGGTGTACAAAGGGATATGATTTGCAACTGAGGTTCAAATTGAGCTAAGCTACCAAAACCAGCAAATGTTCACAGTTACGCAGTCAGAGCTATACTTTCACTGACACAGCTTGTGTCATTCAGATAATGATAAGATAAGCCACGCTGGCAAAAGCACAGTTTTGCCAATGTTAATTGTGTCGGGGGTAGATACACCTCTGCTGCAGCGCACAGGTGTATAACCACACCAATAGAGCTCTTTGCTTGTCAAAACAGTCTTGCTGTATGAGCAGATGATTGTCCATAAGGGGGACACAATTAAGACAGGTAAAAGGAATTCTTCTACTGACATAATAAAAAAATCACTTCCACAGCAGCAGCAAAAACTGTCAGCAGACGGTTTCTCCTGGCAGAAAAATAGCTTTGTGGACCACAGGGGCGTAAGATAGGGACGTGTTTTAGATAATTTCTGGAGCTTTCATACAAGAAAATACTTGCTTCTACAAAAAGAAAACTCAATACTTGCAAAGTGTCTGAATATTAGGAAAATGTGGATAAAAGCATTTAAGTCCTAATATTGACACTTTAACCTTCATTTATCATTCAACATTCACTTATCTTCACTTTTAAATAAAGGATTCTTCAGAAGAAAGTATTCTCAATACATTTTTTTGCATTCCTGTCTTCAACTTGTATAATAGATAACATGTTCCATAACCTTGTTTCCTCCTGCGCAATACAAAGAAGGTGAAGACTCTCATAATAAGCATTTAGAGGAAAGATTTGGTAGACAGGGTAGATGTGCTATTACTTTTTTTTTTTTTCTTTCTCTTTTCAATTACTTTGGTGGTCAGATGGGACTGTGCTCTATCTAAAATGAAACTTGAAAAGGAAAAAAACCCCAAACCACTATTATTAAAATGAGCGTAAGAGGGCTGTTACCTGAAATGATTCACTGAATGGAAATCTCAACTCTTGAAACGTATGTTTTCTAAGAACAGGGCACAGACATCAGCCTGTTCCTCAAAAGGACTCTGAGTAACTAGAAAGGGCAGAAAACATTTAAACTCCAAATTTTCAGCTTGCAGTCAGTGACCCCTGTGTTAACGTCTATGAAAACATCCTGAAATCCTAAGTCACGCAAAATTTTTCCTGCAACCTCTTGTGAAATGACAATAGACTGCTGTGGCTCTCTAAACTCACTGGTGGAATAATCTTCTCAGCTATGAATTTTGATTCAATGGCAACTGCAAATAAGATTTTCTCTAATAATTTTCCAAACAATCTTATGTACTCACTTCACATAGATCTTCTGAGTTTGTTTCATTAAGCTGTCTGTTTTACTCTATGTCCTTTCCCCCTCAGAAGTGGCTGAAGGTAATTCTTAGAGTGCAAATGAGCAGCCTAAATAGTTCAGCAAAATTATTCAAAAGATGGTCAAATGCAAAGAAACGAAAAAACAAGAAAAGGCCTGAGGGTAGAGGCTAAGGCTACTAAAATAAGGATTATACAGAAGGCAATCCAAGACAAGTGCTGAGGAGAACACTGCTAAGGTGCCCAGTAGCACAGTGGGTTGGAGCACTGGCTTTCTACCTCTAGAGACGTGGATGCAAAACCTGATTTAAAATACACATCAAAATGAACGTGATGAGTTCACCTTAGAGCCTCCTGAGTAGTGGTCCACATGTAAAAATTCCATCTACTACAGGACACCAATGTCCTCCACAATTACTTACCCCCTACACACACAAACACACCTGCTAAATCAGGCTAGAAAGTTGAATGAAAGGTCTCTCTGACTGGAAAGTAAGCTTGCTTTTGTTTTCTGTTCATTTTTACCTGGTATTTATAGGAGGTTTGCTATGGTTATAGTTATATGCAATAAAGACCTGAGTAGCGAATAGCACCCTAAGTGACATGAAATTCTGAACTGTGGTTTCAGCTGTAAGTGGCGATGATTCACCTCGGATGATCTAATCTGTCATTCTCTGGGCACAGACTTAATCAGTAAAAATCCTGCCTGATGTTTTTGTGTTAGCTGTTAAACCCCTGATCCACCAGCCAATGGACACGATTCACCACAGTCTGCACACTTTTCTTGGGATAATCTTAAAGATAGATCGACAGATGACGTTTCTGGTCCAGATTTCAGGTTACTGACACAGCAAAAGAGAGGAAATAGTCCCTGTGCCTACTTGCATGTGGTGATTCAGTAGAGCTGGTATCATTAGTCCTGTCCTATGATGAACACCGTATTACCTAACCATGTTGGAAAAGAACAAGCAGGCTCAGATTTCGTATCTGGAAACTGACAGCTCTTGTAAAACTTGGTACTTGGATAATACTGCGTGTAAATAGGAAGTACAGCAAAATCTTGTGGCAGCAAATATGGGCTAATGGGAAAAATGGAGAGTTTTGGAGAGCTGGGACAACAGTGGAATGAAGGGAAAGATGAGAGTGGTGTATAACAGTTCAGCATACAAAAGTTTGGTAACACGGAAACTAATAGAGACAGTTCCTGGCGTGATTTTGGGCCAGTGCTGAGTGCAGAGAACTGCTGTACAGCTGGAGTATTCGTGTGAAAATGTTAGCAGCATATGTAACAAAAACCACTAAACTGGAATTATACAGAAATAAGTTATTATTGAAACACAGCTGTACTTCGAACAAAGCGCTGAGGAATTTAAAAGACAATGATTTGCCAAAGGGAACAGCATAAACTTATCTCAACCAGAGAGCCACAACCAGTTCCTGTGGCTGCTCCCCACCGCTGAGTGCAAGCCCTGTTTGGCTGCAGTAATGAAATGAGGACCAAAAGCTTTAATCACATGGCATGCTCCACATCAATTTCTATATTTTTTCTATGTATTTCTATAAATTTATGTCCTTTCTTTGTATGAAATAAAAACACATGTCAAGTGTCTTGCAACTTTTTTCATCCTCTGTATCATTGCTATCACTCTTATCATTTGAAAGTTGATCACAGGGGAACTGTAATTATTCAGCTAGCAGCTACTGGTGATAACATCAAAGCAAAAGTATGTTTATAGGGTTAATGGATGATTATTTTAGCATCCCAAAGGCTTTGGACTGCCGTACCATCCAATTATCCCAGGGCTATGTGAGAAGAGGGAACTTCATGTAATTAGGAGGGCCTAAAGTAAGCTTTCAGGATCAGTAAAATACATCATGTCACAATTCACACTGCCAACTGTTTCTCTCCAAGTTTTACAGAACATAACATTACCTTTTTTAGCACTTAGAAAATTAAACAAATATGTTGAAAATCAGACTATAGAATTAGCAAATACATTTTCAGTTTTAAATAGAAAAATCATTACATTTGCCAGACATCATAAATGTACGTATCGGATTTACCACATCTGAATGAGCAAGAGATCCATTAAGTCATATGCTCTGCTTCTGCTAGGAACCAGTACTTAGTCCATATTCAAGAAATTAAAAAAAAAAAGGCAGGCTATTTTTTCCCAGGTAGGATGCCTGTATTTAAATACTTGATTCTGTATTTTCTAGACACCTACAGAGCCTGATTTTCAGTGATGTTGAGCACATTTGTTGCCTCTATGGCTGCTGAGCAACCCTGAAACTTAAGCATGTGAGTATGAATTAGATGCCGAACTACAGTCATTCCATTGTAAAAATTAATAGCATAATGCATATAACCAGTTGTGTGATCTCTGATGGAAATGGGATGAAAATGAATGGAAACACTTTTCTGCATCTCAGGTAACTGCCCAGACTACTGGGATATTGAGTGAGTCACCTTTGATTCAATAAACCCTCCCCAAGAAGGGCTTAATCAGCAATAATTTAAGTGAAAAATTTGGGATGTAAAAGTAAAATTGTGTTTCAGAAATTTGTGGAAAAGTTCCAGAGCAAATCTATTTAGCAATAATATGTTCTCTGAATAATACCAGGAAGTTAGTTTAAAAGTGAAACTCTTTAAGAAATATTAATATAGAATCCTCTACAGTTTGTAAAATATGCTGCAGCACTTGAAAACCGTTACTAAGAAAACACGTAAAATTCTTCACAATGAATTCTAAACAGTTGGGAAAAGTGGTGGAGACCACGGTGATTAAAGGGAGATAGAAAGGTTGCTATGAACACAAAAGAGAAGGCTTTCAGGAATACAAATAATAAAATGAAGAAATAGGTTAAACTTTAAAGAATAGTGACATAAGTTAAAGGCTGTTTATATAGTTAATTTGAAAATGTATATGATTAGTAAGGTTTTCTTTGATTACCAGGCACCCTAATAAGGATTTGGAAACAGGGTAACGAAATGACCTCCTCAAGAATTATTCTTCTATAGCCTCTATGCATAGAAAAATGAGAGGACAGAGTCAGCTATCTGTGAAAGGAATACAGTTTCCTGGTAGAATGGGAGGGAGTTAGTGTGCACATAGCAGCAAAAAGAGCTGCTAAAACCATTAAGTGTATTAAAAATATATTAAGTGCATAAAAAATGCCAGGTAACTGACATCCGCTTGTAAACGTGACCTGCAAACATCTTTAAACAACCCAGTAATATTAGAAGATTTTTGCCAAATGCTTCTGAATATCACAGGGTTCTATGAGTCATTAACTTAAACACAAAATAGCTGTGTGTTTTGTGAGTACAGAATTCTGGTGATCTGCTCTTAGCAATGATCCTGCATGCTCTCTGCTGGTCATGTCTCATCCATAAACCCTTTCTGCAAACTTCAGAGGGCCCACAGTTAGAAAGATAAATGTTGTCTTATTACAATGCTTTTCATTCTTTGGGGCGTATTTTTAATTTCAGCATTTTATTTATCATTTAGCATTCACATTACCTTTCCAAAGCAAAATTCCTGATCCCATTACTCAGACACACTGCTCCATTGTAGGAATATACAGAATTATAATATCACCCACACAGTGTTTTCTGGGGCATTCTGTGGAAAACAGGTGTCTGACCCAGTACAAGGCTGTTATAGAATCTGGGGACAAAATGGTGTAAGGATGAAAACGCTCAGATTCAGATTAATAAAATGTACAACACATACAAGTATTGCACCATGAATATGTTTTTTATATATATATATATAAAATAACAGCCTATATAGTCTGTTGCTTTAGAGGAGAATTTTTTATTTTAGGGGATGAGTCGGAGGAGGGTGAAGGTGCAAGGCAATTACTTTCCTCCCCACCTCCAGAATGAACCTAACCCTAAATCTGCATGTCCATTTCAGTTACTTTAAAAACAAAATTAAAACTATGCACTAGTAAACAGATACCAGATTAAGGAACAGTGCCTCTGGTATCAAAGTTGTGTACGTGATTCAGTGCAATGAATTTTTATTTTTATTTTTATTTTTAGATCAGAAGGATTTTCATTCCAAGTTACTTCGAGTTTCTCATGAAACAAACTCAGTGTCACACTGAGCATATCCATCAGCAAGAAAAAATAAGGCAATGTAACTGACAGGTCTAAATGCTTATAAAACTGTTCCTGAATTAGCCAATGTTTGCTACATTCTCCAAGACTAGTTTCTGAGGCCTGGTCTGAGAAAAGATGAAGTTACAGAAACACTGACATACCCAACTGTAAGGAATTCCAGAACTGTGCAATTTACCTACTATCAGTTTTCTGTAAAATATGAAGAGATAAACAGTAGTACTTAGTAATAAAATAACAACATTTAAATGATTAGAAACCATCCTGATTTCAGAGAACAAAGGAAGAGGTATGGTGCATATGACATTTACTACCTCCTTGTAAGTATAGACTGTCTCAAGGTTAATAACTCGTTAAAAGAGAAATTGCCTTATTTTGTTTCTCCTTATTGCAAATAACTTCTGCCAGGATCCTGACAAGATCTTAAGAAGACCACAGTAATGACATCACACTGTATAAACACTTTCTTATCTAAGATGCGCTACTCTACCCTACCCAGGCTGAATAGCAGAAGATGCTAACCTTGAAAAAAGTTTTTCTGCTTTGTGTATACCAATGCAGTGTTGGAGAACTCCCCACAGGGCAACAGTGGCATGTAATACTTCTGCAACAGCTATTGCCATCTAATTTCATGTCGTGTTCTTCACCAAGAATCTTAAATCACTTTATAACTAAAAGGACAGTTTTGTGAGCCCCATTGCACAGCGGAAGGAACTGAGGCAGTGAGAGGGGAACTAATCAGCAAGACGTAGAAAGGCCAGGAACAGGAGCCCCCTCTCCTAGCTCTGGTTCTGCTTATATCAACAGCGTGCACCTCAGTGCATGAAATAGAATAAGCTCTCATTAAATGAGGAAGAGAGGTGTCAGCTGTATAATCACATTTAAAGAAAAAGTTTTAGAAATCGCATCAGTGGCTGTGATAAAGTTCTACTTTTACAGCTTTTGAATGCAAACCAGACTATAGCTGGACCTCTGCTCTATGCACACTGGTAATAAAAAAGAATCTGCTGGTCCTTGACAACTCAGGAACAGACACAGAAATAAATATAGGGAATGATGGACTGATGCTTTCAGGAAGGCAAGCTGTGGGTTGAAGAATACAGTGGAAAAAAGCAGAGTGTCAAAACACAGAGTGGGAGGCAAGAGGAGGAAAGGTTTAGGGGAAGGATTTTGCCTTGTCCAGTGGTTTTTTGTGAGGCCACTCATGACCCTAAGTTTTAGGGTGAAAAGGCCTTGTGACACAGCAGAGCTGGTGTGTGTTTGTCACACGGAGCAATAATTTGAGGAGGGTGTACAGGTGTTTCCTGTGTTGCAAAAATCATCTCTACAGAGGCTCTTGTTTGCTATTACCCAAGACTTCAAAGAAAATACCAAGACAGATGTGTAAATGGTCCTGTCAATGCCAGGATCCACCATCTATTCTCTACTTACCAAAGCAGACACACACAGCTCCTGGGAATGCCTAGGAGGAAGTATCATCAACAGCAGCTCTTCAAAACAGCCCTAGATGTAAAGAAGATTCTTCCTTTACCATTCCTTGGTGGGAATTCATGTACATGTCTAGAGTTGGGCCCTACATTTTTGTAACACATGCACCTTTCTCTCACTATCCTGATTTTTCTTAAATTCTTATGCTGCTGACCAGCTATACTGGAAGGCCCTTTCCTTTATCAAAATTTCTTTTTTAGTCTGAGCTGGTACACTTCAAACCCAGTTCCCCTTGCTCTAACATGAGGCTACTATTTGTTTGCATTGGCTTTCATGTGAGGAAGCATATCCTGAAAAATGCCATCGACAATTTCTTCTAAATCCTATTTTATGTTTTTGTGCCTCTCAGTTCTGATTTTTCAGAGCAAGCTGTATACAATGAGATGATTTTCAGAGGTGCTGAATAACATGTTCTGACCTGAAACACTTTCCTACTCATCAAAAAAAGGGGTGCTAAGGAGTACTGAGAAATCTGTGTTTGGAAAGGGAGAACCAAGTTGGAAGCTAGTGTACTTTGCCAAGTCCTTATCCATGTTTTTCCTCCTCAGACCTCCAGTGAAGAGCAAGCTGATGGCTGCAGAGGAGCTGATCTGTCAAGCACTCTGACTGTGCCCTGAGCTTTGGTGGGAGGACCCATGCACAGCCCTGTGACCTGAAGCACAGCCCTTTTGTAGGAGAGAAAAAGAGTGCAGCCTTAGGCAATGGAACCTAATTTCACTCCAAAGAGTTCTAGTTAATGGGAACTCAGAGAAAGCAGGATTATACCACAGCGACTGTTTCCAATGGAGTACAAAATGCCTGCATCTCCCATGGTCCAGTCGCTGCGTAGCCTCTCCCGTGGGTGTTGGCTGAATTACAGCAAATTAAGATAAGGGAAGCTGGGTGGGTAATTAAGACTTTTATATGCACATTTTGAAACCCGATCCAGTGAATTAACGGCTAAAATTTTGAAAAAATAGGGTAGGTTAAGCATTTTATGTCCACCATGTTCTTACTTGCATGATGCAAATCTTTTGAGCTCCTTCTGAAGCATCTCACTGGGAAAGGGGCTATAAATCATTAAATACCTGACTTTTGTTGTTTGGGACACTACAAAACCCAGGGAAAGTGTTTAATGAACATTCTTCTTGTTCAAAGCATTTCAGTAGTTCAGCTCTGATATTGTTTCAAAACTGTTTTCTCAAGGCCCTCCAGCACATGGCGTTAGGAAAAAAAGTTGTCAGACTGGTTTTAACACATCTTTTCGGTACTGATAAGCAAAAGTTCACTGAAATAATTCTCAATAAGATACACGTGGAATATACCTTTCTTAAGGCTTTCTTGTTGAATCGAAACTTTAAGGAGACCTGTTCCATTCCAAGCTTAAGCAGCCTCTTTCAAAGTTATTAGAAAAGTACAGGGATGCGTCACATACTGTGCTGAAGACAGTCTATGTCACATCCTGTTAACCGTGTCTGCTTTTAAACCTGTTTTGTAAGTACAGTGAGTGGCTGACAGTCTCCAGCTGCAAACAGCTTTGAAACTACATGAGTGAGTTTCAAAAGAAAGCCAGACGCTACTCTGTGTTGGTTGCTAAAGGTAAAACACTCGATAAATAGCATGTTTTTCTTAATGAAGTAAACGATTTAATCTTGAGACTACTTTGCTTAACAATGCCATCATTAAAATGGTAATGGGCTTTGAGGTCCCTATTCAGCATAGTATGGCATCATACCTTTGCTGCTATTGTTTCATCTTGTTTACACAGAAGTTTCTGCAATTCAGTCTGGTAAGAACAAGATATTAACCAAGGAAATAAATCTCCAATAATAGCATGTGGCTAAATCTTTCAATCTATCTTAATAGGGCCCAATCTATCCTCTCCCTGAAGCCAGTCAGCCACGTTAGTAGGATGCAAAATAGTTCCCCTGCCAGGTAGAAACAAGATGAGCTAATAACTTTTGAAAATTATTATTACCTATGTTGGAAACAATGGTTTTAAAGGCCAAAACATGCTAAAATTACTCAGAAAAAAAGTATTTTACTAAACCATGCACACTAGCCTGCTAACATGATGTGGTAAAATTTTATACCTCTTTTTTCTCTCTAATAACCAGGGGGCTCAACTGAACACAGCTAGAAAAAGCCCTATCTAAATAGGTTGGTTTTTTCCCCGCTTAATTTTCCAGTGTACAAGTTAAAGCAAAACCAAAACAAAAATACTTTTGCAGATGGACTTGGGTATTAGACCAGGAACCTTTCCACGTTTCCTTTTCCATACTTTTGCATTAACTAGCCTCTCACTGCAGGCTTGGTCCATGCCCAAAGCTTGACTAGTCTATGATGCCATAATCAGCTCCTGTTCAAAGCAGCCACAGGTTGTAGGTCTAATTCTCTGTTATACCTAAGGTGGACTTCGTGCCTTGTCATATTATCTGGTCCTTCTGGGGACCTCTAAGACATCAATACAGATTTACAGCGGCGTCAAGGTCCCTGCCATTTACCCTTGAATAGAAAGGCCTTTGCCAGAGCCAAGAATAACTAGAAAGCAGCAACCTTCAGGCCACACCTCCTTCCTCACATCATCCCTAAAGAAAGGGGCGGGGGGAATAGATAGGAAACACCGTGCTCCTACACCGAGCACAGGAGGATTTTCTTGTGACTGTTTCTATAAGGCTTAACATGCCCTTTGCTTGTCCAGAGGGGCATAAAAAGGGCCCAGCCTAACAATGAAATCAGACCCTCCCTGCCAGTAAGTGAAGGAATGGTTGCTACCACAAGGGCTTCTTCTCTGTAATATTTCATTTTTCCAGTTCACTGGGTTGCCTCAACACACATGGAAGTATGCTAATAATAAGTGGGACCATCAAGACTTCTTGGCAGGCCGAGAAGAAGAAGCTTTGTAACCTGGCATTTTCACCCAGTAATGGGAGAGACTTGTGGGGTCCCCCTGCCCAGATCTGTGAGACTGTACAGCGGCAGAGGACCCTGCAAGCAGATGGCATGAAAGACTGTGGTCACTGACTGTTCTGCATTGCCAGGAGAGTTGACAAAACCAAGTAATGTTGTTCCACAAAAAATAAGCACAACATACCTAAGCAATTGTTGATCTTAAAGCTGTGGATAAAGACTGTCTAAATATTTTCCATGACTGGAGGCAATGGGCTGCATTCATCTATGAGGTATCCCTCACACCCTTCGCTGAGTTCCTTTTAAGTAAAGCTTTGTGGCCCACAGCACTTAAACCATTATTGAGTTCTACTTTTTTCTTAAAACAGGAATAATGGTACAGTAGATTAGTTACATTTCACCATGAATTGCTTATGTCCATGTAACTTTTATTATTAAGTTTAGCTTTTAGTAGCAAATTATTTGGGAAATCAACTTGAAAAATTATCTCACATAAAAAGTAGAAACAGTAACATTCATTGTGCATCCTTGAATGTCCTTGAATTAAAGGGCATGGATGCTTTTGAACACTGAGTAGCTTTCAGAGATGAAAGAAGCCAAAGGGATGTTTATTTATAGCAATACCTCCTTGACAAGTAATTCAAAGGAGTAAAAGGAATAGGTGCACAATTTGCTCCGGTGACTTTTGTTCCCATAATGAAATGTACATGCATACCCTCATCCATTGACTGGATGGATACCTATCTGTTGCATGGCCTGCACTGACACACTCGGTGTGTCCCCGCACTCCTGATGTGTGTGTAAGCCTGACAGCTCAGTTCTCCTCTGTTGATCCTCAGGCTGGGAGCAGAATTGGTCCCATGTATATACAGCAACCCATTTTTTCTTAAGAATACTAGTGCTTTAGAAAAATCGCAACCCTCAAAGAAAACTGCAGAAGAAGCGGATATATCACAGTTTCTGTCTTCTGTGGGTTTTTACAGTTGTTCATTCTAACTCTGAAAATCAATTCCTCACCCCTGTGAATAAACACCCCTGTGTCTATTTCTCTGTAAGAGGAAGACGGAAATCAGATGATAAGAACTGGAGGGAATAGGGAGAAATGATACATGTCTGCACCTCAAGTTGAATATTTTTTGCTTGTTCTTTTAGTTTGTTTTCCACTTTGCAAGTATTTAGTTTGGGGATTTCCTATAGGAGCAGGGCTGATGAGTTCTCTCCTTTAATTTGAGTAACAATATCGAAAAATGTCGATCTAAAGTAATAATGCTGAAAAGAAGATGGATGCAAACTTAAGGTTTTGAGTCAGCGTTCACCTTCTTTCACACCCCTTAACTTTCAAAAATTCAGGCCATCAAACAAAAGTTATTGCATGCAAAAGAGCTGCACAGGGCTTCTGCAGAGTTGTGGGTGAGCTCTGCACCTCATGCTACATCAGTAAGGCAGTTTATTTCTATCTCTGTTTTCTTAGTAGTTTACAATACATAGGGGATGAATTCTGAGAGTTTTATTGCACCAGGAAATGTAAAAGTTGTGTACTTAACTAATACAGTTTGTTGGGACGTTTTTTAAACGTTTCCTGACCTGACTGCAAGAGTTATCCAGCCTATACAGTTTCAGCTTCCTCCTCCTCCATTAGCAAGGCTCACCTATGATATTTACTGCATCATTGCATCCAAGCCAAACTTGGTTACTGCGGCAACTAAGTTTTTCTTCTCAAAGGGTCACAGGGAAACACATCCTTCAGGATCCCCTAGTAACCGTCAGCGGTAGGACTGGGGAACATCAACAGTGAAATGCCTGCTTTCCATCGCTAAGGCAGCGCCGCCTGCGCCTGCAACAAGGGGGGCAGAGTCTAGTTACATTCCTGACCCACTTTCACATCCCTCCCTCCTCCTCCTCCATCTCCTCCTCCCTCCCTGAGCACAGCAGCAACCAGCCGGGCAGCAGGAGCCTCCATTTAGCAAGCCTCACACACCCGCAGCCACCAAGCTGTGTGCTGTCTCCTCGCCAGCAGCAGAAGCGCAGGTTTCCCCAGCAGCATGCGGGAAATGGGAGGGGGAACCACAAACCTCCAGGAAAAGGAGGTCTTCCCTCTCACCACTGTATGTGCAGTGATGGTGCTTCTGTCTTTTGTCCAGCCCTTTCACACACCCACACCAAATGCAGAACAAGGCTGTGTCCCTTCCCTCCACTCTCCACCCGGCTGGACGGCCATGCTTGCTCTCCCAACACCCTTCTGCCATCCTCTCACCTCCGGATTAGCCCGGGCACACGTGTCTGACTGTCCTGCTCCCCTTCTCACCCACCTCCTTTATGTAACCCCACCATTCCTCTCCCACTCTCACACTCCTGGGGCTCATCCCTTTCCCCAGATATTGCAAAACCTCCTCCCGCCTCCCAGCGCGGCGGGCAGGTAGGTGAGTAAGAGGAGGGAGCTCCTGACTGGTTTTGCATCCTGCGGCTGCTCACAGCTCCCGTCTGTTACCCTAGGAGGGACACTCCCTTCCCCTGCAGGCAGCTGAGAGGGATTTCACCCCACGCTGGGGGCAGCCATTAACCCCCGCGCCCCACCTCACCTCGCCTCGCCTCACCAGGGACTGCCCATGTATCCCCGGCCAGCCTTGTGCCCGGGCAGGCGCGGGCCTTGCCAGGCCGCGGGAGGGCCCTGCCGCTCGGCAGGGGGGTGCAGACAAGGCCGGGGGGTGGGTGGGTGGGTGTCCCTGCTGCGTTCGGGGGGCAGACCGGGTCTGGGGGTGCCCGTGCTCCCCGCAGGACCGGGGGTTCCGCCTGGCCACTGGCCACAGCGGGGGACACGGGGCTCGCAGCATCCATCGGGCTGCCTCAGCGCCGCCGGCCCCAAGCCCAGCGGCAAGCCAGCCATGGCCTCTGCTCGCCCCCGGCGTGCCCTGGGCTGCGGCTGCCTGACCTTTGGGAAGTAGCTCTTGGGTTTTCCAAGCAAATCCCCGTTGCCAGTCCTTGCGTGCAGGGGACCCAGTAGGAGGACGTTGCCACAGCCCCTGGCTTGGGGAGCCGGCGTGCAGCGACACGGGCTGCGCCCGCCTTGTGCCCGCTGCTCCTGCCCATGCCCAGGGGGTGCCCCTGCAATGCACCCGCCTGACGGGTGTCCCGCCACACCGCCCAGCCCGTGGCAGCATTTGTACCTCTGCTAAGGAGGGGGTGGAGGGGACACATGCTGCCAGAGTGAGCAACATCAAGCAGCCCATCTGCTACAGGGACCAGGAGGGGTTTTCAGCCCAGGGCTGAGCAGAGGCAGAGCAGAGCCTTTTCTGTTCAACACTCAGGATGTCGCCCAAACCCTCTGCTCTGACTTCACTGCGTCACAGCATAACCAAGTCCCCTAGAAAGAAATGTACTAAACTGAGCAACAAACTCCTTGGTACTGACAGAAACGCAGCAAAAGACTGGAGGATATACAGGAGGCTGGGCAAAAACCTATCTGGGCGCTGGCAGGACTCAGCCCCTGCCTGAGCCTTGGCTGGAACAGCAGATCATTAAACTCATGTAGATTCATCACTCTTCTGGTGCTGCCTTTGCTAGCGCGCTCGGTTTCAAAGGGCACCTTCTATTCTCTTTCAAGCCGGCTGTTTTCATAGCAGGAAGTTTTACTGCAGTGTGGCCACTTGCCAGAGAAGGGCTATCACCCGCACCCGCACCCCTGCCAATGCTGCTGGAAGGCGTGTGGCAGGTGGGTAGGAGTCCCCCCACATGGAGATGAGTGCACAGGCTCTCCAGGTGAGCAAAAAGCATGAGATGCCCGTGGCTGGATCATCTGATGTCCCACAGGGAGCTCCCGCTGACCACCAAAGAGGAAACCGACACTTGCAGGAGCTTGGAAATTCATTACCATGTACGCTCTGCAGAGGGAAATAAAGTCCTGAAGAGAGAAGCAGCCCAGCAAGTGCTCTGTGTCCTTTCAGCAGAGCTTGATGAGGCATCTTGTTCCTCAAAGCATGAAGATTGGCTCCTGAGAGCAGCTGAGAAATGGGTCAGGTCTGAGCCACTGCTGCAGGGTCTGGGCAGAAGGACACGCAGAGGGACAGCTGCCCGGCTTCAAGGGCTGCACGGCAGGCGGTGGGAGCCAGGCCAGACACTGCTTTGCTCCACCAGCTTTGTTTCAGGTTCTGTCCTTGCACACCCCTCTAGAGCACCTCAGCCAACAACTCCTCTCCAGACAAAAACTTTACCTTTAACAGATCCAGCATGCTTCACAGTAAATAAGGCAGCCTGCAGCATTTTGGGAGGTCCCAAAGACAGAAGCTATGGAAAGGGAGGGGAAATCCAGGAAGAAAGTATGAAATGGGAAAAAGACTAATGTCAGATATCCCTGGAGGTTAAGGGTTGCAAAAGGAGGCTACAGAAAGAGAAAAACATGCACTAGAGAAGCTGTTGTGCTCAGGGAAGACTTCCTCCTGTGCTGTTGTCACATCTAGGTCAAGCTCATCTTCTCCCCACCACTTCAACGCTCCTGACTGGAGTGTGCATCTGTACCACATGCTGAAAGTTTCTTTCACTTGTAGTTTGCATCAAAGTAGCCTCATCCACACTGGTAATGGGTAGGATATCAACTGGGAAAAGACTAGGCACACCACTGCTCCTCTGAGACAACACTCAGTGGTACCCACGTGTGAGATGGGTCTGCCCCAGTCCAGACCAAGGCACCTTCCCACTGCCTCCACGGGTCATTCAGAACTGACAGAAGCGTCAGAAACACAGCAATAGTGTCAGGGCTTGGTTAGTCGCATGGGGATGCAAACTCTTTCAAGTCCTACCTTCTGAAGCACACCTGGCTGATTATCTTCTCAACCTTCACACTCCTGTGCTCAACACCGGCCAAAACCCAGGGCAAGCTTTAGGCTTTCTTTCAGCTTTCCCAGCACATCAGTTAGGGGCAAGGCTAGGACCTGACAGAGACCCAAAGGAACTTCTCCACCTCCTTCCATGAAGGCAGCATCACCACAAGGCCATAGTGACAGCTCCCCCCATCTCCTTCTTGTCCCTGAAGTGAGTCCAAGCTGCTGTATTCTAGCATGAAGCAAGAAGGCCCCGGTAAGGATGAGATAGATGTTCTCCCTGTCTCACATCTCTGCCCTTTCAGCTGGCAAGCCATGGCCTGCCTGCCCTCTTCAGTGCAGCACTGAGCTACTTTTTGCTTGGCAATGGTCAGAGCTGCCTCTGAGGGTTCCAGCTTCCCCAGGGTGAATTCCCCTGGCCTACACCTGCTGACACAGAGAACTGCCACAAGCCAGCTCTGGGATCAGCTCCAGCACCCCACTCAGCCAGGAAAGCAGCCGGCACGGTCAGACCTGGCATATGCTGCCACGGTGCCGAGCACTGGCCAGAGCCCACCGTGACCTGACCCGGACAGAGCACAGGAGGATGGCGTACGTAAAGGTAACATTTACTGAGAGATACAGAACTGAGTATTATGAAGGACTTACATGGATGGAGAGGGTAGCGACACCACTGCAGAGGGCAGCTTGGACCCCCTTCCCAGCACGCCAGGGAAGGAGCCGGACGCTACCGGACAAGTAACACAATGGAGATAACTGTGGCATATGCGTTTGTAACAAACAGACCATCATAACATACATTTCTATGGGATCACATCTAGTGATTATATAAATCCATATAGAGATCGCTGTATAAAAACTTTGTAAAAAATACTTTAAAAAAGTGTAAAAATGTGCATTCAAAAGCACGGCCGACACGGACAGCTGGGCTGTAAACATTATACTGAGAGTGTGCTTGTGGGGGGCGCCTGCGCCACCAAGCCCCGACAGGCCTGCCCACCAGACGGGGCTGCGTCAAGTGTTTGTGGTTCTTGGGTTCGGGTTTCCCTCTGGAGCCTGTGCCAGGAGTGGCGGCAGCCTCTGGGCAGGGCACCGGTGGGCACCACACGGCTGCTGCTCCTCCGCCTGCGGCCCCTGCTCCCCACGGGCGCGTGGTCCTCACGGGATGTGCTGCAGCATCGTGGGTCCCCGGGGCCGTGAGCAGGCTGAAGGGCCGTGATGAGGTATCACAGGGAGGTTGCCCTCACCGGCGCCACCAGCCCTGCTCCCAGGTTCAGCCTCAGAGTACATGGTTGACAGGTTCCTGATCTTCTCTGTCCCCATATTTGTTTGGTCCATAGTTCCCAAGGAAGCCCACTGGGTCCTAGCTGCACAGTTCTTCATACAGTACATACATTAGAGACCCTGGAAGACCCTGCGCCACTGTCTCCTCCTCCTCCTGGCCCGGTGCCACCTTCACTTCTTCTCTAGCTGCTCCAGCAGTGGATTGGCTTCACTCTCTGGCGTCTTGATGCTGTCTGTCCGCACGATGCAGGTGGGACGGTGCCGGTTCAGCATCAGGATCAGCTGCTGCCTCTCCTGTTTCAGCTCTTCTATCTGGGCCTTCAACTCAGCATTCATGAGCTCCAGACGCTCAGACTCCTAGCAGGACAGAAACACAACCACATGTGACTTTACTCCAGCAGGACAGGATACAAGGAGAGCGATTTGGCCAACAAACCACCTCTGCTCAGCGCTGCCCCTCAGCCCCTGCAGCACAGAGGCAGCCTGAAGACCTGCCAAGGCACCAGGTCCCTCCAGGCAGTTCATCCCCAGCCTTGCTGCCTTGCATTACCTTGTGCCACCGCAAGGAAATACACAGCCACCTCCTAGGACAGGTCTCTGCCGAACCACAGCAAAACCCCTGCCTAGCTGCTTTCCATGGTCTGGAAGGGCGTTTGGAAACAAACCCATGTTTAAGTTTCACCCTCCATCTGCAAGGATCTGCCCTTGTGAAATGGCTCCTTGTCTCCCGCTGCGTCATTTGCCCATGTCCCACCACCCCTTGCAGAAAAGCAGCAAGGTGCTGTGAGAGTTCTTCTGCCTTGGGTCACAGATGAGAGGGCATCTGGCCTCTGAATGGGGAAACCT
Organism: Ibycter americanus; assembly: GCA_035590275.1. Classification (NCBI taxonomy): domain Eukaryota; kingdom Metazoa; phylum Chordata; class Aves; order Falconiformes; family Falconidae; genus Ibycter; species Ibycter americanus. The sequence continues at coordinate 22,963 of JAVJGI010010232.1, forward strand.
TCAGGAATTCGGGCAAGGGGCCAGCACACTGTCAGTCCCTGTCATGTGCCACACTCCCACGGGTGCTCCTGCTCCAGCACCGAGGCAGGGACACCATCAGCCCTCTCTCCCCCAAGCCCAGAGGCCGCTTCCAGCCGTCTCCATCCCTGGTACCACAGGCATAGGCATGTCTGTGAGCTCTGCCTGGGCACACACATGGCCACCATCTTCATAGCCTCACAGAAAGTGGGGCAACAGGCCTGTATTTTCCCAGATAAGGGCACAGGAGCAAGGGCAGGCAGAGGGGCAGTTCTGGAGAAAGCGCTGCCCACAGATGGGGCACTTTCTAGGGAAATACCCCCACCAAGTCCCTGCTACATCCTAGGGCAGGTCAGGGCACCCACCCGTTGCAGGAACTCCGTCCTCTCCTTCTTCTTGTTACGACATCGTGCTGCTGCTACTTTGTTTTTCTCCCGGCGCCTTTTCCTCCTCTCCTCTTCCTCATCCAGCTGCAATGAGATGGAGAAGCCCAGATCAGAGCCAGCAGGTGTGGGGCAGGGTAAAAGGTAGGGCTGAGCACCTGGCAGCCCCGCTGGTGGCAGGGCAAGGAGAGGGGTAGCAGCCACCCATGCCAGTGGCCACCAGCAACATGGTCTAATCCTCACCAGGAACCAGGCATGCTGCTGCCACAGCCTCTGACTCCACTCTGTGGGGACACAGGGAGGGAGACCAGCGCAGTACCCACAGCTGGGGACCTGGCTGGCAGGGGACAGACTCTTTGCAGGACTGCTCCCTCCTCGAGAGAGCAGAGACAAGGGGAATAAAGCTCCATCCTGCAAAGACGGGCACGGTTTGTCACACAGCTCTGTGAGCACAGTCATTCATAGCACCAAACATGCAGGCAAGAGCGAGAAGCAGAGAAACCTGAAAGATCCCCCAGCTGGGCCTGGCTGTTCCCCTGCTTCCAGTACACAGGACTGTCTGCTGCAGCTGCAGCGCTGGCTGAGTCACAGGGCCACTGCAGTAAGGTGGGGACAGGTCCTGCATCCCCTGTGAAGCAGCAGGACACGGCAGTGCCTGCACTGTTCACCATGACTCAGTTGCTCTGTGCTGTTTGACTCAAACCACACAGGCCAGGCCAATAAGCCCTATGGTTTGGAAACCCATAATCAAAGTATTTAGGGATATTTACTACAAAGCCTGTGTAAATGGCCTATGGCATGCTTACATCTGAGAACCCAAATCAGCTCCTTCAAGAAAAATCTGAGTGCTGGAAAGCCCCATGAGGGCAGCATCCAGGTTATACACTCTAGCATGGCTAGGGAAGAACAGGTCCCCAGTGTCTTCATCCACATTTGGCCTTGGACTCTGAAATTTTGAGATGTCAGACCAAACTGCCTCATTCCTATCAACTGATACCTGACAGCACACATCTTTTCAAATGCAGTGCCACCAACATTTGCTTTATGAGCCCTTCCACAGCTTTTTGCACCTTCTCTAAGGGTAGCTCCAGCCTGGGAATGCAGCCACATCCTTCCCTTCGTACCTCCCCAAGTCACTGTGGTTGAGCGACACATCTCCCAGATGAGCCTCTCGCAGCACATCATCTGAGCAGCCTTGCTGCTCTAGTACCCGGGCTTGGGCATCTCAAAAGGAAAGTCAGAGAATCCCAATGCCAAGGACAACGCGGTGGTGGGAGTGTGGAGCCACCAGATTACCCCACACATAGGTACACCAGTGGTGCCTGCAAGAAACAAAGGCTGCAGGTGCCATCACCTGCAGCAAACTGCACACTGCTAACATTCACTGAGTCCAAAGCCCACTAATCAAAACATCTCAATGTGATGTCCAAGGACAGGATGAAACATTGAATCAGCAGAGTTAAGGTGAAGGGGGTACCTTCAGTAAGCTGCGTGTCCAATATGCAGCATGTAGTATGCTTTAGAAAACAACGTCCAAGTCTTATAGCGCTAATAGCTTTTGCCTCTTCTCTACTTCACTTCCCCAGCACTATACCAAAGTTGCTACTTTAGCTGAAGCTAAAATATTAAGTAAAGTCACCTCAAACTATGCACAGACTTCCATAATGCCAGGCTTCTACCATTCCTTTGCCAAGGCAGTGCCATGGGGCATCCTGCGCTACATTCACAAGAACCAAGATGGGAACAGCACTGATGCCCCAAGTGCAGTTAGGCATGGCCAGCTCTCACTACACCCACATAACTCAGACGTGGCAGACGTTTGAAGTGACCAGGAAGGCTCCAGCTCCATGCTCTGCTGCCTTTTCCTCCTGGCATGACCAGGATACCCCATAGCAAAGGCATAAACAGCCCTTACAAAATTTCCATGCAGAGTTTAAGAGGAGGCAGACATCAGGGTAGCCACCATTCCCCTCCGCGCATTTACTAACCACTCATCTACCCCCTTAGACAGCTTCTCAGCCTTTCAGTTCAAGGATTATCAGGAGGGTGCAGAGTGGGGACACACACTTACAGCTCCAAACCTCAAGTAACACACCCCAAACTTTCCTGCAAAGTACATTGTGGGTTGTAACAGGAACTGGAAGAGCAAACAGACCGCACAAGCCTCAGAGTATCCCTGGGAGCTGCCTGACACATTTCCATGCCCTGTTGCTCCATTCGGTGAGAGTCAGAGATTAAATGACCTGCCCATGTCCCCTTCAGCCTCCCATCCACCCCGCAGAGGGCCCAGCAAAGGGCCATGTCCTTTACATGGCTACAGATGCTCAAGGAGGGTGGCTCAGCACAGATAGTGGCAGCTTGAACTTTTGGCTCTGCTTTTTGATCACAGCTCCCATAACTTCAAGAAAACAGGTTTCCCCCTCTCTGCTTCTTCTTGATTTCAGTTCAAGAAAGGTGACATGGCCCTGGTGTTGGGGGGGCTTAGGACTCTACTCAGAGGCATGAGGGACAGTGATGGTGTACCACCCCACAGCATGTCTCAGCAGCCAGTCTCCAGGGCAGCCCTGTGGGCAGAAGGTCTGGGGTTGCCTCCTGAATCGCTTCAGCCAGCAGCATCAGGGACCAAGGCGATCACCAGCCTGAGGGGCAGGGTTCTGTCCCAGAGGGAGCACCCCAGGTGGATTTAGGTGGCAGAGGAACTCAGCCACACCTGCCTCCAGCTGCCCCAAGAAGAGGGCAGCCCGCCCACCACACTGCAGGAAAGCCAGCGCCCAGCACCCACTGGGTGGGTTTTGCACACACTCCCAGGCACAAACACCCCAATACCAGGAGATGACGGTCCCCACAGCACAGCAGCGAAAGCCGCCTGTGCCCCAGCTCGCGAGGAGCCGCCTGCCCTCCCAGGCGCCGCACAGAGCATGGTGTGCCAGTACCCAGCATCCCGGGCTCCGGCTCCCTGCAAGAAGAAAGCAGCTGCAGGCTGCATTGCAAAATTATGCGTGGGCAGCTTCTTGGCTACTCATGGGATAAGCAGCTACTGCTTCACTCCCCCAGGCTTTCGCTGCAAAGCCTGTGCCAGGGGCAGCTCCATTTGCTGTCCTCAATTCCTTGGCTTCACAGGCCATGCAGGGGAGGAACTGGCTGCAGGAAAGGCAGCCATGTGGGGGCTGCCAGTGGATTTCCCCTTATCTTTCCTCCACACTGTATCTCAGTAACTGGCTCAGAGGACACTCGCCACTTCCAGTACCTGCTGTGGGACAGAGTTGCCCCATCCCTGTTATGCAGAGGCCAGTGAGACCACGTCCTCACACCCACTGAGCAAAAGCAGCTGTTGCAGGGCCAGCTCAGAGGTGCCTGAGACACCCCAGGGAAGGAGCTGTGCCTGGGAAGACAGCACAGGTACAGACTCCCTCTTTCTTCCCCAACCCAGGAAGCAAGGCAGGCATTGCACCCCATCTGCTGCATGATACCCAGGCCAAGAGCCTGGGACAGCATTTGGCTTCAGCCGCCAACCCACAACCGCTTTGCCCATCGAAGGACCAAAGCCATTAGCATCCCTGAGGCCCTTCTGATGGCCCACCACAGCATCCTAGCCTCAGCTCCTGCCACTGCAGAGCTGCACAGTCCTCCCCCAGGGGATCTCCATGCAATACTGCATGAGCTGACTGGACACCCCCTTGGGCACCAAGTTCCTGCGCAAGGTGATCAGATGGACTCGACTTCATCATACCAGTTCTCCCTGCAGGAGTCCACCACAAGGGGCTGGGGGGAAAGAACAGGCACCCTCCCCACAGGTAGACCTGGGTGCTGCTGAGCTTTTGCTCTAAGAGTTGGGCTAAATCAAGCATCAGCACCCTTCGGAGAGTGGCTGCTCCCTCGAACTGATCTTTTACACCCTCCAATGCACAGCTCATCACAGGCAGCTTTTCACATCATCTACCACCTCCTCACTGATGTTTTCAGAGAACGCATGTCACCCCATCCTCACATTGCATCATCTGATGCCTCATGCAGAAGGATACCCTCACTGTTCAGAAGGGTTGTTTATTGGACTTTCTGACAGCAGCCACCACCCTCACCAAAGTGGAGCCTCCAAACTGACGCATTCCCAGCTCCGTCTGCAGGCAGTGGGAGGTGCAAACACTCACCACCAGTACAGCAAGGGTCAAGGAGTCAAAGACTTGACAAGCAACACACAAGGCAATCACACAAGGAAAATGCCGTGCAAGTGTCTCCCAAGTCCCTGCAGCCTGGTTCCAACATGCCAGCCTGCAATACTGGGCAGAAGCCACCAACCTTTCCTGTCCCAGGAGCCCCGAGGTGAAACCAGGCCCCCCCAAGGAGCGGGGCAGGGGCAGCCCCAGCCAGCAGTGCCCGCGGCACAACCCGAGTCACCGCTGCTGTTCAGCACTTCTCACCCACGTGGCTCGTCCCCGTGGGAAAAAGGCAATGCCAACGCCAGCAGCACCAAGGACTCGTTGGCAGCAGAGATGGGATGAAAGTATCGCACAAGCCCTCTGACAGGCTGCTCGGCTCCTCCTTTGGGTGCATGCCTCAACCTAGGGACACAGTGGCTGCGCCAGACCCCACTCCACAGGCAGGGCTTGAGTTCAGCCAGCTTCCAACAGCTGCGTGGGACCAGTCAGGTCTGGGACACTAAGGCCACTACTCCCAGCCTATGCTGCAGGGACACAAACTCAGGCATGGGGAAGAAGCAGCCAGTGAAGCAGCTGCCAACACACATGCACATCACCAAACAGGTGGCGTGGCATCCTTATAGAACACGTTGCTGGCCACCCTGGCAGGAAACAAGCACAGGCAGGACAGAAACCCAGGCAGGTGCAGGCAATGGCCCCGCAGGGCCATCGGTAGCCAGCAGCCCCCAAGACTCACCTCACTTTTCACGGGCTGGGGTCTCTTCCCAAGCTTCACCTCCAGGAAGTGGAGCGGTGAGATCATGGCCCCGATGTGGCGGATGTCGGCGCACTTCAGCTCCTCGGCGGTCAGTGCTGTGCCAGGCAGTCCCGTCAAGGGGCCGAGCCCAGGCAGCGCACCAGCCGTCAGGGACGGGTCAGGGATCTGCCCTGGCATCATAGCAGGGGAAACAGCTTCGTAGGCTGGAGGGAGAGCAAGACACAGCCCGTTACAACCCAGCTACAGGGTCTCACGACACAGCACTGGCCGATTCTGTTCTACAGTCCCATCACCTAACAGGGTGCGAAGCAGGAGAAGAAGCCGCTCTTGCCCAGGGATGGCAAAGGCAAGGACTAAGTAGAACCTCTGTGAGGGAAAACAAAAATATATGAATCCTGCTAGAAAGGATATGCTTCTGGTGTGTAAATCAGGAAGGGAAGAGACCTGAGAGGCAAAGCACCAGAAGAACAGGAGCTGGCTGCAACAACGGTGATGTGGTCCCATGGACTACTGGTTTCGGCACACCTTTCTCTGGAGTGCAGAAGATGAAACTTTGCTCTTAACTGAGTTTTGATTAATGTGTATGTTATTAAGACAAGAAGAAAAACAGCACAAAGAGGAACATAATATGCCTTAGGCTGGATTTCTTCTGGGCAGGCTGAGCCTGCTGGTCAGGGCTGGGACACAGCACACAGCAACCAAGAGTAAAACCACGAGAGAAAAACTTGCCACTGAACAAACATCTCCCAGCACAGACATGAGGAAGCAAAGGCTGGAGGGGAGGGGAAATGGAGCAAGGTACAAAAGGCTGCTTCTATCAGGAAAGAGAAAAAATTGCAGCACAAAGTGAGAATAGGATTGGGACAAACTTTGGTAAGTCACTTACAGGCAGAAGAAAGCGGGTTACCAGGAAATATGAAGAACAAGCAGCTAAGAGATGAAGAAATACAGTTACATCTAAAATGGAAAGCCCACAGAGCTGAAGCTGTTCTATTAGCCAAAATGCAAAGGGAGCAGGTGGTTGCTGGCTACAGCGCAAGTACATCCCTGTTTGTGTAACTGGCCTGGGACACTCACAAGTGACCCAGTTACAACATGCAGAGTCAACTTCTGTCCACACAGCAACCATTCCCACACACTTGCAATGCAACTCAACCACATGTCCCAGTGCTCGTGCACTGCTCTCCTTGCTCTGCTCAGCCAGACCAGTCCCAGCACATGCTGAGAGCTTCCAGGCATCCACCCCATCCTGCCCCTGCGCCTAGAAGCAGCACCCACACAGCAGGGAGAAACGGGCTAATGGAGCGGACCCAAAATCTCATGGAGCAGCTTCCCATAACCACAACAGCCAGCCACAAGGCAGGATTCAACGAGCAGTTGGATGAGAGTTGAACGAGGGCAAACTCATGCAAGAGGGGTCCACTAAGGACCATCAGTCACATTGGTCTGCACAAACTCCTGGAAGCTTTGACAGCACCATCTGCCAGAGTGAGGAGGTGCATTAAGCAAGGCATAACATGCGCTTGCCCTGCTCTTTCCAAGGCATCCACTCTGAGCTGCTGAGAGACCAGGTGACAGGTGACACAGACTTTTGGTCCAGGCAGTACAGCTGTGCACACACACATTGTCAAGCCAGCTGCCACAGTTGCTCAGCACTTGCCATCCTGGGGTTACAAATCTATGTCAGTAACAGGCTGAAAACTTGCCTAAAGCTGCACGTGAGACAGGACTGTTGGATCACGGAGTCACAGAACAGCTGAGGTGGGGAAGGACCTCTGGAGCCCACCTGGTCCAGCCCCGCCCCTTTCCCAAGCAGGGTCAGCAGGAGCAGGTTGAACATTGAACAGGGTTAATCATGACAAGCAAAGAATTAAGGATTTCTTGGTGCTCGTACATCTCTACCCAGGAGATTATTTGGTATATTTGTTAATGTGAGGGAACAGGAGATGAGCAGCAGCGAAGGAAAGCCAATCATACAGGTTAGTCAAGGTTAGAGAGGCTAATGCAAGCTCCACAGCTGCCAGCACGGGTGCTGTGCAAGCCACACTGGCATGGCAGACAAGGGGATTTGCATCAGAGAGTGCCTATAAGCTCCAGTATGCTGAGCTGTCATCCACTCTAATCTGCCACCAAAAAGGTCCAGGTGTCAGCCTGAGATGTCCCCTGGCAGAGTTTGCTCAGCAGACGGCAGCAGTGACCAATGGGATTTGGGAAAGAGCATGGAAAGCAAACGCAGCAAGACTGTGACCCTAAAGATGCGGTGAGCAGGAATCAAGTCGTCTGCTCCAGTCACCCTTCAGGCAGAGAGACCAGAAAGGGAGAGCAGGGCAGTGCTCAGCAGTGCTGGGGTGTGTGTGGAAGAAGGTGGCCCCAGGGGAGGTGGTCTGCACAAGGAAGTTAGAGCCTGAAAAGGAGAAGATGGGAAAGATAGCAGAGACAGTGACTTCTGAAGCAAAATGATACCACCCAGTGCAGTGGACTCCTGCTCATCTGGTGACAAAAAAGAAAGAGAAAATACTTGGTATTGATACTTGACCTCAGAAAAGACTACACATCAACTCTTTGAGATTGCAAGGACCTAAACTGATCCAAACTATTCATTCTTACATAACAATCTCTAAACCAGACAGCTGTAATCCTGCATCTGCAGTGGTTGCCTTGTACAGTGTCAGGAGATGCCTGCTTGCAGCCAGGCTCTGAAGCTGCACACTACCTCCCTTCCCTTCCCTTCAGGCTTACACGTGGCTAAGATGCTTCACTCCTCCAGAAGCCGGGCACCATCCTACCCTAGGCTGCACTCCAGACAGAAAAATGCAAAAAGTTATTTGGGGACTGTGCTTAAATCCCTACCATCCTCCTCGGAGACTGCCCCTCTCCAGCAGGAGAGCACAGTGGCATGGTAAAGGGAAGATGAATCCACAGGCTCTTCCCAGGACATACTGCCACATGCCTCAGCTGCGTGGAGTTAAATTCAGGCTACCATTTTGTGATAGCTTTATGCACTGCAGAGCTAGCCATTTCCCAGCCGCTGCCGCTAAGCAGACATGCTGCGGCACTGGGGATGAAGCCTGCCAACAGCAGCACACCCCCGGCAAGCTGCTGCACACCTCTTCACCAGCAATCCCATAGAAGTCCATCCCCAGTCTGAACAGTTTGGGCTTAAGTGAAAATAACAAAAAAATCAGTAGCTAAAGTATATGAACACCCTCTTGAAGTCTCCCTCCTGCAAATACCACACGCGAGCTGCGATGGCACACACTGATTCGGGGCCCCAGCCCACCCTTCCACAGGCTTCAGGCTGGGACCGGACTTGAGCCCAGCACTGGATGCCTAAATCCATTCTGGACTTGGGGGACCTGGTTTTAATTTGTTGTCTTCCATCACAAGATGCAGCTGACAGCACTCAGGCACTGGGCTGGACAGTCCAGGTCCTCAGCTAGACCGAATTCAGGGTCACTGCAATTTATGAAATAAGGAGGGAGGAGAAACCTGGCCACTGAGCATCCCATTGCGCTCCTGAGCCTGGGGCAGCTCCCCAGGGACACCTGGTTAAAGATTTGAGAAAACATTGTGTTGTGGAAAAGGGCCCACATTTTCCCCTCTACCTCTTTGATCTGATACCTTTAAATTAAAATTTAAGGCCATTAATATGCCTTGAAATAGCCCCTGTACTAGTGTGACACCAGGCACAGGTGAGAGTGAAGGAGCTGGCCCTGTACCTAACATGCTCTAGAAATTTATCCTGGATCCAGGGACCGCACTGCCAAAGCCCACATCACACCCACATCAGTGTAAACTAAATCTAAAGCTGTTCCAACCAAAGTGCCAGGAGCCACCTGGAAGAACATGAACCTGCACATTAAGATGAGCTGAGAACTAGGTGGGAAGAGGGAATTGGCTTCTATAAGTGAGATCTTGCTCAGGGGTCACGAAGCTCAGGAGCACATCAAGACCTGCCAAGAGTCAAGCAGAGTTAGACCTTGGAGAGGTATGTAAAACCATTCCCAGCAGGACTATAACCATGGAAATAAGAATCGAAGAAAGAGAGATGCCACCCCTCTTTGCAGAGCAGGGGTACAGTGGGAGACCAGCACACCCAGTGCTCGATGACCCTCAGCCCCAGGCACTGCCACTCCCTGCTGACTGGAGGGACTGTTGTTCCACTCCTTTTGCCTCTTCCTCCTGTAAGGGAAGCTTTCCTTTCATCCCAAGTCCCAGATACTTTCATTTTCTTTTCTGATTAACACTAAAGGTAAGAAGTTGTACTATGATTGTGTCAAAAAAGCCAAAGCATGTAATTCTATTTAATATTTTGGTCTTCTTCCTGAGGCTGTTACCCTGGAAGATGTCGACAAGCCTGCCTATAGCTCCACTATATTTCTACCATGTTTGCATAGTAGGGCAGAAATAACTTTGAAGTTCAACAACTGAGTTAGACCTTTAATTTGCAATTTTTCAATACCCACATCTTGGTGGATGGGGCGAATACAGCTGGTGCCTTGCCAATTCCTGATTTCTTTCTGGATATTCCCTTGCAGTGTTTGTTATTTCTAAGGCATATGAACCAACTCACCTCTGTGTTCCTTCACTTTCTAACACAGGGCTTTAGCTGGGATTCTTATTAGATTTTTTTTCTTTTCAGAACTGATTATAAACACAGTCTTTTTTTTTTCCCTCGATGCCAGACAGTCTTTCAGCGTCTCCTCACATGAGCCGAGAAACATTGTGTCTTCAGTAAAACCTAGCTTTCTGGTGTCCTACAGCTGAACCACACAATTCCTGCATTGTATCAGCTATGCTTTTTCACATAATGAAGCCAACAGCAAAGCAAAGCAGTGAGGGGAAAGAGAATGTGTAGTCTTACATCTGACACTGGGATCTGCATGACGCCAGCTGCTCAAGTTTACATTCACTGTAGCTGTGCCTTCTGCACTGATGCTATTCATCATTCCGTGCCACAACATCAAGATGCTCCAGAGTGAATCGGGAGACAGAGAAGGCTTTCTTAAAACTTCAGTTCAGCGATGAGCAGCTTGTGTCATTCAATGCTCTCTTCAGCAACTATCCTTGCAGCAAAAATCTGGTCAACACGTGATTTCATGGGTCAAAATTCAGTTTGTATTTCCTTAGCTTTGCCTCTGCAATCCCCTTGTTCTGGTTAAAACGCTGTAACACAAGACTTGACCTCTTGCCGAAATGTCTGTAAACCCTCCTAATTATTGCAGTCACTTTTGCATCCTTGCTTTGGCACTGTTGTCGTTGTGGTCTCGGTCAACCTCAGGTCAAGCTCAGTTATTTTATCAGCAGCCTCATCCCCAGAGAGCTGACAACAGTACAGCTTCCTTCGCTCACCTTGGTTTTGCTGCATCTTTCCCCATCAGTGAAGAGTGTTTCTGTGCTTTGTCCCCCAATTATGTCCTCCTGGTCAATGGTTTGTGACACTGGTTGGTTTAATATTTCTTAAAGACAGTGCCCATTACTCCTAAGTTTTTCTCCTGTTGCCAGGGTCTGTTGTCTTCTGGAGCCTGTGACCTAGTGGGAGGAAGCTTTACCAAGTTGTTACTGTCCCATACAGTTGCTCAGCTTCCTCGGTGACACCGTCCCTGCATACCCTCCTATTCTTTCTCCTGCAGTTCTAATCTTCATTTGCTCAGGGTCTGGGGTCTTTTTTTCCTTCCCATACTGATTTTGCTGCTGCTTTCTTCTGGGGACTGTTTAGTTTTTTTGAAGGAGCTGATGTTTGCACAGCAGTTATGGCATAAATCTAACATGCAGCATAAATCTAACGTGCGTAGGCATAATCCACGTAACGCAGCGCCTCCAGGGGCTTGTACTCTGGTTGCTAGCCTGTATTCACACTCCTCCTGCCACCTCTTCAGTGCTGTTCTTACCCACAGACTAAAACTGGCACAGGAACGCCTAGCTGTGTTGAAATAGTACGTTCATTTCCCTGTGCAGAAACTGCCGTAGTTTGTATCCTCTGTTCCCCCAGGACCATCCTATGCATCCTCACTTATCCAGCGGTGCTTTCTTATAAACCCAATGCAGTTGCTGTACCAACAGCATCGTTGTGCAGATAGGACCATACCACCCCAAAGCAGGCTCCAACAGTCACATTTCAATTTAAATTGCCATTACTGTCTTATCTCTGCTGTCAGCCTCCTTGGCAAGAGTGAGGGCTGTTTGCAACTTTATTTTCAATTTTGCTGTCTATAAATCACAGTTTCTTCCAACATAATCTATTTTACATGCTCTGACATCTGCAGTGGTTGATCCAAGTACCCTTCCGATGCTCGAAGAGCCAGTCTAGCACCTAATATTGCCAGCCAACAGATTCTGACACTAAATACCAGCATGTTTCTTTTTTGTCCATGTTAAGTGCTGCGCTAAGGCAAAGTCTGCCCTACCAGCCCTTCTCCACGCTGCCTGCAGAACCAAGGCCATGCTTGCCTGTTGGTCTCTCACTCCAGGCTCAGCCTGGGTGCCTGCCATTACTTGTCAGCTGCCATGCATCAGAGCACTGCCAAAGTCTGCAAGCCACCATACAAGCAATCTTTGATCTCTTCATCAGTGTGTTAGCACTTCACGTACTATCACCATTTGTACATACGGTCTTGGAGCACCTAAGTCACAGCAATGGGCCTTTCAACTACTCCTGGCCAACACACAAATAATTCTGCTGTGGAGATCAGAAGTAGTGCTACCGACCATGAAAAACAGCTTCTGGTTCCTTAGATTTTGCTATGGCTTTATTATCATTTTCTACCTTTTTTTAGCTCCTGGCTATCAAGTTTGGTCAGCCTGTATATCACACATTGCAACTTTCTAGTTCCTTCTGTTAGCAGAAAGATGATTTATAAGAAAGCCCTTTCCTGACATGCCCAACTTCTCATGCCCCAAGAATGTGACTTCCTAAATGAGACAGGGCAGTTGGCTATCACTTCTCTGAAGCACAGAGCTGCTTGCTTTTTTTCCATCTGGACTTTTCTGGCTGGGGAGACCGCAGGATGCTGAGGGTCAACAGCCTACAACAGACCTTCTTCCACTTCAAGATGCAGCCCCTAGCGAGTGCCAAATAAAGCGCAACAAGGCTGAAGGCAGAAAGCCACAACCCCATATTCCCAGTGCCACAAGTACCTAGCCATGCAATTAGTTTTCTTCTGTTGCCTAAATTGCGATAGCCTCCCATTCCCCCACAACTGCTATTTGCTCTACATGCATCTGGTTTTGAGTAGTACCTTACAGCAGGTCACCCCATCTCCTGTCTAGCTTCTTCTGGTCTGCACTGTTAAAAACAGTAATTTGCAGTGCCAGTGCCAATGGCCACACCAATCAGTATTGAAGTTATTTGCCAACCATCAGAACACAGCAGCAGTCAAGCCCCTTGGTTGTAACCTGTCTTTTCAGATACCCATGCAGTAGTGCTGGCAAACATGGTCTCCAAGAGCCACTGCACATTCATTCATTCATCTGCTGAACCTGGCGATGCCAAGGAACCCTCCACCTGTAGCATACTGAAGAGCTGCAGTGACACCCACTGGGGTAAAACTGTGCATGCCCTCTCCTCACCAAGGACCTAACATTACTTAGCGTTTTATGGCATCAGGAAGATTCTCCTTTATTTAAAGACCAGTTTAAGGCATAATCACAGCATGGCTTACCAAGTGCACTGAGCTGCAGCATGCCACCTTGGTATGCTAGACACCATAGTACCTCACTGCCTCCACACCCCACTTCCATCCCAGAGGAGAGTCAGCTCCTACATCAGGTCCTGAGTTTGCAGGGCCAAAGAAGCATCTGTGCCCTTCCCCCCAGCTGCTGCCCTTGCTGTTCCCTTCCTCCCACAGGTAACCCCACACAGTGGGAGAAGAGCTGCAGGGTTTGTGAACACCGGTACATGTGATGTACCATCCCAAACTCCCAAAGCTCCAGTGAGTGGACTGCAGGGCCACAGTGCTAGAGGGAGGAAGAAGCTGTGAAGGACAGTTCCTCAGGAGATGGAAATCTAAACCCATTTGTGCATGGGAACGGTCTGGCTCAGTCCTGCACATCTAGTTTCACACAGATGGTAGGAGGAACATCCGAGTCATTCACAGACAGGCAGCTATGAAAATCTTTCTGAAAACAGGAACGCAGAGAGCCTTGCTACCTCCCTCCTCTTCTCCATCAGGGAGGCATGCAGCTCCATACAGGGCACCCACGGGGCAGCCCCAAGCAGACAGCCTCTCCTCAGCAGAAGGAGAATTTTGCTAGTAGACACCCACCCCAACTGACTCCCATCATCAGGCCCCCACACCTGCCTGTCTGATGCTTTGACTCCTTATCCCCATTATGAGGAGGGGAAGACACTGGCCCACCAGTCCTCAGCTTTAGAAATAACACCTTCTTTGCCATTAGCAAAGCAGTCAGCTCACAGTCTTTCTTTTTCCCCTGAGCATTTTCCTCCATACCTTCACAGGGTAGTAAAAAGCTCTAGTTTAGCATTACACTGCCCCCACCACTGCAATGCAGCGACTGACTTGTAAGCAACCTGTGACAGTGGGGTTTTGTCCAGCACCTAGCATAGCAAGGCTTCTCCATTGCAATAATTCATTGTGATAACTGCAAAAAATTTGCAATTAATTATCACAGTATTACTATTAGCAATTGCAACTAATTATTTGTGGCAGACATTTAATAACGTTGCACCACCCGCTGGACGGCAGTACAGAGCAGGTGGGTAAAAGCTCTCCAGTTTCTACCTGAAGCAGCTCAAAGTGGTTTGAGGAAGGAGGAGTATCCCAGTCTGAGCTAGGCTGCAGCTCAGACACTGAGGTTAATGACCGACTTGTTGAAATCCCCCAGGACCTTCCATGACCACATGTGGTCAGGGCTGGAATCTTCAAGAAGACAACTCTACTCCAGCACAGAGCTCTGCCCTGAGGGGCCAAGGATGGACTCAGATGAGAGGGGCCCCCCCTACAAACGCCTCAAAATTATGCCCTGAATGCCAGGGTCATCCACAAAGACCTCTAATCTATATAAAGACCAGCTCTGGCTAGTTTGCAACAGCCCTACTTGGCTGAGAGGCCCATATGGACCCTCAGCTCCCTGGCTGCATGTTAAAATACTCTGCAGTGTTTGGATTGATACTCTGGACAGCCCAAGCAACTGAGAAATCCATGCAAGCAGCCGTGCCCCCTCCTTGCCGCACTGGCACTGCGGGACACGTGCAGGCTGGCAAGGGGTCCATGCTACACACCATGACTGTCACCCTTCCTCTTGGGGCCAGGGCCACCCAGAACAGCCTACTGCAGTGAGAAGGCCCTCTCAACAGCTTCACACTGGAGACACTGCGTGCTGCCAAGTACCTGGCCCAGGCAATGCAGCTGAAGTAGGAAACACTAGCACAGGGAAGGCGACCACAGAGCAGATGCTCAGCGCCGCCTGCACTTGAGCAGCCTAGTTGGACACAGTGCTCGGATGGAGAGGGCAGTAGGAGGTAAGAGGCATGGGGGAATCTCTACTCTTCTTTGACAAGGACCGCAGCACAGAGACCTTTGCATCCTGTGAGGAGGGAAACGCTCAGTGCTCAGCCGTGAAGAAGAGGGAGAAGCATCCGTGGGTGTCTCAACTAGGCGACAGAGGCAGCAGCCCTCACGGTAACTCTCAGCAGATCGCGTCAATCCCCCAGACCCCAGGAACAACCAGTCACTGCTTGACACAGGGACGGTTTAGATGGTGGCTCCTGCACCCACCCACTCATTCCCCAGATGGGCAAGGTTTTTGCTTTTTTAAAATCGCTACAAGCCTTACTAAGAGCCTGAACTCCAAGGACTGGCATTCCCAGATGTCCCCATGCAAGCGCTCCCCAGCAAATTCCCACTGCAGGCTCCAGATCGAGTTTTTCATGCAAGTTTTCTCGCAACTAGCTAAAAAATCCTGATCTGAGCTGCAGAAGCATTTGTTTCTGCTGAGCTCTCGGAGTCCAAACACACACACACACGCACACACACACTGTTTGGCAGTGGTTGTGTTCCAGGGCTGGTAATGCAAGCCATGGAGCAGGCTGCCAAGACAAGCAAGAGAACGAGCCAGGCCCCATTTCATTGGCCACCATACGCTGCATATGGCCCTGGAACCAGCCAGCACAGTGTTCTCACCCTCCTTGAAGGCATAGGAGACCCTGTGTTTTCAAATACACCTCCACAGGGCCTTCATTAAAAGGAAAATGGAAACATAATGTGGCTCTTGCTCTCTTGGTATTTCTCCCTTTCCCCCGATTTGCTCTCAAACCCATTT
>JAVJGI010010233.1:0-38439 GCA_035590275.1 Ibycter americanus
CGCGTCGCACGTGGGGTTTAAATGGACGCTCCCGTCGGGGCCCATCCGAAGCGTCTGGGGAGACCTCTCCCCTCTTTGCGGTGTCCGGCCCGACGGGCTTCCGTGCCCTCTTGAGGTAACCCGGGCATGTGGTCGGCTTGGAGGAGAAGGGGGGAAACAGCGTACGTACGCGCCTTCCTCGCGCGCAGAAGGGAACCGATGTAACAAAACCTGCCCTGCGCTGTACTAGGGACGTGTCTTTAGCAGGTGGTGAGCTCGTCCTAGCCCCGCTCTGCTAGCAACCACTTGCTGGAGTAGAAATGTGAGAAGGATGCATATCTGCACACATAGGCAATGCTACATGACAGGGCAGGCTGATGTGTTGTTGTGTGCGATGTCTGCGCGCCTTGGGGGCAGCGCAGTTTGACAGGGTGTCGGGCTGCAGCGCCGTGCAGTTGTGTCCTGGCTGCGTCAGGCGAAGGGCTGCCGACAGCGTGGCACAGCGGGCGACCACCTCTGGCTGCGGCACGTCCCCGCAGAGCGGTGCTACGGCAGGGCTTAGCTGCACGCTCCTTGACCTGCGGGATCCACGCTGTGAACGTGGCCACCGCTCGTTACCCTGCCCAAATGCTGTTTCATGCCAGGCACGCAGCGATGACATGCGGCTCCTTCCATCCGTCAGGCGCCAGGTCTCTGCAAAGGGATGTGTGCGCGCGCCTTGTTTTGCTACTTTGGTGGCAGGAGGGATAAGAAAAGTGAGTCACAGAGGAAGCGATTTGCCCAAGGTCGCATGGCGAGTCTCTGTCGGTGCCGAAGCAAGACCTCCTCTGACTCCGGTGCCTGCAATAACACTGGCAGCGGCCACACATGGGTATGTAATACGCACCCAAGGCCGGTGCCAGTGCAGAAATCACCAGGTCGACATTGTTGCCTGATTCTCTTTCTCCTTGGCTAGAAGGATGAGCATATCAGTGTGCTGTGTCTGCAGCAGTTGTTTACTCCGTTTGGGACTTTTTCCAGAGCATTCATGCCCTAAATGCTCTAGAACCTTTTTGTCTGTTTTTGAACCTGTGTTTTGCCATTTCAGCTGGGCAGACAGGGTGATCGGTGCCTCCCCACCACCCTGACCTGTATCTTGATTACCTAGAAAATCCATTTTGTCGTATCTGGTATTTTCTGTGGTGCAATGTTGTAGGTGTTACTATGTCTCCCTGCCCCTGAAAGTCCCTCTCCTCTTTCCAGACCCCCCTGCCCCGCCACTGGAAAAAAAAGGCAGCAGCTAAAGGAAAGCTTACTTAGAAACTTGAAACCGCAGTTGTTCAGTTGAAGAAAGTAAAATAGTTATGCTTTGTACTTTTCAGCCCTCCACCTTCTGCATCTCCTCTGTGTTGCTGTTGGAAGCTGGTGCTCTGGCCACTGTGTGACAGAGGGGACAGACCGCTGTGTGAAGTGACTGAGCCATCGCAAAGCTGCAAGTACTGAGCTCGCTGGGCTAGGCTGCTACAGGGCAGCTGCTGAGGATGTGCTGGAGCTGCATTTCAGCTCCGGGCAAACTCGAGCCCACAGAGCTGTGGACCTTGCGTGTGCTGGCTTGACCTCCCTAAGGTCCAAGCTTAACTCAGCCTTTGACTTTTCTATCGAGTCGTTGACCCAGCTGGCATCACGTCCTTCATACTTGCTGGTTTTTTGGGGGGAAAACCCTTTGCTTTTCCTTCTCAGCGCTGCTGTTCTTTCCTGCTGAAACACTGTGGGTGCTCTCCCTCCCATCAGTGCTTGCTGTGCGGAGGGGTGCGGGAGGGAGCGGTAGCTGGAGAGGAGTCTCTTGCTTCCCTCTGCGGGGAGCATCAGCTGTGTCCCAGCCGGTGCCTCTTAGTGCTGTAGAGGCGTTACTCTTCGCGGCTTACCCTGATTGCCTTCAGTTGGTTGCAGAGTCCCAAGTAAAGGATGGGTCCTGGGATTGTTTTCCGTGCTCCGTCTCTTGTCGGTACAGTGTGTGGTTCAGCGTCGATGTTGGGACAGCCTTTTCTTTTTTGCGCTGTCTCAGGTGATTGCATCTGTCTCGGCTGCTGCTAAGAGTGAAAGTTTTTAGCCACCAGAGCGCTCGGGGATGTGTCTGTGTCCCCCTGAGCTCCAGATGTCCTCTTGCTGGCACTAGCTGGGTATTCCAGCTGCTGCGATGGGTTTTAAGCTGCTCAGGTCTAGCCGTTTCATGGGGATGGCACAGGCTGGCTTCCAGCTCTTAATTCCTTAGGGTTCCATCCAGTTTTTAAATACCCTGCCTGACAGATCTCCCAAGCAGGCCTCTTCTGGGGGAGTAAGTCCCCTGTGAAAAAGCACACATTTGCCGTTCCTGTCCGAGAATGTGTCAGGGGTCTGCTCCACCCATGAGCCCCTGAGCTGCTGTTGCTGCCTCCTTCTCCCAGTGGTGCCGGCCATCCCCCGTAGCCTTAGCCAAGCAGAACCCCGGAGCTTGCCCTGCAGATGTCATTTTCCTTGTGCTGGTGCTCTTTTGGCAAAGACACGGCATCGTGCCAGTGCCCTGGAAGAGGGGGAGCATAGGAAAGTTGTGTGCTATGTTTGTGACTGCTTTTGCCATTTTTAACAAGAAACTTGGTACGTAGATGCATGGATACATGATATAATGAAGGATAGAGACATCATAGCGATGTGATGTACAGATGCAGCAGTATTTTGTCAGTGTTATTTAAGCTGTATCAGCGAAGTGCTAGGAGGATTGCCAACTTGACTCTTCTGGCAAATCAAAATCTAATGCAGGTCAGGACTCAGTGTCACTCAGCTCTCCTTTCCTCCCAGGAAGACGTGGACTGGTAAATGAGTTTTCTGGTGATCTCACATGTGGTTCCGTGTTTCCAGGGGGTGTGGGAGCTTTGGATGCTGACTTTATGTAGTTGATCTCCATGAGATTAAAAGTACCCTATGAGGTTTCTTGTAGCGCCGAAGCTGCGGGAAAAAGACAACCGTCTTGGAGCAAGGGGCCTAGGAAGCATTGCAGCTGCTTTCCCTTCTCAGTTGTGTGTTTCCAGCAGCTCCATGTGGTGCAGGGGATGAGGGTGGCCAAAATGATATTCCTCAGTTCTTCCCGACTTCTGTTTCGAAGCTGCGTGCTACTTTCTGGCAGGTCAGTCTTTGCTCCTCTGGTTTGGCTTCTCTTCTGCGAGCACCACCCCTGGCAGCCCCGAGTGGAAGGTACCCAGGAACTGTTACCGAAGGTTGGCGGGGATGGTTTCTGTTGCTGTATTCTGCCCTTCCTTGGCCTCTCCCCGGGAGGCAGCAGCAGCCAAACCACGTGACATGGATGAGAGGCACCCTTCCTCCTTCCGTGGTGCCTGTTCCAGGTCATCTGCTTGGCACCAGGCCCTTCCTGGGAATGGGGAGCTGGTTTTGTTTTCTTCCTACCTGATTTTCTTTGAAACTTAGAAGTGGAGAGGGTGATGGATTTTGTTCTAATTGAGACCAATTCACGGTGGCATTTGCAGTCGCCACAGGGCTGTACTCAGCAGGAGCCAGTGTTGAGGAAGCCATTAGTGTCACTGGCACCTGCTTTTGATGTAAGGGAGAGGTACGCTATGGAGGGGCAGCTTGCCGGGGGCCCTGCGCGCTCCTCGCGTCCTTGGCGAGCAGAGCCGTGCTTGTTGGTGCCGTGGACAGCCGTGGTCCCTGGTGCAGCAGGAGAGGGAGCACAGGACACATTGGCATGGCTACCTAAAACCTGTGCCAAGCCTTGGAAATGGGTGTGCTGCTGTTGGGCATCCTGACCAGCTCCGAGTTCTGCTTGCTTGGACCCGGACCTCCCTTCCCACCTTGCACGCCTGCTGCCCTTCTTCTAGGGTGTGGGACGGGCTGTTGGAGACACCCAGCTCCTGAACAGGCAGGGTTGCCTTGATGCCAGCTATGACCCTCCGTTGGAGAAAGCAGCATGAGGATGATGGGCTGCGGCACCCTGAAGACACGAGTGGGAACCTGTTCTGCTCTCGCTGGGTGCAGCCAGTGGGATGAGGCCTGCTTCCCACTTTCTCAGCTTCTGGAGAGGTGGGCTGGTTTTTTGACAGCTACTGGTGTTTGGGCACAAGCAGCTCCCCTGTATCCCAGTGTCCTTGCTGGATTGCCAGACGGGTGCATCCAGGCGGTGGTTTCCCACCCCTCCACACTGCCGGTGATGGGAGGGCCGGGCCTTCACCTGGCATTTGTCCTGCTGCGTCCTTCTGGGTTGCTGCGGGCAGAGGAACGTGCTAGCTGTGTCTGGCTGTCTCTGGGAGACGACGCTTCCCCAATGTGGACAGATCGTCTGCCAGCTTTGGCTGGAGCTGCTAGAGAAAACGGTGCTTTGTCGCTGGGTTTTGCTTCTACCAAGAGTAGAAGCTAGGTTTGGGGTTTGGTTCTTTTCAGCTGCAACTCGAGGTGCCTTGAATCCCAGCTAGGGGATGATGGGGAGCCTCTTCTGATGCTGGGGTAATAGCCTCAAGATGGCTTTAAGACTGGGCTGTGCACGGTGCCCAGAGGTGGGGCGTCACCCTGTTTGGTGAGGAGCTCTGCTGGAGCCAAGTCCTGGGCCAGAAGCCAGATTTGTGATCGTGCCAGAGAGGGCGAGACTTGGAAAGCGAAGCAGAGCTCCTCCTGTGTGAGAGATGGCCTGAAATACCGAGCAAAACCACAGAGTGCTCCTTGTTCCTGCCTATGCCTACTGGTCTTCCCTCTCCCTGAAGTATGTGGGAGGCCACAGGACAGATCTACTAGGGAGCAGGAGATCTGTGTTTCTCTGGCGCCTCTGCTCCATCTTGCCTCTTTGGGCTGCTGGTTGGGTTGTTTTTTTGCAGTACTACTTTTAGGTGGTTTTTTTCCCCTTTTAACCCTGCCTCTCCTGTTGCTGTACCTTCCCCATCCTTGCTGCCACTGATTTGAGGGCCACCTCCTCGCAGGCGAGCTGTCCAGAGCAATGCTGTTTGTGGTTGCACTGCTCCTTCTGTCACAGCTCAGCTGAGCAGCTTTCCTTTTCCTTGCTCGGCTGCTTACTGCAGTGGCCGAGGAGAGGAACAAGCCAGGATATGGTTTGTGTAGAAGATGCTCCGCGGCGGTGACTGTTTACAGACTCTGTGCTTCTCAGAATGTAAGCACAGGAAATGCCAGGCTCTGCTGGGGTCTGTGTGAGCAGCGTGGCTCCTGCATGCTGGGTGTCTCGCAGCCTCTGGCAGTAGCGATGTTCTGTACTGTCACAGGCCAGGGGAGGTTTTGAGCATTCTGCAGAAGCAAGGGCTTGGGGTTTTTTTCACCTCCAAAATCAAGACTGGGAGGAAAAGTGGAAGGAAATGACTTAACTGAGGACAGGAAGGGAATATGGGGCAGAGCTAGGAACAGAAGCCAGGATTCCCAATTCCTGCTCGTCTCTCCTCTCCTGCTCAGCTACCTCTTTGGGTCTCGGCCTCCTCTTTGAGTCCAGGAGTAAGGGGGCTTTTCCAGGCCTTCTGAGAAGCCAGAGGTCAGGAGCTTCACTCTCGTGAAGTACCATCAATGCTCGGTGAGTCTGTGAGCTTTCCAGGCCCCCGAGTGTCTCATCTTCAGGATTTGCCAAGCTGAGAAAAAACTGTAAGTTAGGAAGCTACAACTGGTGTGGTTACAGCCAGAAGTCGCAAACTGTGTCCTTGGCTAGCAAATCGAGCGTCTGGTTCTCCAAGGAGCACTGTGGTCCTTGTCTGATGTGTGCTCTGCAGAGACATGTTGTTCTCCCAGAATGCCTAACCCTTGTTTGGAGGGCCATACCCAGGTTTCTTTTAAGGGTGTAAGTTAAGGGAAGCTGTTTCGCTCTGCTTGCAGTGTCCCCTCCTGAAGCTGGCTTCATGGATGGTCTTCCTTGACTTGCCACTCAGGGTTTGGTAACTGTCTGATCAGGTGTGCATCGGTTGCCTGGTTCTGCAGGCAGGGACTCTGTGGAGCACTGCAATCTTCCTAGTAGAAAATACATTCTTAATATCCTCTTTGGAGGAAAGATCCTGCTAGATACCTGTGTATCAGTGAACAGTTGTGCTCCCCTTCAGATGGGAAGGGCTTTCAGCAGTGGTTGCAATGACCGTTGCTTCATTCTGTTGTTATGCAGTGCTGGGCTCCTGGCTTCTTGGAAAAGGCAGAGGGTGAGGCTGGGATCGGTAGAGGATGCTGGCTTATGAAAAGGTGGTTGCGAGTGTCCTGAGTAGCCACACTGTAGGTCTCCGTGCTCAGGGCAGTGGGAAGCTGGATGGGGAGCTCCAAAGGGCAGTCACTGAGAGCAAGGGCCGCATCTCTGGGTGACTTCCCGACAGCAAGCTCACCAAGGCTGTGGAAACCCCTGCAGCACTGGAGCTTTTACCACTTCCTCGGCAGGGTTTGTTCCAGCACCGGTCTGCAGTGGAGGATCAGGCCAGACAGGGCCTGAATGGAGTGGGTCCGGCCACAGGCGAGCCTCAAGCGCGGCACTTAGGCTGCGCTGAAAGCTGCCTGTGTCCTGCCTCTGAGCAGCCTTGTTTGAACTTTTCTCTGGCAAGGCGCAAAAGGAACCGGGGAGACTTAGGGCTGGTCCAAGCAAGTTTCCTCTGCTCTCCCCGCCCCCAGATGCAATGGGGGGAATGGCAGCAGCTCCAGACTGCCGTCCCGGAGCAGAGCAGTTTGGGGGGGCCTTGGTCACGACAGCTTTTGAGCAAACGTTTTTTTTGCCTCTGGTGTTCCCTGCTTCTTGGGCTGCAACGCCGGGAGGGGGAAGTGAAACTGTGGTTCAGAACAAGCCCTCTGGATGGCAAGAAAATTGCTGAGTAGCCGGTTTCCAGGTTGCCGAGGTCCTAGCCAGGGCCCGGTGCGGCTGCCAGAAGCAACAGGCTTGGAATTTCCTCCGCCTGGTGCCAGCTCCTCTTGGGCTGGCCGCAGCACCTCTGCTGGGGCTGGGGCTCCTCTCGAGCCCCGCGGATGGGGCGCTCCCGGAGCAGGGGTTACGCCGGAGCTGCAGCTGCCCCCCTCGCTCTCGCAGCCTGGTTTCTATTTTCTTTTCCAGGGTCCAAGCTGTTTTGAATTATGCAGCCGGCGCCTCCCGCGGGGCTCCTTGAGCAGCCGCCTAACGAGCTGAGCTCCTGACAAACTTTGCTCTGGCTCTGGCTACGCTTGGAAAATTTTACAGCCTTTTCAGAAAAAGGAAATGCCAGGAAAGGCCTGTCTCTTCTTACTTTTATGAGGGGGTCCCAGTTGAGAGGGGGCGAGATGGGTTTGGAAGAGAAGACAGGAAGGATTTTGTATACTGCGGTATATATGCCTTCTAGTGATTGGGGCGAGCGGGCTCGGTGCCTGTTGCCGGAGTTGGGCACAGTGGGGGTGAGACCTGCAGGGCTCTTGGAGGGTGCACGATGGCCACAAAGAAGCAGCAACTCCTCTTCTACAGGGTGGTAGTGGTCTGCGTCTTCCCTCCCAGCTGCCAGTGTAGCTACTGGCTGTTTAATCTTTGCTAATTACTCTTTTTCTGAACAGCAGTGGTTTTACTTCTACTGTGGTCGCAGCCGGAGGCTCCTGCACGTGGATGCGCTGCATGTTGGTCCGCAAGGCTCGTGGGAGGTACCGCCACTGGATGCTGGGCTGGTGGCCTCCCCATCACAGGGGACAGCAGAGCGCCCGGGCAAGGTGCTGGAGGGAGCAGGGGCGTTTGGAGTGCAGGTGTCACACCAGCTCAGCATTTGACCCGGAAGGGACGGTCTTGTGTAATTTGCCCCTTCGGCTGAGCAGGCATTTAACAGTATGAGAAGCTGGGACACAAAATAAGCTGTGAGTTGCCCGCCTTCCCTTGGTAAGACGGCAGAGCCCTCAGTTCTGGATAAACTCCCCCTCGGTGAGGTGCTGAAGGTCTGCCCTTGCATTTGTCTGGTTTCCTTTAGCAGAGCCTGCCAGTGATGGCACTGCTCTCCTGACAGTCGCTTCTGGATGGAGAGGCACCAGGGGTACAGGCTGGTCCTTGCCATCCTCCTTGCATGTGTCCTCGCAGTGTCCCAGATCCCTTTCCAATGGGAAAAAGGCATCTCTACAGGGACAGGGGTGTCGGCTGGAGCCTGTAAAACCGCAGCGGCCTGGGGAGTTGCAGGGCTAATCCAGTGGGAGGGATCGAGGCTTCTGTGCGATCCGTAGGCATCAGCTGCTGCCAGTCGTGGTGGATGAGCATCAGGCGTGGGCAGCGATGGCTCTGGGTGGAAGGAGCCTCACGCTGGTCCCGCTTCGAGGGCTTTGCCTGTTATGCCTGTCAGGAGCACGGCTCTGGATAGCTATTTGATTTGGCAGCCGGCGCAGGCCTGGCAGCCCTGAGAGTGGGTGGTGGGCACCAGAACCGTGCCCTCCTCTCCCTTTTTTCTGTCACTGCACCCATCCCCAGCTTTCTGCTGTGCTGGGCAGGAGAAAGCACCTCCCTGGGACTTGAATCCCCTCCTCCACCTGTAAAAGGAATGATACATCCCCTTTCCTCTCTGGGGGCTCACGGGCAGAGGCTGAGATTGCGTTTGACAGAGGAGGCCAAGTGCCTTTGCTCTGCTGCTGGGAAGCACAAGAGCAGCTCTCTTGTTGGCTTCTCATGGAGAGGAGCTTCTCTGTCCCAGCTTCTCAGAGCTCCAGGCACATGGGGAGCTGCTGGGAAAGGTATTCAAAAAAATAGCTAGATACCTTTTTGTTGTTATTTATTGCTGTGGTGCCACCTGTGTATATGTGGTTTAGAATGGCTGAAGTGGGTGTTCTTTGTACTCTGCTTTTCCTAATTTTCAACAGGGAATCCTGTTTCACATGAACTTGACGCTGCAAATGAAAAGTCTGAATCCCTGTTTGCCATCTTTACAGTGAGCACAGCACAAACTCAAAGGAAGAACAGATTAGTGAAGGGGCATGGCTGCACTTCAGTCAGTAGCACCTTTCCTTCCAAAACATTTCCACAGGTCAGTGGTTCAGTAATGATCTGCCTAGGCTGCCCACCTCTGTTGGAGAATTCTGTGTGAGTGTTGCTTCTCACTCTCTTAAAGAAAAAAAAAAAGAAAATCACAGTATTCATTGTTTGAATCTTTGCTTTGGAGCCAGTTCCAGAAAACAAAACCAAGCAAACTAAAACCGCTCCCGAACCCAAACCTGGTTTTGCTCATTGAAAGTCAGTTTCATGAGTTGAAGTTGCAAGCCTTTTGTTGGTCAAAAAGGAATTACTTTGCCTTAAGCAGATCTTCAGCGAAGATACGTCCTGCCACTTACAGATATTTTGATGTAAATGCAATTTTAGCCCTGATATTGCAGGTGCATGTGTTATTTTAGTGGGAAGAGTAATTTACCCACGTTGAGTGTTTGGGTGGTCAGGATCTTAACTGCAAGCAACTACTCCCCACCCTGCACAGTGATTTCCAAATATTCAGAGACTTGGCTACTGGTAGCAAATGTTTATCATTTACTTTATTACGCTTTTTAATCAAAAGTAATTTTACAAAGTCCTAGTCTAATTAAAATGTATTACTTATTTTAGTAGGGTTTAGTCTTTTTTTTTTTCTTTCTTTTCTTCCCTTTTTTAAGGGCCCCAGGTATTTTTCTTACGCTGCTGTGGACCCCTATGCAACAAAGCTAAGGCTGTTGCAGTAATAGGCTGCCTTCCACAAGTACTTTCCCCAGAACTCCCAGCAGTAGCCTACAGGCCCTTTGCGGCCCACAGAAGGGTAGGTTTAACACCAGCAAAGCAAACTGGTCGCCCTAGGATTCCCTAGTTCTCAGGGTGGTGCTGGCTGTGCTGTTGTGCTCCAAGGCCTTTCAGTGGAGGGGGACGATGTTGGCATCCCTCAGGGCTGGTGATCCCTGTCTGGGTGATGCCGAGCTTTGTATTCGTCTCACTGCAACCAGATGGAGAGGTTAATTGCTTTGCCCAACCTCAGGTTGAATCAAGATTGCCAAAGAGGGTAGCAGTGGTTGATGGTTGGTTAGTTGGAAGGGGAGAGGGGAGAGGTGAGCATGTCCAAGAGTAGTGCCATGTTTTGGCATAGCCCTTTCTCCAAGACCTGATCCTGAGCATGTTGGATGGCTGCTGTTTCAGTGTCTGATCCGTGGCTGTTGCTGGCCGCAGGGGATGCAATGGCTGGAGCTGTGGTTGCTGTTTGTGGTAATTTTGGAAAAGCTATCAGAGGTATGCAAAGAATTGATCACTCTTGGAAACTGACAGAAAAATGCCGATAGCAAACATGCCAGGAGGCCAGGCTTGTACTTCTCTTGCTACCTCCTTGCCTCCTCACTGGGCACAGAAGCTGACGTGCCTGGAGCAGCTCTGTTGGCCCACTTAGCAGACTCAAACTCAGCTCGCAGGTAAGCGGCTCAGCTTGAGGTGAGAGCCCAGCAGCACTTCTGCCAGACATGGTGTGCTGATGGTCAGGGAGGGGACGAGGCAGAGCTGGGACCTGGCTCAAGAAGAACACGTGCCATCCAGGCTCCCTTTTGCATGCAAGGTGTGCACCCATGGGGTCCTCCCCGCTCTGGAGAGCTGTGGCTGGTGGCTGACCCTGGGCTTGGGAAGGAGGAGAGGTGTGGGGGAGTTGGGATTGTAGTGTGAAACAGCAGGGAATCTGTGCATCGCCCTTGGCTAGTAGACTAGTCTAATGCCTCGTCTGATTTGCATATCAATTAATTTTTATTTTAAGAGGACTCAAGTGGACCCAAGTGCCAGACTGTGTCTCAGTATGCTGTAGGAGGAGCCCACGAACTGCTTGATTTGATCTGCACAACGACCCTGAGGGTGGTATCGCTTAATGAGCCAAAGACCCCTCTGGCTGAAGTCAGTTCCTTTCCACCCGTAATGGGCAAGTGCCGATTTTTCTGGGGGTTTTGAGGTCCTTTTGAACAGTCTGGGCAGAGAGCGAATGTGAGAGGGTTGTGTAGACCCTGGTGATGGTCGGGATGCTGTCTGACGGGAGGATGGCTTGCCTAGGACTGGCTGCTGCCCTCGGGTGTCCCAGTGCCTGGGGACCAGTTCTCTAAGGTACTGCTCCCTGCCACTGTGTGCCTCATCAGACCAGCGCTGCCTGGCTCACCACATCCCTGGTGCAGGACAAAGCCTAATGCCGAAGGCTGGTTGCAGGGTGGCTGCTGGATGCAGAGCCCCCCTGGTCAGCCTCACTGCTGCGGGGTGGGGAGGAAGCCAACCTCCCCTGCCCGGAGGCAGGAAACCAGAACCACGTGGGCTGCCTCCGAGCCCCGGCACCTCGCACTCCGATGAAAGCAGCGCGCCTGGGCTCAGGCTCGCTGGCTGCCTGCCACGGCAGCAGTGGCCCTGTTCTGTGGCCTCTGTTTGCAAAACAAGGTGGGGGGAATGTGGACCCCTCCTCGGTGGGGAGGGGACATCTCCCCTTTCAGCCCCGCTGCACCAGTGCTCCAGTGCCCAAAGGGAGCCAGCCAGAGCTCCTGGGCTCTCTTCCTCTTTCTGCCGGGAATATGCCGTGCATCCATCCTCAGGCACTTGCCCAGGCTGTGGCTGTCAGCACCTGGCTGTGGCATACACTAGGACTAAAGGCAGCTTGTGGGCTGTAGCACGCTCCCTTCGCCCAGGCTCTCTAGCCAGACTCGGCCCTGGCTTGACAGCTGTGCTGGGGCTTGCAGCTGTCGCTGCTTTCTGGGGAAGGAGGGTCTGGCAGTTTTCATGGCAGGGCTTCTTCCTCCTGCATTCGAGGTCTCTTGACGCTCATCCTGAGGTCTTTCTCTGACCCTCAGCTGGGTTCCTGGGAGTCCCGCTTCCCATCGCTGAAGAAGCGGTTACTGGAGGGAAAGGCAACGTAAGCTTTCTCAGCAGACTCTGTCATGTTTGTCCTGTTCAATTACAATGCAGCAGCAGTGGCACCAGCCGCCGCCTTCCTCCCCTCGCTGGGCTGGAGCGCTGCAGGCTCTCGGCAAATGCTGTCTGCGGACATCTGCTGCCTCCTCCCCCACTGCCTCCTGGCAAGCGGCAGCAGCTTCCCAGCGAACAGCCTGCTCTTTGCATCACCCCCTGCATGCCCGACCAAAGCTCCTTTCTGCTCTTACAGGCTCCTTCGTAGGACCTTGAAATGGTGGTTTCCCTGGTGCTGGCTGAGCTCCAAGCAGCCTTCCGTCTCACAAGACCGTAGCTGAAAAAAAATCAGGGTGCCTGGTGGACGGGAAAGGCTTATTAAAGGTGATGCTTACCCGGTTCTGGCTTGTGATTCAAACAGGCAGCCCTCTCCTTGGCAGGTCTCCAGCCAGCACATGAGGCCTGAGGCAGGCGCAGAGTCTGGGGCAAAAAGCTTGGAGCCGTTTGACTGGAGCAGATGTGGCAAGGTCAGCTGTGAGCTGCAGCCCTGGTGCCAGAGCTGGATGCTTTGGCCCAATGTCTGGCTCAGGACAGTCCTGCGCAGTTGCGAGGGGCAAAGTTCGCTATTCCAGGTATTCATCTGGCCCCTTTCGGGGGGAAGGGAGGTTTGTTTCTTTCTGCTGTGGCCAAGCCGTGAG
Source organism: Ibycter americanus (assembly GCA_035590275.1). Lineage (NCBI taxonomy): Eukaryota > Metazoa > Chordata > Aves > Falconiformes > Falconidae > Ibycter > Ibycter americanus. The sequence goes on from JAVJGI010010233.1 coordinate 12,463, forward strand.
GTGATGTGCTCCTCGGGTGCAGAGGGCAGTGGATTTCTGGCTCCTGAGAGTAATCCCCAGGCTCGGTAGTGCTGCCATCCTGGCAGCAGGAAGCACCCTGCAAAGTGGCGTTTCTGTGGCTTCAGGCTCTCGGCGCTGCCACACCGGGTTCCTGTCTGTGGGTATGTGTTTGACACCAGAAAGTGTGGCAGCAGCCTGAGAGGAGATCTTTACCCCAGGCCCAGCCAGTCCCCCAACATGTCAGTCGACAGTCGTTGAGATGCCCTGGCTGCACCACGAGTGTGTCTAGCCTGGGGGCTTCTCTGGAGGTGAGAGTGAAGGAGCTGGGAGGGATGAAGCAGAAGAACTTAATGAAGAGGGCACAGGGAGCGTAGCAAACTCTCCTGAAGCTGGTGAAGCAGTAGCTGGGAGCATGAAGGCAGTGCTGGGCTGTGATCTCAGGGAAGGCCCAGAAGGAGGGCTGAGGTATGTGGGTTAGTCAGAAGAGATGGTAGAGGATGAAAGAGGATTCGGCAGCTCTGACTGTAAAGGCAGGTTTGGAAGAAGGAGCTGGAGGGATTGCAGGTGGGACATGAAAACAGGACCTTGGAAAGGTGGAATAAACGAAGCCGGTGGGGAAATTTGCCATTTTGTACCTGGATCAGAAGGATGTGAGCGCGAATCAAAGGGATTTAGACAAGAAGGCACAAGTCTGTGTTTGGAGGGAGAGGGATCATCTTCTTCACTGTGACCATCTTTGTGGTGGAGGGGCGCAGAGGCAAAGCCAGATTCCCCCCGCTAGGTTGGAGGAAGCGCGGTGTTATGGAGGAGCACTGCCTGGCACACAGTTAGTTAACAGTAGGTTCTGGCCCCCCTGTTTGATCAGCAAGGCTGTGGTCCATGCCTGTGCCAGGCACTGAAGAAGCAGTAGTGGGAGAGCTGGATGACTGCCACTGGAGGAGCCCCTGAAATCACCTGAGCGCCTGTGAAGGATGTGGCATGGAGTTGGGAGCTGCGGGGCCAGCCTGCCTGACAGCAAGCAGTGAGGCCGGGGTCTGCATGGTGAGCAGGACCAAGGCTGTGCCATGTCACCAGCAAAGGGCCCTGGCGCACCCATCGGCACGCTTTTGGGTGCTGGTTTGTGGCACCCAGGACCAGTGCCGCTGCACGGAGGGGAAGAGCCTAGAGCAGATCCGGCAGCCAGACCCGAGCTGAGCGCTCAGGTCTCCTGTTTGCCTGGGCAGTAACCGCAGGCCCCTCCTCCTCCTCGTCGGCGCGGTGCTGAGCACGAAGGAGATGAAGAGAGGGAAGGATGGGGCATGCGTCTGAGAGGAAGATGAGAGGTGCCGCTGAGAAACAGAACTGAGCTCCCTTCCTCTTTGTGTGCTGGCGGATACTCGGTGGGGTGGGGGCAGCGGGGCTGGGCTGCAGGCCAGAAACGCTCACACACATCCCTGGAAGGGGAAGCTGAAATGCTGCAGGAAGCCATGCTCTCGCCTGCACAGGTGATGCAGAGCTGCTGCTTCGCAGGGGTGAGGCAGTAAAGCCCCGTCCTGAGCCCGGGAGGAGGTGGCTGAGGAGATGAGGGAACCCTGGCAGGCAGCCTTTAAAGGCCCCCCCCCGGGGGAATGGGAGCATCACTGGCAGCTGGAGGCAAGGCTGGTAGGTCCTGGTGTTCACCCGATGCTGAGCAGGAGCAGAAGGTGCCATGCGAAGGCCGCTCACTGCCTGCCCCAGGAGATTGGCAGGGGAGTGGAGGAAGGCAGCGGGGCATGATGTTGCCCTGGCAAGCAAGCAAGGATGAGTGGAGGCAGAGGGAGTGCCGGGGCCGGAGAAGGGGTGCCAGGGGTCCGGCAGGACCCTGCCCATGGGAGCGTTATCTCCCACGGGTGCCCCGGTTAGTGCCCCTCGGTGTGACTTTGTGCCCGCAGGCTTCTCGGAGGGCAGTGGTGTGGTGGAGACAGGTGTGCGGGCTGCGGGGGCTGGTGTCAGGCTCAAGGAGAGCGGCGCCTGGCTCTTCTCCCTTCTACAGTGGTGCTGGGTGCGTTGCTGTGAGCCGCCTTTCCCTGCGTGCCGAGGCCAGCACGGGGCCTTACCCCGGCACTCGGCTCTCCTCTGCTGGGCTCTTGTTTTCCCCAGCTACGGAGCCTGGCTCCTGGACCTAGCCTGCCGGTGGGGCTCGGTTGCTGGTGAGCTGGGAGGCAGGCTGAGCATTGTCTGGCGCTCCAGGGAGGCGAGCTGCCTCCCCAGCCTGCAGCAGTCCTCCTCCCCGCCCTCCTCTTCCCACGCTGGAGGGATGGAGGGGAGGAATCTCCCCGCGAAGGGTTAAGGCGTGCTCCAGCCGCCGCTGGGGCAGCAGCCTGGGCCCTGCTGCAGGAGCAGTGTTTAGCAGCTTGCTCCAGTTGGCGTCTTTCCCAGAATGCTTTGGAAAAGCACTGACCTCTGACCCCCAGTACAAACTGAGCTCAGCACGTGGGAGGGAGAAATTACTCCCAGACCTTCAGGCTCCAGGGTTTACAAGCTGCCTGCAATAAAGCAGCCATTTTTTCCGACAGTTACTAAATCTCCCCTTTTAGCTCTGCCGCAAACCTCTACCCGTCGCTCCCCTGCCCCCAGCCCCGTGTCTTGCTCCTGCTCAAATCAGAAACATCTCCGAAGGTGAGGCCAGCCTCTCCCCCCCGGGCTGAAGGCTGGGGAGAGCCCGAGCTGACGGCCCACGAGCAGTGCCCCTGGTCCTGCGGCAGCGGGTCCCGTCCGGCTTGGCGCTGTCCTCGCGTCTCTGCCCGCTTCCTGCGTGGAGCGGCGCTGGAGCGGCAGGCTGCCCCGCATGCCTCGCCGCACCGATCCGGGGGGTGGTCCTGCACCTGCTCCCCCCCACCTGCGGGGTGCGTGTCTGCACCTCTCTTTGAGTCCTCGGGAGGCTGCTGGGGTGCCGCTGGAGATGACGCTGTGTCCCGGGCAGCTGGCAGAGCGCGTTTCAGTACTTCGTGTCTATACTGGCGCCTGGGAGGCAAAGGGCAAAGGTTTTCCTCTCGGCTTTGCTGATGGCCGGGGCGGCTTTGGGCAAGGCATTGGGTTTTTCTGTGCCTCCGTTTGCTATCTAGAAACGGGAGTGGGAGCCACAGGGTTTGCACTTACCTGTCGTCAGCTCCTTAGGTAACTTATTCTGTCTGCGCTCCCTGCAGTGAGCGAGGGATTAATCTCCAGGGAGGCTGGCCAGTTTCTATGGGAGAACACTGCGTGGGAGGCTCACGAGGCTTCACCAGCTAGTGTTTGTAATGCCTGCTGCAGCTGCAAAGTGCCAAGTCCTGCTTATTCACATACGATTTCATGACCATCCAGTTGTGTGGAAGCGCCGAGTCGGCGCGGGGCGGTGAGCTCTGCGTGTCTGGTGCCATGCTGAGCATGCCAGCGTGTTGTGTTGCTGCAGAGGGTGTGGGGAGTGCGTGTTCGTGTTTGTACAGCGCTTTGGGAACAGAAGGCGCTCGTTACGAGTGGCTACTGTGCCATGGGCGCTGTGGGATCCAGATAAATAAAACGGGAACTGGTATTTCAAAACAACCTCTTCCCTGCTCCTCCCACCTCCTGTGCACATTCCTCTGGTGGGGAGCAGGCGAAGGTGGGGAGCTGCCTGCAGCGCAGCCCTAGCCCGTGGCCCGAGCGCGGTGGCACCTGCCTGGGGACACAGACCGCTGTCTCTAGCCCCCAGGGCGGCTGGAGGGAGCCAGCTCTGGGGCAGCCCCGGAGCCTTAGGCTTTTGCTGCACTTCTTTTCAGACCCAGCGGTTTGCCGGGAGCGGTGCCGTGGCGGGAGTCTCACGCTGCATGTGGCACCGGCAGCGGCCGACCTGTGCTGCGCCTTGCGCTGTGCCGAGCCCCTGGGCAGAATGTGGCAGGGAAGCCATTTTCCTAAACACGGCTTGGGCTGGTCTAGGGTCTGCTCAACACGCAACAAAAAAGCACATTCATCTGAATCCCCTTCTCTCCCCTCTCCGAGAGCTTGGTTTTGTTTTTAAATCTATATGGCAGGCGACCAAACTGGCTGAGTCAGTCAGCTGGCTGGCCACCAGAAGTAAAAATGCGGTTTTGTCCCCTCCCTCGTTCCCCCTCCTTCCTCCCGGATTTTTTTTCTCCTTCACTTAGCGACAGTTTCATGTATTGACAACAAACCTCTTTCTGCCTCCTTCTCTCTCGGGGCCAGGACAAGTGGAAGCTGGTTTTTATTTTCAGAATCGGTCTAGGGGGAGAAGGTGCAGGATGGCAGCCTGGTTTTGCCTTCTCGCTTCTGCCAGCAGTGATGCTGCCTGGGAGGAGGGAGAGCTGCCCGCTGGATCCAGGCCTTTGCAGGCCGACAGCAGCAGCTGCTGCGGTACCGGCAGTTAGATGGAAGGATGGCAATGAGATGAGGGGACAGAGCGGTGAAGGGTCTTGCCCGAGGCCACGCAGGCCGGGCCTGGGAGCAGGAGAGCTGAGTCTCCCTCTGGTGCTGGTACCCAGGGGCCGTGCCGGCCATGGGCTGGCTTTTGGGGGGCAGGAGGAGGTGAGAGGTGAAGTTTTGTTCCTGAGTGTTTACAAATGCTCCCGGCTGCCGTGTGCAAGTGTGGCTGGTTGCAACGTGCCCTGGAGTCAGCTCTTCCACTGGGAAGACGGGAGCCAACAACCCTCCTGTGTCAATAACCCAACATCTTGTAGAGGGCATCCAGACACCGTGTTGTCGAGGGGGGAGCAGGGGTGTGGGGCTTTGGGGCCAGCAGGCTGTGTGGGCAGCTGGCTGGGTTTCAGGCACCTCGTGCTGTTGGGTTGCACACGATGCGTGTATCCCGGGGACAGGGGCACAGGCATCTCCTCTAGCCACTGTTGTGCCAGGGGTCCACTTCCACCTTGCTGGAAGTCGTCGCTGGTAAGTGGTAATATCGTTCCCCACAGCTGGGGGATCGCACAGCACTCTCCCCGCCTGCCGCACCAGGCGCTGGGGTAAAATGGGTGCAGTGGCGCTTGGATGCGGACACAAAAGGGTTGAGAGCTCCTGCTTGCCACTAGCAATGTTTCTGGGCCTGCACTTTGGTCTGTTAATTCCCAGGAAGCAGCATCCAGGCTTGGGAGCTCAGCTTTCCCCTAGGCTGTCAGGGAAGCCACCTGCCAGCGTCCCACCTCGCGCTCCCACCACGCGTATCCCTGCACCCAGACGTAGCTGGGCTGGGGCAGAAGCAGGGTGCGTGCACAGGGGTGGTTTTCTGCCCCGTGGCTGGTGCTTTGGCCATCAACATCTTTACTCCGTATGCATCCAACTTCTGCAGCACATCTGTGGGCAGCCTTGTGACCTGTTCCCAGGGTGGAGGGCAGATGGCACAGGGGGTGAGGCAGGTGTGATCTGAGTGCTGCCAGCTTGGCTCGTTGCTTGCGGCAAGCGCATGTCCCAGCCCAAACTGCGTGACCAGTCATGGGATTTCACTGTGTCCCAGCTCCCAGGGGGTCATTGGGCACCAGAGCATGTGGCACCTCACAGGAGTAAAACTTACTGAGCAAACAAAGGAGGCTCCTTGGGGTGAGAGGAGTTTTCAGATGCAAACTGGCTGGTTGATTTCAGAGACAGATTTTCTTAATTTGTATGTTGATTTTTGCTATTTCAAATGCATGAATTGCAGCAAATGCTCCAGCCTGACTCTGGCTTCTGTGTACTTCAGCAAGAGGGCTGCATGAGAGCAAGCAGCCGGTTGGCTGCCGTGAGCCATGCGGGTATCTGAGGATACCTGCACTGGTCTGAACTAGTTTGCTGCTTCCTCCGTCATATATCACTGCTCAGTTGCAAGACGTACTTCCAAGGCAGCAAAAGCAAGGGAGGGGAGAAATTGATTTACTCTTTTTTTATTTTAGCAGGAAAGGGTGTGATGGGCTGAGAAATGTAAAAGGCAAAACAAATCCTCCAGAATATTTTGCTCCGTTGAAATGAAGGGAACTTAGAGGTGCACAAGGAGGCTTGAGAACACAGGGGGGAAAGGTGCCTGCGAGCTTCTGGTAAGGCTGAGCCTCTTTGTCACATGTCACACTGGGAATGCAGATGTGAGGGGAGCGATGGCTGTCTTGGTCCCTAAAAGATGTCCCTCTGCATGTGTAGTTGTGCTCCCACCTCTCCTCTGATGGTTGGTGGCCCTTCCTGTTGTAATAAAGCTGGAGGTGGCTATGAACACGCTGTGGCGTGCGTGCATCTGCGGTTCATGCAGGAGCTGTGATAGCAGGACACAAGCAGTGAGGAAAAGTGGGAAGTGCTGCTGGGATCTGGTGTTTGTTGGCAGAGGTTTCTGGGACTGGAAGTGAGTGGAGGGCAACGCATGCTGCATGTTTGCTGGGCGCTAAGGGAAGGAGCTTTGAGGTCAGGAGGTAGCTGCTGGGGATGCATCTCCTGCATTCATTTGTGCCTTGTCCTCAGCCTGTTCTCACTTCTCTTCCCTTCCCCATCTCTGAAGAGCTTGTGCCTGTAGGGTTGAGGAGGTGTGGGAAGAGGAGAGCTCTGTAGCAATACCCGAGTGTCTCTCTGATGGAATAATGGCACCTGATGTAGCCACGCTTTTTCCTTAAACTTACTTGTGGTCATTAACTCAGCAAATGTCCAGGACGGCAGAGGAGCAGGAATGGTTTGGAGGGGGATGCAGTAACTCAGAGTGACCTGCAGATAGCTGGCACCCGTGGCCAGGTGCTGAAGTTGGAGACCGTTATTTTCCACCAAACGTGGAGCCCACCGGGGCCCTGAGCTGGCACAGGAGCTATTTGTGTGCTGTGCTTTTGGAAGTTGTCTGTGTTAGTGGGAACCTACTTGATCCCGGTACTTACCTGCTAGCTTTTGGTTTTGCTGGAGAGAAGGGAGCAAGACTTCTCAAGTCTGTTTTGTCCTAGTTAGTGTCGTTTTCTGGTTCTTGGGTCCTTGCCTGGCTGGATTGCAAACCTGTGGGCATCTTGAAGTCCCATAGCTGTTTCTGAGAGAAAGAGGGGGAGAAAAATAGTTCTGAAATGGCCCTGCTGTTCAAATGCTCTCCACCTTGTGATCTGAAACCTCTGACAAACTGCCTGGCCTTCAGCCCCCCGCTTACATCTTAGCTGTGCTGTACTCCCCAAAATGCCGGTGCTGCCTTACAGCTGTTAGTGGTGTTCCTCCACCCAACAACGTGTTTTTTAATGCTGGGGGAGTGGAGGAGGGAAGCATCCCTGAGGGACTACTTAACTTCCACACCTGCTTACATTTTGCTCCCCAGGCAGGTGACCGGAGTTTGGCACAGTCTGTTTCTAACCTCATCACCAGGAAAGACGCTTGTAACAAGGTCTGACCCATGGGCAAACTTTTAAACAAACACAAACTCCTGCATCAAATCAATACCTGGATCAATGGGATTTTTTTCCTGTGTCAGAAATAGAGTATAGCTGTGTTGACTCAGTCTGCTGAGGCTGTTTCCCAGCACATCTCCCCGCCAAAGCCTGAAATGAAGAGCTGGAATTTCAAGCTCTTTTCATTTACATTGTCACCCGAGTTTAAGGTGTACCTGCATTTTAGGCTTCTTGGAAAGTCTTGCTTACAGTTCTTAGAGCTAGCTGGCTACCTTGAGTACATCGGAGGGGTGAAAGACTGTGCAGCTTGGCAAAACCATGGTGGTATGTACTTCCTTCCCTCTACCCTTTCTAGCAGTCAGGTTCCCTTCTGAATGCGCTCCAGGAAAAGCCAAATGACACTTCAGTAGTGCAGCACTCTGGTATGGCAGACTTGGTCCCTTCCACCAGCCCACGTGGGCGGGTGCAGTCTTGAGAGAGCCCCCCATGGTGTTTCTCCCCAGTGGGCTCTGTGTATGTGTGGGTGCTGGGTGAGAAGGCTTAGCTCCTCACGTGCTGCCTTGCATCGCGGCAGGCATTCCCCGCCACATTGCCGTGGGGGTTAACGACTGGCAGAAATGGAGCACCCTGAGACAGCCCCATCTCGTACTGCAGCCGGGCACTGGTGTGTTTGAGGCTTTGTCTCTAGTTTTACTCGGTCTGGAAGGCAAAATCACTCTTGTGGAAGTAGTTAGAGATGAAAACCTAGCTGCTGCTGATCCTTGGGCTGTCGTCACTACGTGGAGGATGGACACCGGTTGTCCCCTCCCTGTGGCTCTGTGTGCACATTGCCCTGTGATGTGGTGTCAGCAGGGTCAGCAGCCAGGGCTGAGCTTCTTTGTGATGGTCCCCGCTGAATAGTGGGTGTTCGAGTATGAGCTGTGCTTGGTACAGAGCAGGTGGACAGCACCACGCCCTGAGGATGCTCAGGAGGATGGTCTGCTCCTGGACAATATGTGCAGATTTGGGAGCTGACAGCTCGTTTGCCATTATGCCTCGTGAGCGTGGAGATGATCGTTGTCTCCTGGATTTGCCTGCATGGAGTGCGGCTAATGGGCTTGGCAGTCGGAAGGGTGAACCTACCTGTGCCTTTGATATTTGGAAAGAGCCATGAGAGACTCGGGGCGCACTCTGCTCCAAGAGAAAGCTGTCGTGTCTGCAGTAGGAGCCTTGCCCTGGCTCTCTCTGCGGAGCGCTTGAGGAAATCCTGCAAGCCCCAGCTGGATGTGAGCAAGGTGGTGTGTCTCCGGCCTCACGCAGATCAGGCTTTACTGGCTTTTGCAGTGAGGTTCTGGTGCCCGGAGGTGGGATTGCTGAATTTGCTGAGCCAAGCGTTGAACAAGAGAACCAGCATCCTCCCTTCCCTGCTGTGCTGTGGGGTAGGCTGCTGTCTGGATTGCAGTGCCAGGGGCTGCGGACAGCGGGACCTCGCAGGACAACCTGGTTCACGTTGAGGCCAAGCCGGGCCGGGCTGCAGCAGGAGAGGTGCCTGGCTGTGTCCCACAGCGCTGCCGTCCCGCCAGGGGAGAGGGCACGGCAGGACTGCCATCGCATCCACTGGCAGAGAGGCTTCCACATTCTCTCACGCCCACGCACTGGTACAGACGCGCACATATGTATGGGTGCAGGTTCGTACCGGTGTGAACATGCTCGTGCGGATTCACATGGATCTGCGGTTAAGCAGGCACACCCACGCCAACATGGATGCAAATAGACCCGTGCTGGTGCGGGCCTGCTCACCATCACAGAGGCAGACGTGTTCGTATTCGCACAGCTCCGGGCTTGTGCCGGCACAGGCGCACGCATACATGCTCCTGCGCTCACAGACACAGGCGACAGTGCTAAGCCATAGCGCTGGTCTATTTTTGGGAGCACTCCTAAGAATTGTGAGCATGTTTCAGATGTTAGAGTCTTAGATGGGGGAAAGCTAGAACAGATGGCTGGAGGGTTCAGAGCAGCAGCCCTGCTGAGAACAGATATTTATAGGCAGATTTAACCCTTGTGTGGTCTCTGGAGCCATGTTTAAAGGAACAGCATCTGAAGCGAACGTTGTGGAGCCGAGCAGTGACCTCTGAGGGTGTGCTGTCCTATCTGGTTTCTGTGAGCCAGTTATCAGTGTAGTCTGGAAATTCTGTCTGTGCTCTACCTTTTTCTCAAGCGCAGGGACACAGCTTTGCCTAGACTGTAGAGCCAGGTTTCTATAAGCCTCACTGAAACTGGGCTGGTCGTGCTTATTACTTGCTGTCCAAGCTGGGGCAGCGGGTACTGTGGCTGCCGTGTACTTGCATGACCAGCAAAATGAGGACAAAGATTGTTTTGTCCCTCTTGCCCTGATTTTTTTGTTTTCCCCTCTTTTTTTTTTTTCTTCTCTTTTTGCCAGAGGTTACCCAGATTCTTCCTTTTCCTTGTTGGAAGGAGAGATTGTGTTTTCTTTCAGGCGTACTGTCTTGTAAAGTGACACAGATTAAACCCTGCTCTGTCAGATCCGTCAGATGTTTTTACCTGCCCTTGTCATGGGCCCTCTTGCTTGGGTATTTAGGGAAGAGCAAAATGCATCTGCAGGCTGCGCAGGTTTGTTGGACAGAGCTGGGTGCAAAGTGCGGAGCACAGCATGTTTACATCGACAGATGTATTTGTAGCCCTTTCTTTGAGAGCAGCTAGCCTCCTATTTGGGACCTGAAGTAGTGTTGTGTTTAACTTGTGTGGCGTGTCTTGAAGTGGGCTTGGCAGAGCTGAGTAACAGCAGCAGGAGAGAGCAATCTGGGGGCAAGGAAGAAAGCAATGCCCTCAGGTGGGAAATGTAAAGAAATGACAAAGTAGTTATCTGGGTGTTGCAGGGGAGAAGGCTCCAGCTCCTGAAAGCATGAAGCAGGGTGCAGACCTGGGGAGCTGCCTGAGTCTGCTCAGGCTGCTCATCAGCCTGGCTCTGGGAAAATTAGGGAGCAGTGGTGCTCCTGAGCTCACGCGAGACACTGGGGGACTGGATAAAAAAGAAACGAAGATGAGGGACTGCTGTCGGAGTTGGTGCTGCGAGGTCAAAGAGTTGTGCTGACCTGTATTTGTGTTTCTGAAAATGGGGAGGTTGAGTCTAGTTGTGAGATGGGGGAAGAAGCTGCAGTGTCGAGTGGAAAAGGGCATGTCTCCCACATGCTGGTCCCATAGGGTTCGAGCTGCGTTGGTGGTTGTGCACAGCAGCGTGCACCTGAGCTGCACCTTCCCCCTGCTGGGACTCAGACTAGTCCAGATGTTTGAAGCTGCCCTCTGCAGCATCGCCTGCAGGCTTGTGCCCAGCTCAGGGGTCCCAGGGAGGCAATGCCAAACAGTACAGGGCTGTTTCTAACTTCTCTCTGCGCTGCTACGCTCCTGTGGACCAGCCAGAGCTGCTTCTGATGTTGGAGGCAGCATGCAGAGGCTGTAAGTTGGGTTGTTAGTCCAGAGTCAGGTTCCTGGCCAAGGGTTTCACGCAGATGTTTAGTGTACACTTCAGTGAGCCAGGTTTGTTTCTGTGTACAGTGGTCCCATGCCCAAGGGGGCATGAGGCTCTGCTGGAAAGTCTGGGAGTGTGACAGAGTGCTGGCCTTGCCTTGGCGTAGGATTTGCTGTGCTGCTGCTATGTCGGGGATCAGCTCTGTGTCTTTGGGGCATGAAGTCGGAGCATCCCCAGTTCTCTTTGTACTGGTATGCTGGGATCGGGAGACAGAAAACTGTAGGAGAGCGAGAGTGTGTTGGAGCTGCTTGCTCCCTTGCTTGTTCATCCCAGTTTCAGACCGTGGAAGCTTGGAAAGCTGTCACCATCGTTGTCCCCCCGTACGCGGTTGTGTTCTCACTGCTCATGTGTGTGTCGAGTTGAGGAGTTTCCCAGAAGCTCTTGGTCTCAGGTCAGCACTTGCACCCACCATTAACATGTGGCTTTGGGATGAGAAAACCCTGGTTATTCCTGCTCCAGTCCCCCCGCAGCACATCCTGAGAGCACAGCTGATCCTGCTGGAGAACCCAGGTGCAGTGCTGGCAGGGCTCAGCAGCCGGCTTGCAGTCTGGTCTGCTGCGTGCTGGTGTCGGCTGGCAGCTTTGTGCCTGTGGCTGTCTGACTGCATTTTGTACCCAGACAAATTGGTAGGAGCGAGGTCGCTCGGCAGGGCCACCGGGCACGCTGGCACGATGTTCCTGCGGCTGGGCTGGCCCTGTTTTCTTCAGGGCCCGTGGGAAGGGCCGGCAGCCACCACTCTCTTCCTACCTGAGCGGAGGAGCAGAGTGCTGTGGCAGTAACGACCCACCCAGTGGGTAACTGCCAGTCCCGGGGATCTGCCCACACTTGCCTGCCCTCCCACAATGGCCCCATTGTTCCCGAGAGGGCAAGGAGGCTGCCTGCAGCTCCCTGGGCATCATTAACCCTCTGCGGACCAGCAGCGGGCTGCAGAGCCCGTGTGGGGCAGCACCAGCCTCTCCCTGCCAGCTGCCTCCAAACTTGCCGGTCACTGCTGTTTTGAGGACAGACAGCATACGCCTGTGGTGAAGATGTAGAGGGAGAGGCCCCGCCGAGCCTTGATTTCCTCTGACAAGGTGTACGGAGGCTCTCTGCCTTCTTCCAGGCTGCTTGCTGCCGTGACCTTGCTTCGGGAGCAGCCCTCATACTGCCCCAGCACGGCTGCCAGCGACTGTGTTGCTCTGGCCCCGATGCAGGTGCCAGAGCAGGACGTGTGTGCAGGAGCGGGACGTTTGGGATGTTGGGGTGCTAATTCCAGTGGCTGAGGTATCGGTGTGGAAGCTGTTTAAAGCGATTCCAGCCTGATCAAAGTGCCTTCTTCCTTCCTGTCCTGTAACGTGATCGTGGGCCAACGAGCTGAGCTGCTCGTGGTCTGCCGTGGCTTCTGGTTCCTGTTGTTGTAGCGATGCAGCCCTGGAGGGCACAGGCATGCCTCGCCAGTGTGCTCACACTGCCAGGGTGCAGGCTCAGAGCCAGAGCGTGGTGTCCATGTGCCTAAGAGGACAACAAGTACCCTGTCAGTGGCCAAAGGAGCTGGACGCCCACATCCCTCACTGCTGGCTGGCTCTGCATTGCCCATCTTCTGGTAGCGGTGCCGCTTCCCTGCAGCTTTCTGCCACGCTTCCTTCCCCGTCAGCTGACTCCAGGGATTATAGGGCTGCCTCGGCACCCCTGCTCCATTGCAGATTTCCTCTCCAGAATCCGTGGGATGAGGGAGAGGAAGAGGCATTTGGCTGGCATGCCAAGATTGCATACGGGAAACTCTCTGGCTGTCGGTCTTCAGAGATGTCGACCCTGGTGTGTCTCGTGCTAGCTCAGAGACTTGCAAATCGGTTCAGTAATCCAGACAGCCAAGAACTTTGAAACCTAATAGACACAGTGTGAGTATCACCATTGAGTTCTACTGCAAACCCCACAGCTGATTTGCTTATATCATAACCTAAACGGCTACCCTGCTTCCAAAAGATCTATTATCTCCACTTCTCCCACTAGGTAGCCTTTGCACTCTTCTCCTGCTCCTTTGTACCCCAGCCTTTGTTGATGCAATAACTTTTCTTCTCAGTATGTTCTGGCTTTTAATAACGGTGTAACTGGAGTTGAGGAGCATGGAGGGCCCTGAGCTGAGCCGGGAGCACTTGATGGCCCCAGTTACTGTACCAAGTGGAAATGGAACTGCTGCAGAGCTTGATCTGACTGAGTCTGGGCACCTGGGCTCTGCCCACAAGGACCACTGCAAGCCGCCTGCAAGCCTCAGGCACGCTGGAGCAGTGTCAGAAGCCCTTGCCCAGTCGGCAAGTTGTAAGTTAATGAGACCTCTCTCTCTTGGTGGAGAAGAGGGGCTCTCTGGGGGCAGCCCCCAGGACAGGCTGCTGTTTGCTCCCTCCTCCTTGTCTGCAGGTGCACATCTGCTGATAAACAGGGGTCTCGCTGCCCCCTACCCCCCCACCCCGAGGGCTACAGTTAGAGAGATGGGGTGATACCGGGCTCTTTCTGCCTGTTTCTGGTGGGGTGGTTGGAGGCCTGGGTCAGGGTTAGGTCACCGTGTCTCTGGAGGAGCTCGGTGAGCTGCAGGGGTGTTTGTATAAGGGCAAAGTAGCCCCTGGGACTTGGGGCTTGGTCTGTGGGGAAGGCTGTGCCTCTTTGCACCCCCTGAGTGGGAGAAGTGGGGAATTTCAGCTTGAAGTGCGGAGGAGGCTTCCGTGAGGGTGAAGTGTGGTGAGGAGGTGGCGCAGCTGCCCTTTTGGGGTGTGCAGTGGGGAAACCCCTCTCCGGATCGGTGGAAGGTCAGACTCCGATGGTAAAGCCCTGTGGGGAGCAGGGGGCTCCCCTCTCCTCGAGGTCTCTCCCTCCCTCTGCAGCCCAGTGCTGGAATCCCAGTACTGCCTGCAGGCAGCTGCCACCGCTCAGTGGCACCGCTACCCGCACCGGCCTGATCCACACTGGGGAAGGTGAAGCGTTTCCCAGGGTGGAATTTCCTGAGAGGCAGATGCGAGGCCGCTTCCCCTCTGACCTTAAACCCTGATGTGCCTTAGTCATGATGGCATGCAAATAGGAGGCGATGGGGGGGGGGCTGGAGGGAGCTGCTGGGAAAAGGAAGTGACCTCAGCCGGGGTTTAAATATAGAGCCCAGGCTCTGCTGCATGCTGGGCCTGGTATTTATAATCCTGGAGGAGCGCTTGGCAACTCCCTGCATCTCTCCTGCAGTCCAGGCTGGCAGAGGGCAGCATGGGGGCAAGGTGCAGGGGCAGCCAGCCTTGCTTCCCCCTCCTCTGCCCTGCGTTTCTGTCAGCTCCCCCTCCCCAGGTGAGCTGGGGCATGGCCGTGTGCTCGGCGGCAGCGCTGCAGCCCGGGTGCTTTGCTGGCCCACGGGTGCTCCGGCCTCTGCTTTTTGTGCAGGTGTGTCTTCTGTGCGTTGCGTTCCGTGCCAGGACTGGGCGCGGAAAGGGAGCCCGACTCGCGTCTATTTTGAGAGCAGGCTGAGAACCCTGGGACACTGACTGATCTGAAAAGTGCATCAAAGTAGAGCTGTCAGACCAAGCCTTCCCGTGTGTGGCTTAAAATGTCTTACTTCCTCTGCTGCCGTCGGCCTCCTCGAAGGCAAGCCTGCTTGTTGCACTGCTGGTCATACCATGCAGTGCAGCTGGTGTACATGACGTGGCGAGGTGGCAGGGGTGTCCCTGCCACAAGGGTTTCCTGCCGGGACTCTGTCTGCAGGGATTGTGCCCTTCCTCAGGCTGGAAGGTGACCTGAGCTTGCATTCTCGGGCTCAAAGGGAGAGCTGTTGGTTTGGGGGAGATTTTCTGCAAGGTGGTATAGGATGTCTAGCTCTTGCTGGCACCCTGCAACAGGCGTCTCCACGCTGCCTTTATCTGAGGAAGTGTGGGGTAGGCATCTGCTGCAGGGACATGGTGCGTGGCTTTGCCCTCCAGCACACCCCTCTGCACCTTATGGAGTCCACGGCATGAGGGCTGGGGTGCGGAGGGAGCTGGTGGTCCAGGTGCAAGGCCCCTGCACCAGCCTGGCTGCCTCGATGCTGGCAGGAGGTGCAACGAGTTGGCCTGTGCTCAGCCCTGGCGAGGCTGTGGATGCCCTGGGTGACGGTGACACCTAGTGGCTTTGTCCCACAGTCTCCTCCTCAGGCCCAGAGATGGGGTGCTTGCTGGGTGCGACAGCCCAGAAAATCTCCTGGCGCTTCTGGACACCTGGCACGAAGCTGGACCAGCCGTGGGCAGCAGACCCTGCGGCGCTCAGGAACCCTTATGTCTGTGGCTTGGAGACAGCGGGCAGGGAAGGGACCAAGTGTGATGTCCTTGTTGACAATGGCTGGTCTGTCACAGAGACCTGCAGAGGCACTTCCTGCTCAAAAGAAGAGCAGAAACTATTGTTAAAGCTCAGGAGCTCCTTGTGAAGTTCTGGCATGCTGGGTTCCCATCCCGCATGCTGCTGGCATCTCATGGGCTTCTTCAGTTACTGCCAAAGGATCCTAAAGCAGTTACTACGATCTCGACCCAGCTGAAAGACCATCCTCATAAGCCTAGCTGCATCAGGCACTTACCTGACTCTAGGCAAGACTTGGCTCCCTCGTGATTCTTGTGGAAAAGTCAGGTTTTCGAGATCTCAGCTACGAGTCCCGCTACTCAGGGAGAGGTGGCGTAGCAGAGGGCAGTGTGAGGCACAGCTCGCTGGATAGGCTTTTTAGCATTACTCACCCAATCCCAGTAACCCCAGTGCACCAACACAGCAGAGTTGCCCGAGGAGGTCTTTTAATCCCATGCAGCAACTGCACAGGGAGGTCTGTGCTGTGGCCTTGTGTTGCAGCCTGCAGTGTTATCTGCCAGAAGGGTTTTTGCAGGGAAACCGCCCCTTCCTTGTACAGGTGAGCTTGTCTTTGTGCACCCCAGCACAGCCACACTGTTGCGGTCCAGGAAGGTGTCCTGCCCAGAGCTGCGTTTGATGGGACAGCCAGCGGTGAGTGGTTGAGGTGAGTGGGTCGGGTGCAAGGTGCCTGCTGCAGAAGTGTTGTGTAATCCCGTGTTGCTACCTGCCTGAGCCATGTCGCTGGCATCTACAGGCTAAGATCCTTGATGCGTTTACCAAAGGCTGCGTGGGGGTGTCCAGCTGTCACAGCAGCCCATGATTCTGGCCAGATTTCACATGCTGCGGGAGAAGATCCTGCTTCGGGGGAAATCGAAGCTGCCTGAGCAGCAGCAGTACCTTTGGAAGAGATTTCTGGCTTTGCTCCCTGACCTACTAGATGCTGTTACACTGCCGCAGCCTGCTGAGCTGCAGTGTGCAGGTGGCTGTGCTGCCCCACATGGGGGACACATGCAGCTTCCTGCAGGTCTCTTGCTGACCTGTCCCCAGCAGGTTGGGTGAGCTGGTGTACAAAATAATTCATTGTTATCCTCCCAACAGAGCTGCATGCGACTGTCGAGTAATGTCTGGCACATGCGGGGTTTCTGTAGAGAGCATGCCAGTTGGACTCGGAAACTGGAAGGATCTGCAAATTTGGTGATAGACCTGGAGACTCCCTGAGCACAGAATAGGAAGCCAGGCTGTGCCTGGGTGTGCAGCAAGGAGCAGGAGAGTGGGAAAAAATGTTGAGTTAAGGGCAAGAAAGTGCTAAGGAAAGCTCTTAGAACACTGATGGATTGAAACTGTGGCCAGAGAAAGGTAGTAGGGTGCAGAACAGAAAGCAGACAGCATTCCCCATTCACCTCACTCTCTCCGAGCCTCAGTTTCCACCCGTGCTACGTGGGGTGTTTGTCCCTAGGTGAAAGGGAGTGCGAACCTGGGGTTTTGTCCTATGAAAAACCTTTGAGACTTGTGGCCAAGCAGCCATGCTGAAATGCATCGTTCCTGAGGCAGCTCCAAATGGCAGGAGATCAGCAGGGCCAGCCAAAATGACTCTGAGAACTGCTAGGATTCAACAGGGCATTGGGTTTTCTCTGCAGGTCTTTTAGAACCCTCCCACACAGCTGGTGAGGGTACCACCTTTTCTGCCATTTAAAAGGGCCTGAGAAGGAGCCAAGAAATGAATAGAAGAGAAAACAGGCTTTGTCGGGCTCTCAGTCTGAGGATATAAGAGCAGCATAATTTCACGACGCCTTCAAAACAGATGACTCTTGTCAACAGAGTGTTGCCCTGTGGAACTCCCTGCCTCCTGATGGCTCCCCGAGTCCAGCCGGCCAAAGCAGGGCTCAAATGAGAACACCTTCAGCAGCAGCAGCAGCCTGGGTTAAGGCTGGTTCTCGCTGGTGATAAACACACTGAGGCAAGTGCTCCCGTGCAGGGGTTCGGGAGGTGCTCCTGCAATCGTGGGTTGCTGAATAGCGTGCTGGCTCGGAGCTGGGCTTGTTGGGCTCGGGTGGGTTCCAGGGCTCATCTGGCTCTCAGAGCCCATCGCTGACTCTTGGCTGGAGCTGGCTCGGTGACAGCAGTGCTGCTTCGCTACTGTTTTTAAGGGTTTTGTTTCTCACTGGAACAGACTCAAAACCCATTGAATGGTCTTGCGAAAAGGATTGTTTTGGAACAACCATTTTGCATGGAAAAGGTCAAGTTTCTGATTCTGGTCTTTTTCTCAAATCAGCAATGATCCAAGAGTCTCAGACTTCAGAAACCTTGCTTCTGGAAAGTTTGTAGTCTTTGCCTCCGTGAAATACTCAGAGTTTAATGAAATAGTATGGTATTTCTTTGGAGGTGTTCCAACCCTTTCTGCTGTTAACCCTGGAAGGACTGATAATCTAGAAGTGGTGTTAGGTAGTGTGCCCGTGATCTCATCCAGCCTTGGGGTGAGAGGTATTTTGGGAGGGAGCAGCGGGTCTTTGAGGTCTCTCCTTTTGCTGTTCTCTGCCCAATGCCATTCTTCAAGAAGCCCTTGAGCTTGCTTAGGACCTCTCATTTCCAAAGCCAAGGTGTTCCAGTTGAGTTTGTAGCGGTGTCAACGGGACATTTAGGATTGCGCTTCTCCCAGGGCTGCCACTCGTAGGGAGCAGGTGGGTGGTTATCAGCATAGGCGACGTGCTTGGAGGGCGTTTGCAGTGTCAGCCTGGACTTGTTACTTCCTGGGCTGGCTGGCGGAGAGGGGCTGGGTGACTTTCTGCTCGTTGCTTCACTCTGTCACGACCAGTCTTGTATGTTGCGTGTTCATGAGCTGCAGGGCATGTCAGCACAGCTCAGGAGGCGTGGGTCCTGGTCTTCACTGTGTGTGCGCAAGTCAGAAGTCATTGTCTGGGTTTTGCAAGAGCTGTCCCCCACATCTGATAGGAGGGAGGTGCGGCGAAGCTCCTTCCTTTTTGAATCCTTGTGAATTCATCTGGTTCCCTGGCTTCGTCTCTCGCCATTTCTTCTGATGGGGATGGCACGGCAGCGATGGCAGCCAGCGCGGGGAGGTGGAGGCTGCGGGGCAGGCAGGCTGGCAGCCTTTCCTGCCCCGTCAGGAGCCAGGCGCGGGCTCCGCATTCTTGTGGCAGCGCTGGGAATCCGTGCTATCGTCCTTCGGAGCGAGCGGGAGCATGATTCACCAGAAAGTCCTCCGGGAACGCAGTGGGGTTTCAGGTTTCTTGAACTATCAGCTAGCAATTCCGGGATTTCGAATATGTCAGCCCAGTCTCTCCTGGCCTGGAGCATCCCCTCCCCCGCTGCTGCTGTTCAGACCCTGCTGGAGGAGACTTACTGAAAGCAGTTTTTGTTGTTTTCTTTTGAGGTTTCTTGTCTGCTAAGGTCCTAGCCTTTGATTTAAAGCTGTGGCTTTTCAGATGTACCAGGCACAAATACTCTGCATTTAGATGTAGGCTTCGTTCAACAGAGGTATTTATTGTGCCTTGTAAGCCTCGTTCCCTGCAGGGGGTAGGCTGGGATGTCCCCCCCATTTAATGACATCGAGGCACCCAGAAACAGTACATCTTGCTCAGGGTCACTTGTGGAATCTGTGGTAGCCGGTGGTAGAAGCCAGGAGTCTCGGCTCCTTGCTTTAACTGCTGGGAATTAAGTTTGCTATTGTCTTTAAAACTACTGAGCTGGAGTGGGTGTGTTGCTACATTGCAGAGGGAGCCAAATTTCTCTGCAATCTCCTTTTTGTCATGTTCTTTTCAAGATGTTTTGGATTGTTTGTGTCAGTGTATCTACTTTCTGATTCATTCTCTTCTGTGGCCCAGATGTGTGGCATGGCCGCTGGAATCCAGTTTGAATCTAGGGGCATGTGCAAGGAGTTTACAGCAATCGAGATGCCTATCGGCATGCTGCAACCAGACAGATGGGAGGCCAGGGTGGATCCCCGCTATGCATCTGCAACAGAATCCAACTGTTGCTACTCCCAAAAGCAGAGCAGAATCCGCAGGCAGCTGCTTCTGGCATTTCTCCCATTAGGAACTGCGAAGGGGAGCACAGTCAGTCTCAGTGAAAAGACGGGAAGAGGAGGGCGCTTCCTGAGGCTGAGCCAGGGCCCCCCATCAGCCCTGGGTGGCTTTCTGTCCTGTGACTGTCTGGGGCAAGGCGTTGGATGTCCTCCCTGGAGCACCAGCCTGCTCCCAAAATGAAGGAAGAAGAGAGATGCCCCAAAAATGTAACATTCCGGAGGGACCTCAAAGCCAGTGAGGCTGCGTGTGAAGATTTCATCGTGGCGGTTGCTGGGTCCTTCGGGATCGATGTGTGTGTTCCCTGCGATCTGACCTGAGAACTAGAGGGATAGGGAGTGCCTCTCGAGTATTAGTCTGAGGACTCTGCAGACATGGTCTTAGTGGGGCCCCAGTTTTCTTCCTCCCTCCCCAGGGCACTCGCATGCCCATGCTGTGCTGTACGAGGGCTGTGCCGCAGAGCTGCTGAGCATTCGCATTTTCAGTGAAGCACTTTGGGATCTATTTTGAATGCAATATCGTGTCCATGCAGATGTGCCACAAGGCAGACCTGCGTCTCCCAGCCTATCGTCGATAGGGTTGGCGGTGGTAGCACCTCCTCGGCTGGTCTAGCCGCACCCTGGTGTCAGTGGGCTTGTGACCCTCAGGACTGCAATGTGTTGCAAAGATTGACGAGTGCGGCGCAGCAGGCGGGGGCTCTGGGCCACCGGCAGCGGGAGCTGCTGCAGGGCTTGCTTTCTGGAATGCTGTCTGGCAGCAGCCTCTTCCAGCGGGGCTGAAGGCTCCCTGCGGCTGGCCAGCCAGCGGCTGCAGGCAGCGTGTGTGCTTAACGCTGCAGCTTGTGCCATATGGACCTTCTCCTCCTCCTCGCTTGCCCTCTCCGTGTCTCCTTCCCTGCTCTGCTCCCCTCCCCCTGCGAGCGGTTTGACAGAGCAATTGGGCAGGCACTGGGACGGCAGCTCTGACATAAATCTCTCCTGGTGTGGAATGAGGGGTATAAATATCCAGAGAGTGATGTGATCTTTCCAGCTGCTATTAATAGGTCCCTGGAGAATGAGAGCGAGCGAGCGAGACTGGCTGACACTTAAAGGGCTAGCAACTCCCTTATGTGCTGTGAAAATTAATCAGCGCTGTGGCTCACCATCTTCCTCCAGGCTAGAGCAGAGCCCTCACCGAGGTGTTTGGGGAGGAGGCAGAGGAGGAGGGAGCAACTAACGACTCGCTAGTTAGGAAGCGGTGATAGGCCAAGCTGTGCACCAACAATCCCACTAACTAACTAGGAATGCCTGGGCGGGCTGTGTGATAGCGCTGTTTGTGCAGGCAGCTCTTGGTGGGGTGCCACGGCGTGCCAGCCAGCCAGCCGCCGGCTCAGCCCTGCCTCGCAGGGAGGCAGGTGCCGAGAAGTCCCTTTTGCAGGCAGGGAGCTCACTGGTGGTGGATGGCAAGCTGCAGCCTGCGCCTTGTGGCGATCGTCATCTTTCGAGGATTATGGGTCTGCCAAGTGTGTCTCGCTCTTTGCTTGTGTGCCGTTCTGCATAGGGTGTTTTGCCCTAGCAGAGCAAGCACTTGGCTTTTGCTGATGGTATGTCTTCAGGCTCGCCTTCAGCAAGCTGGGAGGAGCGTGCGTAGCGCTGCCGAGCTCTTGCGGCACTATTTAGAGATGCAGGGTTTGGTCTGAAGCCGGAGCTTCCTGTCCCTGGGTGGCAGAAGAAATCTGTGCACAGCATCTGGCCTGCGTGGTCCAGATGGGAGGAGCAGACCATGGGCCCAGTAGCTCCCATGTGCTGGGAAATTCCTCTGCCTGTGCTCAGGAAAGGTTCTCGAGTCCATTGTGGGGGTGTCATGCAAAGCACGCAGCAGACGTAAGCAAACAGAGTAATACCTTAACTTGCACAAACGTGGTTTACTCTCCTTCCCCCCTGCTCCCTGAGAAGTAGAGAAGGCTGTGACAGGCAGGCAGGGTGGGTCTCTGCAGCTTTGGGGTCACTGGCTAGGGCAGTGAGGGGGCTGTAGCAGAGGAACACGAGGCCCTGATGCAGGAAGAGTTACGCGCTCTAGATGAAGAAAGCCAGGAGAAGTTCTCACGGGGATGTGCATCTTTCTGCACTGGGACTGTTTCCGAGGGCTTAGCAGTGAACGCGGTTCAGGCCAGGAAGAGCTGGTGTGTAAGAGCCGTGCCCAAAGGTCAGGGACGTCATCTGCCTGCTCCGGTAGCCCTGAGGTGAGAGGCTGGATGATGTCCCACGCTGCCTGTGCAATGTTGAAGAAGGCTACTTGCTGCAAGTAGGAGGTACTCGTAGGCCAGGAGGGACGCACCCTGCAGCTACCAGGGTTATCTGTCAAGCTGAGGGTTCATAGTAGCCTTCCAGAACACGCGATGTGCTTGGGTACTGCGGAGCCGCACCCTGGTCATCTCTAATGCCCGTGCAGAGCTCCAAGGGAAAGAATCCCAGCATGAGCCTAAGAGGCTCTGCCAAGGCAAATAGATCCTGCAAGGAGGGCTGCTGCAGCACTGCTCTGCTGCATGTGTGTCCTCCAGCCCAGAAGCCTGCGCACTCTGCCCTAACCGCCTCTTCCCTGAAGCGCTCTCTGCCTCAGCCTGCGGGGCTGTTCAGAAGGCTGGGCTGGGTCTGGAGCAGGAGAGCCTCACCCTGCTATCCTGGCAGGCCCGTGGCAGGTTGCATCATCCTGCTGGGCTTGAAGCTGCCACTGAAGTGGATGCTCCCTCACCCAGGGCCTCGGAGCAGGAGATGGAACAGTCCCTCAGGCCCCTGGGAGAGGCAGGGATGCCACTTAGCTAATGAGTGCCCACTATTCCCAGCTCTGCCCTTGCCTTGCAACCCACCATTGCTGCCTCCTCAGCTGCCTCAGCCTTCTTAGTCCTCCCCTGCCCCATCCCAGCTTTCTCATCATAGCCTTGCATCAAGACCATTTCTGTCTGCTCAGTTGTCTCCTGTGTGTTTTGCAGAGCAGAGGAAATTCACTTAGCAGCAGAAGGGATCCCTGAAAAACTTGTAGGGCACCAGATTTCTGTTCAGGGTCGCAAAGTTGTTTGAGCTCTGGAAACACCTACAAAACGGCTCTAAGGATCCTTCTGCTCACCAAGGGGCCAGGCTGGCATGGAGCACCCTGTTCTCATCATGGCCTTGGGAATGAGGGCTCTCGCATCTGTGCCCTTGGAGCGCTGGCAAGCCTGCCATGCCCGGGTGGGAGTTTGCTGCTTGTCCGCATGCAGCTGACTGCGGGGCGGGATCCTTGCTCAAAGGGGCCAGGGCTAATTCACGGTGCAAGCCTCTCTGGGTTGTGCCTCGCCACAGGCTTTGTCTGGCCCTGGGACCGAGCAGCAGCCCCAGCGCCCTGGGCAGCGCTCCTGGCCGCTGCGCCCAGGGCACTGTGCTCACTCGCTGCTCCCTTCTCTTGCAGGTTTCTGACCGAAGGGCCTGGGAGCTCCCTCCACTGGCGCTGTGGGAAGCTTTAGCCAATCCAATGCACCCTGACAACAAACTGCCCAGCCATGGCAAGGCAGGCAGCAGCAGTGCCCCGGCCCAGCACCACAATGTGAGCCAAGCACCCACCTGCAACCTCGGCTCGAAGGGTGTGGGGGCGGGCAGCCATGGCAGCAAGGCCACTCAGATCTCCCCTGGCAACTCTGGACTGAAAAACAGCCAGAACACTGTCCCAAACTTCAGCTCCTTGAAGGGCAAGGTAAAACGGGAACGAAGCATCTCGGTGGACTCTGGAGAACAGCGAGAAGCCAGCACCCCTTCACAGGACGCAGAATCAAAAGGTAATACTCTCCTAAACCTTGCCTCAGCATGTCATCCTTGCAGTTGCTCCAAGCGTCCTGGCAGGACCTGGGATGGGAGCAGCTGTGAGCATCTTGGGTTTCTGTGCTGCGGCTTCTGTCCAGGCTTGTCCTGGCTGCCTGTGCATCTTTGCATCACTGGCTTGTCACATCCGCGGTTTTGGGACCAGAGCAGCTGAGCAATGTCTTTATGTTTCATTCCCTAAGCTGTTTGTTACACTGAGAATCTGGGGGACTGGTTTTCTTGGGCTGCTGAGGCCAGCTAAGAAAGAGCATCGTTCACTTTCAGCTTGGGACTGAGTTGAGTTGTTTTCTGTCTCCTTGCTATTGGCAAAGAGCTGCCTTTGTGGTGTTCTTGCAGCTGCCCAACGACTCGGTCATGGTTAGCGAGGAGGTGCTGCGAGGGTCGCTGTCTGAACAGTTCTGTGGTTTCGTCAGCGATGGATGACTTGTGTTACAGCATGTGGCTTCTGGAAAAGGGCTGAGTCAGTGCCTCCAAACCCTCTGGCTTCCCTGTCCTCACCAGCCTTCCCTGTAGCCTCTTGTGTTCCACTGAGCTCTGTGCTCAACGGCTGCAATGAGCATCTCGTGGGGGGTCATCGGAGGAGAAATCCCAGTGGTGCCCTTGGTTCCAACCAAGGCTCACACCCAGTCCCCAAACACGGAGCCGCTGTTCTGGCTCGTGCCCCTAAGCATTTGGTTTCACAGCCAAAGCTGTGTTGCCTGACTGGCTTAGGCCAGAGCCATGCCTTGGAAGAACGGGTAGAACGTACCCAGACAGACCTCCTGCCCCAGGAAAGCTTTCTCCCATTGCGTTGAGGGGTTACTGTATGCCACTGATCATAAGCAGTTGTAGCTTTATCCCAGTACTGCCTTGTAGCCCAGACTTCCACAGGAAAATTATTAAAATGGCTTGATCGGGAATGCCTGAAGCTCCTATGTTCCTGCTGCAGCGCACCGACAGGTCTTGTGAACGTGGCCTGGAAACCACTAGATGATGTAAAACAGGGAGGCCAAGCAGTGTTGCATTAGAGTTAAAGCACCGGACTGGAAGTTATCCATCCTGTGTCCGATTCCTTTCCCCAAGTCCCTGGGTGCCTTTAGGCCAGCCACTTCCTCTCTAAGCTGCATCAGCCCCATCTGAGAAATGGAGGGGGCACCCAAGTTTACAGAGGGCATAAAGGCCCCTGCCTGATTCACGTCTGTGAAGGGCAGAGAATCTGTCTCGCGTTCCTACAAAGGATATGAATGTGCCCTCCCGTTCCATTTTTGGGTTTTAATTGCTAAATTGCAGGCCCCTTAAATTTAGGATTAATGCCCAAAGCTCTCCAGTTCGGAACAGCAGTTGGACACATCCTGTGTTTGCAGACTCCTTTCAGACAGTAAGAAATACATCTCATTCTGAACCGCTAGCTCTCACAGGGGAGTCTCACCAGGTCTGGCTGCAAAGACAAGGAGCCCAAACTGCGCAGATGCTTCAGGATCTTTACCAGGGCCAGGCAGATGTCGGTGTAAGGCTTCTTGCCCAGTGCATCCTGGCTGTCTTGGCAGTGCCAGCATGCAGCACGCAGCCAGGCAGGGCCCCAGCCTTCCCAGCCCCTGCCAGGTCTCCTCAGCTCTTCTGATGGCTCGGTTCCTTTGCAGGTGAGGTGGCTCCCCGTAGCAAGCGACGGTGCGTGCTGGAAAGGAAGCAGCCATACAGTGGGGATGAATGGTGCTCCGGGCCGGACAGCGAGGAAGACGACAAGCCCATCAGCAGTGCACACAGTGAGTGTCTACCTCCTTAGGAGCTCAGAAGCTTGAATAAAGCCAGGCCTTTCCTGCAGCTCAGTGGGGTGGATGGCACTGGCACCTCTAGCTTTGCCTGTGTGTGCTGCCTTAGCTGGGTGCATGGCATGGTGGACTGTTGCAGCTGGTGGTTGTTGTGCTGGGAGAATGTTTGTGGCCATGTAGTGAGATGTAGGACCTATTTTGTGGAGATGCTGGAGGAGAAGGTGTTGATGTTCTACGTCCCTGCCATACATCGCTCTGGCCACAAGAGCAGCAGAATTGCTGTCTTGAAAGCATGCCTGGCTTAACTCTGGATCAGCATGCCTGCCCTGGTCATAGTGGCAGCCCAGCCACGTGACGTGTGGTGCCCTTGTTGCAGCAGCTAGGTCTGTGCCAGGCCATCCACCTGGCTCTCCACAGCTGTGCTTTAAAGGCAGCTGAGCCTCAGGAGCCTCTGAGGGTCTGGATGGTGGTTCAGGCAGGGCTGAGCTGGCCAAGGTGTGCACTGTTTGGGGCAACCAACACTAGGTCTTTCCTGTTTTCCAACAGCATCAAAGCTCTTTGATTTTTGGTGTCTAGAATTCAGTTTAACTTTCAAATTGCCCCAGAGACAATATCTGTTGTGAGAGTGGGGCAAGGTCCCGTGGGGCCCAGGGGCCGCCGCTCATGGAGAACATGGAAGTGTACGAAACCAAGAAGAGGGTGGCTGCTGTGCCTGCCGGTGCATCGGGAGCCATCCTCTCCAGGCCCTTCGTGGTGCTTCTCCGCGCAGTCTGCACCCCTGGCGGGAAGGGACGGTGCCACCTCCCTGTCGCAGCCTGGCCCACATTCTGCCCTAATCAGAGCAGGTCCAGGTGGGGCTGTGCAGGGGCATGGGGCGGCAGCGAGGCAGCGCCTGTGTCCCCACGCCACTTCCAGTGCTGTCCCTGCGCTTCAAGCGCTGCTGTGGCACGGCGGGTGCTCGGGGGGTCTGCGGGGGGTCCCTGGCGAGGGGCTGCTGGGGCAGCCAGCGCGCCGCGGTGGGTGTCGCTTGTGTGCCTGCGAGGGGCTGGGCAAGGGGAAGGCGCCGCGTGCTCCTGGTCATTGCAATGCTTATTAATATTAGTTAGGAGTAGGGTTTAATGACGGACGACGATTAACAGCCGCCGCTGCCGCGGACAGCGTCCCCTGTCCCCCCGCCGGGTGTGTCCGGTGGGGGCGGCTCCGCGCTGGGCCCCGGGCGCCTTCCCG
>JAVJGI010010234.1:0-37185 GCA_035590275.1 Ibycter americanus
AGATTCCTTGCTGCAACAGATTCTTGGTAAGTGATTAATAGCATGCTAAAGTTTGAAATCTTAGCTAAGTGGTATAAAGGATTGATTGTGCACATATAATCTTTCAGCTATAAGCTGTTGACCAAGTCTGCGGTTCAATCCCGGTTTAGCCACTCCCAGCCCCCCCAGCAGGAGTTGGCACACAAGGGGCCACTTCCAGCCTCGTAACTCACTGGAAAGGTCTCCCTGACAGTTTTGTCTGACCCTGTCACCATGGTCTGTTCGTTTCAGTATAATGGATAATTGCCACCAAACAGTAGTTGTGCACCATTATGTTGTTAAGGGAAGGTTAATCAATAGTTCCAAGAAAGAACTAGAACAACAGATCTTGCGTGGCCGGCGTTGCACGCCAGTCACAGGCCGGAGCGAGGTTTGGCTCGTATTCTCGGGAACAGAATTAAGACTCAAAATGGAGTCAAGTGCCATGGAACTTTACTTGCCCGACAACAGATCTGCAAACGCAGAGGAGAGAGCGAGAGATAAAGAAAGAATGGAAGAAAAGAAAGGAGAAAGAATGAAGGAGTTCGATAGCTACCACGCCGTAGCTGCGGCGGCCGACAGGCCGACTTGCTTCCACGTCTGGTGACGGAACGTTCCGCCCGACGCCGCTTGGTTCCGCGCTCTTACCCCGAGCTGCTCGGCTGGGCCACATCTCCCGCCCGGCGCAGGTGCGCGCCCGGTGCCGTCACTAGGGGCTGCCCCGGAGCCCTGGGTGCGCCTCGGGGGGCTGCAGGCCCCTCCGTCTCCCCGGCCCGGGGTCTGGGCGCAGACACTGGGGTTTGGTTCTCCCCGCATTGCTCCCTGGTGTCAGCCAGTGGTTTTCCTGCTCTGGCATTTCGAGACTAACATCTCTTGGTGGTTTTCCTGCTGTAGCCCTGTTGACACGAACATCGGTTGTGGTGGTGGAGGTTTCCTGCCATTGCGGTGTTGAGACAAATACCTGCTGTGTCGGCGGTTTTTTTCACCGATGCAGTCTCTTACAGCTGGGTCTGAAACCAAACCTGCCAAAAGAAGTTGAGCTGTGGTCAAGACAAGTCCGTACAGGGAAAGGTAACTGAGGTTCGCTCCTCGGTCAGCTGTAACTAGAGGGTCGACTATTGTTTGAGACCCCCAGAAGTTTTCTTAAATACCATTAAGGAGCCTGCACGATAGTTGCTTAATATAGTGCCACCTGTTCTTGGGAAATGAATGAATATGTATGACTCTTCTGAGAAATGTAGTACATAAACATATGTATGGTATATATAATTTTTCCTAAATGTAACGTACAGCATGCACGTTAGGTGGAATTGATCCCTTGTGCTTCCAGCACTGCAGTAAAGGAATGCCTGCTTCTTAATGCTACCTTGGTATTAAGGAGTTTTCTTATTCCCGATTTCAGTGACAACCCTGTCCTCTATGCAGTAAATACTCACGTATACCTTGCCATCGAATCTTGTTAAACCACTGCCGCATTTACTGTCACACTTTGTTAAATCACTGTTTTATACCAACAAACATATTGATACTTCTCTCTTATGAGTGAAGTGTGTCACTCCATCCGTGACAGAGTATGAGCATATGTGAAGCTGGTGGGTTTATTGCTTTGATACACACCTGTTCAGGAACACTTAATGCACATAATGAAAAGATTGCTTAGCTAGTAATCAGTTCTTTATAAAATAACAATTTTTTTCTAATGAATTAGACCACTGAAATAAGCAATATCAAGATATCCACAGTCTGCTAAGTATAGTGGAAATCATCTGACAGCCACAGTCGCTACCTACTTTAAAAAAATTTGTAGTTACATTTACCCTCTTTGACTTCCAGAAAAATACATATATTATCGAGCTTACTCACATAGCAACCTAGGCTAGAAAAGCAGGCACCTCACTGATTAGTCTTGCTTTCTTCACAGCTTTTTCAATAGCAGAGGAAGACTGCTGAGTTTCTCCCTTCCATTAAAGGAAAATTCTAGGTTTCTTTATATCTATTGCAGATTAGATTTTACACTCATTTAGCCAATGACCTGCTAAAACTGTACACAAAACCAACTTTTCTCACTAAGCTTACATTATATCTTAGTATAAGAGAAATATAAATATTCTCTTTTTTTTCCTTTTCACTTTTTTCTTTCCCCTGATGTATTTTGTTGAGCTATCCTGGACATTGGGCTGCTAAAAATGTTCAACTATTGCTCCTAGATAATAGTTTTTAATCCCTTAATTTCTGTCTTTTGAAATTTGATGCAATATTTATGTATCTAAAAATAAAACAAAACCCCAAATCTTCTCATGTAATTGTGTAAGCCTTCTATCAGAATTAGGATAAGCTGTGGAAGTAGTTAAAAATTTCTAGAGAATCTGGCTCAAATAGTTAAATAGCATCTGAGTATCTTACCCCTTAAAATTTTGTTTTGAGTTAGAGAAATTTTACTTATTTGGGTCTATTTACTTTGATTTTATGTGCCCGTTTTTCCTCACGTTTGATAACTTAAATTTCTCTTATCTTTGTAGTTAAGAAAGGGAGGAACAGCAATGAAATTCATAAAAAGAGTCCTCCAGTGCATGTACAGACACACATGCACAGTGGTAATTACATACTTCTATAAGCTATAGAACACCTCAAAAATACTACACCAGAGGTGGGATTCACCTCGCTGAACTCTACTATCCTACAGTACAGAAATCCCCACCTGAGTTGGCAGTTTAGCCTTCTATTTAATTTGGCCTATTTTAGCTACCTATTTTAAGATGAGACGAACCGAGCACTACTACATTCACCTGAAAGCCAGTTACCTTGAAGAATGTACTAGAGGCACACAGGGAAGCAGATATTCAACTGAGGCAACACGACTGAAAATTAGGTAGGGAAAAATGAGGAGGTAGCACATGAATTACCTTCACAGAGCTAGGATGTTAGTTTGTCACATAGGATGCCTTAGGTAATATCTTGTTTGGTTTTACATAAAAATTGGATTAATCATGCCTCCCCCCTTAAATTTGCATTGTAATTAATACTTATGCAGGTTCTTGTAAATTTGACTAAGACAGCTGAGTTTTCAGTCTATATTTTGTACATGTTTGTTTTTCAGATTATTTTTTAAAAGTACACATACTGGAGACAAGTTACAAACAGTGGTTGTTTATCCAGGGTGACTGGGGAATACAGATGTCCCAGTTTGGGGCAAAACAAATCCTGGTTTGTTCAGGGTTATTGGGGAATACAGGAGGTATTCTGGTATCCCAGAGAAAAATGTTCAAATAGCTCTTTTGTCCTGAATTTCTCATCTCAGTAAGATGTTTAATTTCTCTACTTCCCATACATGCACCCAGCCCTGGCTTCAGCTCCAACTTTTCATTTGTCTTGATTCATTGCAAAAAGTGAAAAACATTTAATGTCATCTGCATCATGCTGACAGATGTAACATAATCCTCAGTATTCACTTCTTTGCAGTACATCTCTGGCACCTAACACAACAGAAGAACGTAGATGCTTACTATATGATTGTTAGAGATCTATCCATGATGATGGACTATTTGAATAACAAATACGTATCATCATTTTTCTCTGTCTCCTCTCCTCTCCTTTTGTTAACCATAGATGTATTTTATAACACTTATATCAAGATCCTACCCAAGAGAATATGAATTTATCAGAATATTGATTATGAAATATTACTGTTGGTGTTCATGTGGTGCTTATCTTTGGAAAAATCTTTTTGGGGGTGGGAGCTGACTTTAGCTGCAGAAAGGTGGATGTTAAATGCGTCATGTAGAGTGGGTTGAACTACCTTTCAAAGGTGCTTACCTTTCTCTACCAACTATGTAAAGACCTAAAGGGACTTGCATAATCCAGGCTCCTACCTTTCAGTTCATTAAAATGTGTTTCAAATGAGTTTTACTGAAATACTGTTCTTAAATTAAGAAGGCAGAAATTTTTCCTACTTATGTTTGTGAAGTGCCAAGAATGTTTTTAATGCAACTCTTAAATGAATTAAATTATGTAATATTTCATTATTATCTTGATTAGTATTATTATTAGAAAAATAAAGATATATTTGGAAAAGTTTCAGTAGTGCAGAAAATGTATATTTAAATTGTGTTAAATGACAGCTAAATTGGATGCAAATAGAAAAGTTTATTAACTGTGTATTGTTATTTATTGGTTAGTGTACAGGGATTTCATAGCTGATGTATAACTTTATACACAAGAAAACAAAGACATTGTAACTGTTTGTGTTGGGTTAGCCTTGGTTAACAGCCAAATTCCCACCCAGACACTCCTTCCCTCCCTCTCCTCAATATGGCAGAGGGAGAAAATAGGATGCATTCACACGAAGGCAGGGACTTTGCTTACCAATTACCCTCGTTGACAAAATAGGCTCAACTTGGCGAAAATAAATTTCATCTATTGTCAGTTACAATATATTTGGGTAGGGAGAAACAAAGGAAAACATAACCTTTCCTCTCCACCCTTCCCAGGCTCAACTTCGCTCCTTCTCTCCCAATACCTCTCCCAACAGAGGCCACCTCTGCAGCCCCCCTGTGCCAATACCTTGACATCTGCACCCAATATGCTGTTATTTCACCCCTTGTTTGGTTCATTTTCCTATTTTTATCCTTCTCAGTCTAAGAATGGATAAAGAAGGCCTTTTGACAAATAGGGCCTGATGCTTTTATTTTAACATGTACAATATAAAGAATTGTAAATAAAACATTAAAATAAGAGAAGGAGAAAATCACTCCTCCTACTCAACATTTTCTGTTCAGCACTGTGAATTTTACGAAGATTAATACTAGCCCCTAACACGGGCTCTGACATGCATGTGCAGCTTTAGAAGATCCTTGTGTGCCTACAAGGAAAGATTTACCTTCCTAAGAAAGAATAAAAAGGTAAAAGTGATATTTCTGTATATATATTTAAGAATGAGTGGAATATGGCAAGTTCATAAATGACAACCAGTACTCTGGATACTATTCCCAGAAGAAATGGGAATATATTCCTACACTGCATGCATGGAAAGCAGTATCAGACTGAAACTATTTTCTTACTTTGCTCACCATAGTGTTTGTGAGCTGCTGACACTATTTTCCGTTAGCCTCATGCGTTTTATTTATTTATTGCTTTGATGTTGTAGATCAACAGAAATCTTTATTATTCCCAGGATGCAGCAAGTGAAGATAAAATAAAGGGTCTAAGTTTGTATTTCAAAGTTTTGGCTGATCCAGTAATATAACTTTTATTTCTAGAGCTTAAACTTTTACTGTGTTTTTCATAGGCATGTTGAGGCTACTTATTTCTGTCAAAAAGTCAGGAGGCCTGCCACTCAAATGTCATAATTAATTTCCCAGCATGGGTTTAAAGAAACAGAAGGACAACAACTGTCAATACTATCTTAGTTTTGGAAATGATAAATTTCAGCCACAGTTCTTATCAATACTATTTTCAAATTGAAAAACAGCAGTAAATATATTTTCTCATACTTTACTTCCAGAAATGTCTTAGTAACTTGAATTATTTAATTGTGAATTTACAGAGTCTGAAGTAGGTTTTGGAGGTGCAAAGCATAATTGACCTTCATAGGTGATTGAAATACACACAGGGAAAAAAAAGTTTAGCACAGCAGTTTATATATTCATCATTATTCTCAGTACAACAATATGTAGGAATACTATTTTTCTCCATTTCTGGCTCCTTCTAAACTTTGAGATTTATCATGTTCTTGTGTAGACTGATGTCACCATGTAATTTCTAGGTTTGCAACGTTGCTATAGGCATTTTATACAGGTTGGAACATGATGCAAACACAGTAACTTGACAAAGCCTTTTAAATTCTCTGTGGTGCCATTTAAAAACATGAAAACTAAATTCCAGGTTTGTGTTACTTCAGCACAAAGTACATCATGTTTAGGTCACAAAGCTATTTCAATTATCACTTCTTAGTACGCTTTCTTTTCATGAAACATGTAATATGCCTGATTCTAATCTCACTTATCCCATATTTGCATTTGTTCATTATTTTTAATAGAGTTTTTCTTTTATCGTTCAACATGTGTAAGCTTGACATGCAATGTAATGGTTCTAATGCACTTCACAGAATATTTATTAGTTATTTATGGAATTATTTTTTTTTTTCTGTCTAAAATTACACAAAAACATGAGAATGCCTAGTTACAGAAATGGTTAATGCTGTATCAGAATAATACTGAAAACAAATTAAACATGCAAGGAAATGCAGTTACATTTAAAAGGAGATTGCAAAGAGCCTACCTAGCAGAAATATCGTACAGGCTACCGTTTATAAAAAAATATAGTGCTTAAATATGCTATTCAGTTGTGAAAAAAAATCATTTAGGTGTTGAACTGATGTGATGTAGGCTTTCAAATTCTAACTAAATTTCAAGACATTGTTTCTAAATCAAAATTAGTTATAAAAATAAAGCATTTTTATATCTTTATAATTTTTTTTTTTTTTAATTCCAAACCTGAAAGGGAAGTATTTTGTACATGAGATATTTCTGGAATATTGGATCAGCTAGGGATTTAAGGTAATCCTCATCATTATATACCACATTTATTTAGTCTGATTTAAAATTCCCTTTGAAACCAAACTCCCATTAGAGGTAATCAAAATGATGCTTGGGTAAGTTGTTCAGGACTGGGATGATCACAGTTTGCTGCCAGTGGTTTTAAATTGTGCAAGAAGTAGAATGATAAAATATAATCTCTGTTAAAGTAGAAACGTGTAAGTATTCACAAAGAAAGCCTGCTTCATTTTACCTGTCTCCAAGATAAACCTTCAAATGCAAGGAAAAGGCAGAGCTCCCTGGGGGCTACAGTGAGATATAAGTAGCAAGACTGAAAGAGAAAAACAATCGATCTGAAATACAAAAAACTTAAAGATGTTATGTCACCCTTCAAGGTGGGAACGTAATTTGCACATGAAAACAGGGCCATATCTGAAACTAAGTTAATTTAAGCATGATAAAATTCACTCAAGTGAACAAGTAGAGAAAACAGCAAGGAGAAACCTCTAGAACCTTTTGCTACTTGTAGTGTATTGAAGGATGGACTATATCTATATTTTACATGCAAAACATCTCGAGGTCCCAAGATTAGCTTCCTGAACAGATTCATCTTGCATTCTCACAGCCTAGCTTTAGACAGTCAAGCACACTACTTAAGAGTGTTTTAAAGGTCTCTTAGGCAAATATGCTTCACAAGTTAACATACCATGGAACATACCCAGATGGACTATCCCCAGGCAACCCACAGGTACTGTACTGATGAGAAGTAGTCGTGGAGATAGGATGTGATCACAAAGCAGGTGGAAATGCTTGAGATGCTTACTGCTGTTGGTTTGAAAAATACTATTCAACTGAGCACAACTGTGCACCTGCTACCAAAAATCGTAACCAGGAAAACTCTCCAAACCAAAGGATAGTTTAGAAAGCTGACATCGGGTTATTACAGCGCTGGGTGCTTGGGGGGTCTTTCCTCCGAACATGCACACCAAGTTACTCGGGGGTGCACATTATATACGGTAGAGTGCTTGCACATTCATAGCACATTGCATGTTCATTTTCATTCATGCACAGGTTTGGCTGCAGGTTTCTTGCTTCTAGTGCAAATCAGCACGCACCCTCAGACAGCGCTACTGAAGTTTTTCACCAGCTCCACATGCTCCCGAGGCGAGGGTTTGCCCTCCCTCGGAGGGGGGGGGTGAACTATTTGAGTTGAAGGTCACGGTCTCCCATTACCACAATTGCCTTTGTCCTACTTTCAACTTTTAATTATTTTTCTGTGGGTTGCAACACCTTATCAGTTTGTCTCCTCTTGCGGCCAGGACCTTCCCACTTGGAGGCTTCTTTCTTTACATAATTTACATAACGGTGCTCTTACCTGATCTGTTCTTTGTTTCCCAGGATTGCCTCCCTTGATTAGAAGTCCTTCCATTCATCAGTTTTGACGACTTGAGAGGGTGGGTACTTGAGAGGGAGAGTCATCTGATGACTTGAGAGGGTGGATTAGCCTCACCTAAACTTTATGCACGTACTTATTTAACATATAGATAAACACTAAATCAGAATTTGGTAATTTGGGAGTTTAGAAAACACACCTGTTCCTGAGTTTGCCATAACAAGACATAAACTAATTATATTTGCCATTCTTTGATTTAAAATTTAACTGAAATGGAGGTAAGAGATTTTTTTTGTTCTTATATGTTTACACAATTTGTCTACTGTGTAACAGCACATGATGGGGGTGCAGTGCACCGTTGCATACCAGATAGCTGGTAATTACATTTGGTACTGTGAAATGCAAAGCTCACATAACCTGAAGTCTCATCAGCTGGTGCCTGACTGGCCTAATCACTTTGTCTTCTAAACAATTTACAGTGATTTCTAAAGACTTTTAAATCCTACATTAAGACATATTGTGTTGGTGGCTTTATGCCCTTTTACATTTTATGTTATTCCCTGACTCCTTACTATCATTGTTGCAATTTTAGTTGACAGCAGTGATGTGTGTTTCTCTTGAAGTACACAGCCAGTCCAGGAAGCTGCACCTTAGGTCAAGTCCCCAGTGCTCTTATTGTGCTCTAATTTTGGAATAAATTCAAGAAAAATTTGGTCTCAGTCAAGATTTACTGAAATACTGATCGCTATTTTTTAGTTTATGGTAGTCAGTATTTCAGCAACTCTTTACATTATGATGACATTTTCATAAGAGCACTGGAAAAATGACAATATTTTCAAACTAAGTATAGGCAAGATTCATTTCACCTGTTCCTTTAAATATAAAATATTTATTGAGTAATCACCTGTCTTCACTATAAGACTCCCATTAAAAATCTGTGATGAATAGATAGCATACTCCAGCTTCCCTAATGAAAACAGAAAGTGTCTTCTATACTTTTCTACTTCCCCATGGGACATATTATGTATCTCAACATTCTGTACTTTTAAGAAAAATATTTTATAATAACAGAAATTGTTTAAAAAGCAGTCAGTGTTACCCTTCATAGTTTCTTTCTTCATCTCTCTTACTTTTTTTCTTCCCCCCTCCCCACCCACCCCGACCCCCACCGCCCCGGTATACTGGTTTTCGCTGGAATAGGGTTAATTTTCTTCAGAAGAACTTCTATGGTGCTGGTTTGGATTTGTGACCAAAACTGTGTTGATTACACATGGATGTTTTAGCTATTGCTGAGCAGCGCTTACACAGCATCAAACCCTTTTCTGCTTCTCATACTGTTCCATGAGTAGTTAGGCTGGGGGTGCACACAACACGCTGACCGAAGGGATATCCCATACCATATATATGATGTTGTGCTCAGCAATAAAAGCTGGGGGAAGAAAGAGAGATGTTTGAAGTCATGGCTTTTGTCTACCCAGATAACAACCATCATGCATGATAGAACCCTGCTTTCCTGGACATGGCTGAACACCTGCCTGCTGGTGGGAAGCTGTGAATGAATTCTTAATTTTGTTTTGCTTGCATGTGCAGCTTTTGCTTTACCTATTGAACTGTCTTTATCTCAACCAATGGTTTTCTTCACTTTTACCCTTACAATTCTCTCCCCCATCCTACTGCAGGACCATGGCTGAGTGCCTGTGTGGGTCTTAGCTGCCTACTGGGGTTAAACCCTGACAACTAGGTAAGGGTTTTGTACAGTTGCCATAAAGGTAGTTGAACACTAGCAAGGCCTGATGAGGCCAAGGACATAATCTTAGATTCCCTATAGCAGTAAAATGGAGATACTGATTATTGCTATAAAGTTATACAATCACTTTTACTGAAATGTCAGTGTTCCCTACATGATGTCTGCCTTTAAGCAACTTGTCAGACTGCCTGACATCAAAATGTTCCTTACATATTCAAATAGAAACAGAGACTTGTTTTAGACTATAATCCACTCAGAGTTCTGTCAAAATAAGGATTTGGACAAACGTGCAGACTCCAAAAGAAAGCCACTCAGACTGTTCCAGCTTTTGCTATAGATATAATAACCTCATGGAGGAGTTTACACAGCCATCTCTTGGCATCACAAACTTGCCAGAGGCAAATCTGGGTACAGCAGTTAGTATAGTTAATGTCTGAAAGGGGAGCTAAGGCAAGTAACCAGTGCTTGCCTGGAGATGTGTAAATGTCTAAAAGGGGTATGAAGAAGCAAATAAGTGTGCCTGAGATTAGGACCTGAAAGTAACATGAGGAAGGAACCAGCAACAGAAGGTGAAACAGAAAATCACTTGAAATCATTCAAAGTAATATTTGATTGAAAAGCCTGTGTGGCTCTCAGACCAAAACACTGGTGATATAAAGCTGTCACAGTAAAGCAAGGCTGATATATACGTTTATATGTGTGCATTTGAGAGATACATAGATGATGAGTGAGGTGTGTGTGACAGTAGGGGATTCTCCAAAGGGCCTATAGGAAAAGGTGCCAGCAGCCTGACTCCTCTGCAGAGTGATTGTGTCAGAGGGGGAAGCCTTACCCGACAT
Source organism: Ibycter americanus (assembly GCA_035590275.1). NCBI lineage: Eukaryota > Metazoa > Chordata > Aves > Falconiformes > Falconidae > Ibycter > Ibycter americanus. The sequence goes on from JAVJGI010010234.1 coordinate 10,531, forward strand.
GAGGAAGTATTGGAGCCTCATGTACTGTGTTATTAGTCATTACTGATGTTGTTTAAGTAGTATTTTGTCCAGTAGAATTAGGTTTTAGTTGGGGGTTTTTTTGGCTGTATATTTTAGCTGACAAACTGGTGGTGTTCCACAATGGAGTTATAAGGTTTGTGGATAAGGGAAGAGCGACTGACATCATCTACCTGGACTTGTGCAAAGCATTGGACACTGGGCCACACAACATCCTTGTCTCTAAATTGGAGACACATGGATTTGATGGCTGGACCACTCGGTGGATAAGGAATTGGCTGGATGGTCACACTCAAAGAACTGAGTTCAACAGCTTGATGTCCAGGTGGAGACCAGTGATGAGTGGTGTCCCTCAGGGGTCCCTGTTGGGACCAGCGTTATTTAATGTCTTTGTCGGGGATATGGACAGTGGGATTGAGTGCACTCTCAGGAAATCTGCGGATGACACCAAGTGGAGTGCTGCAGTTGATATGCTTGAGGGAAGGGGTGCCATCCAGAGGGACCTTGACAGGCTAGAGAGGTAAGCCTGTGTGAACCTCATGAAGTTCCATAGGGCCAAGTGCAAGGTTCTGTACCTGGGTTGGGGCAATCCCAAACATGGACACAGGCTGGGCAATGAGTGGATTGCGAGCAGCCCTGTGGAGAAGGCCTTGAGGGTATTGGTAGGTGAAAACCTGAATGTAAGCGAGCAATGTGCACTTGCAGCCCAGAAAGCCAATCATATCCTGGGCTGCAGCAGCAGCAGTTTGGCTATCAGGTCGAGGGAGGTGATTCTTCCCATCTACTCCGCTCTCGTGAGACCTCAGCTGAAGTACTGTGTTCAGCTCTGGGGCCTCCAGCATAAGAAAGGCATGGACCTACTCGAGTGGGTCTAGAGGAGGGTCACGAAGACGATCAGGGTGCTGGAGCACCTCTCCTCTGAGGACAGGCCAAGTGAGTTGGGGTTGCTTAGCCTAGGGAAGAGAAGGCTCTGGGGAGACCGTAAACATCCTGCCAGTATCTAAAGGGGCCCTACAGGAAAGATGGGCAGTGTATCTCTTTATCAGGGAGTGTAGTAATAGGATGAGGGGTAACAGTTTTAAACTGAAAGAAGGTAGATTTTGATTAGATATTAGGAATAAATTCTTTACTGTGGGGGTGGTGAGGCGCTGGAAGAGGTTACCCAGCAAAGTTGTGCATGCCCCATCCCTGGCAGTGTTGAAGGCCAGGCTGGATGGGGCTTTGAGCCGCCTGACCTAGTGGAAGGTGTTCTTGGCCATGGCCGGGGAGTTGGAACTAGATGATCTTTAGTGTCCCTTCCAACCCAAACCATTCTATGATTCTACGAGTCTACTTTCATTTTTTACTGTTTATTTTAGTTATTATTGTTTAATTAATATTTTAATTAATGCAGGGCTTATCTATTTCCCTAGTATAACCACACCTACACTAACTGATTAACTGTCACAGCCCCTATGTATGGCTACAAAGCCCTAAAGGTATTGGTTATCCAGCACCATGGCTATCAAGTGACAAACACGGAGGCTGAGATGTCAGAGAAACTGACATCTGTAAATATGAACTGAGTCACTATAAGGAAATACAATATTTAAATAAAAGGAAAATAAAAATATAGGTGTGCTGTTTCATCAATTTACTGTGTAGTCTTAGACAAACTTGAGTTTCAAAAAACTGAAAAGCAATACTGTAAAACTTTTTCCAGTTCACTTTGTGGTTCAATAGCTGGAATTTGTTTATCTTGAAGGAAAACTTTACTATATACTAATGAGTCATGAGTGTCAAAAAAACATTACAGATTAATCTCTTTTTTAAGTTCCCTCTATCTTCGTCACCTGCTCCATATATTAAATGACAACACAGAATCAGCAATAAAAGTATTTTTCAGATAAATACAGAAATTTGTATCATGAATTCTCATTCGGTTTTAATGGCTTTTTTGGCATGGACAGGAAGGAAAAACAGTAAGTTATGAAACAAGTAAGTTACAAATCAAGGACAGCTGCTACGCAACTGGCTATCATATAGTTGCTAAAACCTTCTGTAGGTGTAGGATGGGAAGGCTCATCACTGACGTAGTAAGGCAGAGCTGGTATTAATGAAAAGGCAGCACAGCCTAACCTGAGAATCTTTAAAAGGATTGCAAAAATCTGCCTACAGCTCAAGTTCCTGGTGCAAAGCCTGTAGAAACTTTTTACTGGTTCCTTGTATTAGTGTTCCAGGCTATGAAAGGGGTTATCTAAGAGTGATATAATTGATATAAATTGATGATAATTTCTTAGTAAATCATGCTTATTAGTTTCACTATTTCAAACAGAATGTGGCAAAGTTAGCAAACTCAAACCTTTCAAAATTGTAATGGTATTTAATTTATTTCATTTAGATTGCTGAATTTGTAAACAAAACTTGTAATTTCAACACAGAATGCAATCACTCTGAAAAATCTTGTTTTCTATAAAATGAAGTCAAATGTCATTATTTGTATTAATACTCTATAATTCTTTACTAAATAAGTCACACAACATCATTTCCATAATTTTGCACAGAAACTGGTACCACACTACCCAAGTGTTAGCTCGATCGGCTCACTGGAATTTTTAATTTGTTGCACAGTATTAGTAGCATGTAGGCCCAGATGTGTGTTGCAGGAATGTTGTTTCTATTCTAGGTCACTTGGCAAGATTATACACATGCTTTGGATCATATAGCAAGCCCAGGGTCTACTTATGTTTCAACTAGGGAAAGACAGAAGCTCTTCATTTACTGAACAATTCTTCAGCTTTTCCCTCTATCCCTGAATCTGCTTCATGGGACAAAGATAGAAGTCAGTTCTCGGGACACACTGGGAAGAAGATAATTGCCAGTGTCACTGAAGGTCTACCAGCAGAGGGATCTGTACAAGTCCTATTCATACCTATGTTCAACAGTTTGAAATAATTTGAGACTTTCTAGCTTGAACGACATTTGCATTTGTCAGGAGTTCCTATAACCCTTAATCAAAAGACGAATGTTCTTAAGAAGTGTGTGATTCACCTCACAAAAAAATGGATATCTGTAATTAAATGCATAGATCTGTGCTGGACACCTTAGACACCATTTGTCCCCCTTTTTGAAGCAAGTGGATACCCATGAAGCTTTAGTATATCTTCTATTAGAATTAATATTTTATTTTAGTTTTAAAAGCCTAGCAATAAACAAAACTGCCTAAACCCCATATAAACAGAACATTCATGATGAGGAACATTTAACCTTGAAATTACTTCTGTATCAGCATGTTGTCACAATTTGCTGCATGTTTTCTGCATACTTTTCCATTTGGCTGTGGTATTTTTCTTTCACATGAGTAATGCAAGTGAGAAAGTGATGAACCATCTATTTTGGCTCAATACCAAGTCTTGAGAATTTGTGCTTCATGTCTGACAGCTTTTAATAGAAGCTGGATTTAATCCAATTTTATACACTAAAAGAAAAATAGAAAACATTTTTTTTTGCTAGAGTGAGCATTCATAAAAGCACTGTGTGAGCACTATAGTTAACATTATTGGTCAGTAACTTCTTAATTTTAGCCATAGATCTAGAAGTGACAGCAGTTCCAGTTTTGCCATTTGGCCCATACTTTTATTTGGAGGGTGGTGGCGGTCAGGGTGGGGAACAAGCCTCATAAAACTCAGAGGTGCTAGGCTATCTTAGAGGTATTCAGCACATGGTCTCTTTTATGAAATTGTTAATAGGAATGCTAATTAAAAGAGTGACTGTATATCAACAAGTCAGATAAATTCCAGGTTATACAACTCCATCAATAACACTTTTTTGCCAACTCCCAAATATTTTAATCTAAAAATTAACTGTGTGGGCTCATCTTTCTCATGGCAGCTCACTTCGTGACGGGTGGTTTGCAAGAAATCTGATGCAAGCTCCAGAGAGAAGTAGTTAAGCATTCCTGCACATGATACAGCAAAACAATAGAACGATGACATTGTTTCAAGCTTTCGTACAACTTTTAAAGAATGAATTGTATTAAGACAATTGAGGGGCAAGGATCACATCAAAAATAATGATAGAAAAATGGAAAATGCTCAGAAAAAAATGTCATTACTGATACAAATATAGATTACAGATGTAATCAAAAACCTAGAAGCTGTATCTGTCTTTGACTCTTCATGTCAAATAGAAAATGATAGTTTCAAATACAGACACCAATTTATCGTCTTCTCCTGCCTCCCAGTGTCTTTCTTACTTGTCTCAGCTAAATATCAACTAATTCAGTCTTTTTAGTTTCCAAACTCGATTAGAAAGTAAGGACCAGACATTTAAAGTCGCATTAGGCATCACAATATATTTTATAATCTAGCCTGAGAGCTAGATCAAATGAAAGGTGATTCTGGCAGAGCAACGACCACAAGTTAGATTCCTATTCAACTTAAACCATGACAACTCCTTAGGTGAAAGTGCCATTGAAAAACAAAAGTCATGGACCTCCTTCCATTGTAAAAGGGAAGTAGGTACTTAAGCGCCAAATAATGTGAATTCATGACAGCCATTTCAGTAAGCTATCTATTGTATTTGGTAAGGAATTGTGAAGAAATCAGTGAATACTTAGATAACTGACCGTAGCTTTGTTTGTACATGGAGGGCTGTGTCTCCATAAAGAAGTAAAAGCAGAAAGAAGGCCTAATCCTAGTATCCAAGGCCAAGGGTCACCGTCTAATTGGTGTTCACACTTAGCTTACCTCCAGTTGTCTCCAGAACTGCTTTGTCCTGGGCAGATCTGTAGGACAACCAAGGAATAACTGAAAAATGAGATTGTTTGTAACTGACAGCAGTACTCAGCCAGTCTGCAAGAAGTGGCTGTTCACCACATGACAATACAAGAACTAGGTGAAACTCAAAATCTGTTAGGAGATCTGTTTAGAGCAGGTGAAATCAAGTATTTTTTCACAAGCAGGTACTGAATTTTGGGAAATGCCACAGGAGGCATGGCAGGCAGATATGATCAGCTAGTTCAAAAATGAATTAGGCAAATGTATGGGCTAAAGATCCATAAATGGGTACTAAAAGGACTAGGCAAGAATATACCTTCTATTATTCCTAGTACAATTCTGGATGCTGGAGGAGTATGAGAGGAAAAGACTGCAGGGAGTAGACAGGCTCACATGCTTTATTGAATAGCATCTGCTATTGCCAGTGTTTGAGACAAAATAGTGTGCGAGCTGGACAACTCAACTTCTAAGTCCTTTCTGTACTTTTTTTCCTGAAGCACTTGGTCATATTGCCCTCATTCAAGTGCTTTTGATTTTAGATTCCTGTTATGAAATCTTACAAAAACAATCCACCCAACTAATATACTGTTAGAGGTTTCTTCCCAATGATATGATTCTATGAGACTCAGCTAACACTTAACAGCAGTAAGAACAAAAGTCTGTTCTTCTGGTATCAGACTTGGACACATTGCAGTCCCCTTATCTTCAGAGCACAATGAAGTTCACAATTCTTGAGAATCGCAACAAAATTCCTCCACAATATGCACAGTAAGTATGGATATAAATGTAAACTATCATATAGTATATATCAATTTATTATGTGAAGGTCTCTAATTCAGTAACAGCAGACAAGAAATCTCTTACCCTCATCCATCTTTTTTCTGTTTTATGTTTACTTTCCAATACTAAGAGTATTTCTGTCCATTATTCTGTCCTTTCTCATTATACTTTTTTCTTTTCACTTTCCTTTCTACACTTTCCATTTTCCTCCTTTCTTATTCCTAAGTTATACCACAAGATACATGAAAAGGAAATTCAAATTATAACTGCTCAGCAGTGGCAATTTTTGACTGAGGAGCGATCTGGCATGGAGAACAAGGAGGCCTAACTGCAGAAGAGGTTAAACTGGCTGGCAGCGGGACTGCCAGAGACAGGACTCCTTGTGAAGAAGGGAAGCTTCCCTTGGTGACAAGGAATAACCCCAACACCTTGTTTTAGCCATCCTGGGAGTGCTCAGGGGCCACCTCTGGGCATCAGAGCTCCTACAAGGGGGTGGACCTGAGGCCAGGATGAGGCTCCCCATGCAACACTCACAGCATCAGTGCTGGTGTAAGCGTATACAAGGAATTGGCTCATATCACATCTCTGCAGACTTCTTGCTTATGGCAGTAGGACTCTGCACAATGTGCTGTTTTTGTTTTGTTTTAATATATGTTTAAGCACAAACGTACTTAATTTGCCTCAGGGGGTACAATAAAAATTCCCCAATAGGTATCTCTTGCTATCTCCCTGATTCTTCCCATTTCCTCTCCTTGAACTGACCTATTATGAACTACGATGCTGGAAGCAAATAGCTCTCCCTTAAATTTTCCTCAAAGCCTGTGGATGTTCCAAAGTTAGCTCCATCTTTGAAAAAGCCTGATACTAATCAAATTAATAATAAAAATATTTTCCCGAATTACATTTGAATTTTAACATAAAAATTAATCTGATTTTTATTGTGTTTCAAAGCCATTTAAGTACAACATGTTATTAGCTTGCTTTGTTTGTAGTCTTGTTTCTTAATTTCGTATTATTTGGTTAAAAATAATACGAAATTCTAAAAGTGTTGTATTAAAAAAACAGCTGAAGAATTTGTCATGGATTATGTTCCAGAAATATATATGACTCCTAGAAGCACTGACTTGTCTTGTCTAGATGCTATTTTTCTCCTTTTCTTCTGCTATAGTGATAACTCTAGAGAATATTAACACCACTGAATCTGTAGGCTCTGTTCCTTAGGTTTTAAAGATTCACTCTAAATTACCTTGGTTTCCACTTATATTTGTTCTTTTAGTAATTTTCAAACCATAAAGCTTTCCACATGAGGATACAAATTTTCTCCTATAGTTGCCCAGTGGAATACTGCCATCAGTTTCCTCAAGAAGGCAAGTGTTATAGAAAAGTTTAGCAAGAGTGCTACAGGCTACCTGTTAACTCTTTCTTCTTCCTCTTTTGTTTTTCTTCTTTTTTTTGGGGTGGTGGGGTGTGTTTGTCTTCTATTTTTTTGTTGTTGCTGTGTTTGTCTATGCATGCCTAGTGACAATGATCTAATCAATCAGTCATCCTGGAAGTAAAATGAGCATGCTCTGGTGGTATCCTTACTGGTATTTCTGTCATTCAGAATATAGACTTGATTCAGACTGTTGCACTTACAAACAGTCAAATTTAAATTAATAAAGGTTTCATTGGGTAAACACTGGGTTTAATTCTATTACTTCATAAGCAATAAAAAAATCCCTACATATTGCTCGTTGTTTGTACAGTGAATAAATCAGAAAAAGCCAATTTTCTAAAGTTATGCAAACAATTTAGTTATTTTTGTTATAGCAATGTTTTATAAACGGTAGCAGTAGTTTCCTTACTTAACTACATGTATTTATGTAACTGAATTCTACTGCCTTTTCTGCTGAATCAGATTGTCTCTGGCTTTATCATATTTATTATGTTTGTGCTGCCCAGTCATGTGTGGACGTTTGTTCAGGCCTTCCGAACACTCACAAAGTACAAATCAATATGCCATACCAGGAGCTGCAAACTGTGGGGACTAGAGCATGCCAGGTCTTCCTTCTTGTATGGACTTGTATAAGTCCATACGCGAAGGTTCAGAACACTTTTTTTACTTTAATCACTTTGCACTTTTATATTTCCATTTGAACTTTAAGGTATTGCAGACAAGAGTGTGTTTTCCTAAGGTATTATAACCTTGAATTAGATGGTTTTCTTTGAGTGTCATCTTGCTGTGTATGCCAACAACAGTGATTCTATCTCCTTTTCTGCTGCACTCATAAATACAATGGGGAAATGATGGTTATGTATCTGTTTTACCTTTGGTTCTGTAAGATAATAATGGCTGGAAAAGCATAGATTTCTACTTAATGTTATGAAGTTGGATTGACAAATAGTAGTCAATTATGTAGTATTGGTTCTCCTTAAAATCTTAAGGGCTTTTAATTCCTTGTAATTATGCAGATGTTGACTTTGGAATGTGTATATTTTAATTATCACATTATGTGTAATTTATTGTAATTTTCTTATGAGGCTGCAGTCCTTGTAGACAGCAGAAAGGTAGGACTTGGTCAATAAAGGGTTCTGTTGCTCATTTAGTGAGTTTGAAACAATAATTTCAGACTTACCATTTTTTCGCTTCTCCAGCAAATATGATAGAAAACAGAAAGTCATACTCAGCAGATTTAGCTTGTATTTTTGATTTAGCACTTTGAAATCTCTGTGAATGGCTACACCATAGCTTCCTGAAAAATTCTTTAATTTGTTCCAAATTATCACAATTAAGAAAAGGACTTTATAGCTTACAACATTATCTGAAAGCTGCATTTGGATTCATAGTAATCTGCTTTGGCATTTTCAAATTTCATTGTTGTAGAGCATTTATTTCATGTTGAAGTAGTAAAACTGTATGGTAATTGGTTATTGTTTGTACTGCTGTACTTTGAAACATTTCACTGCTGCCATTATAATCCTAGTATTTCTAGGGCTGTATAAATTATCCATGAAGTTTTGCTTTGGGCTAAAAATTGGCATGCAAATTGTGTGTCCATTTTTAGATTATATGAGCTTCAAAAAAAAGAATTCTGCTGTTACACACTTTTTTTTCCCCTTATACTTGGTACCTAAAAATAAGTTAACGTCTGACATTTAGAAAATTGAAATGCAGTTATGACTCTGTGATCAAATCCCATGAAGGGATGCGAACAGAAACTCTATATTTGCAAGAGGGCATGCATAAAAACATGCATACTCTTTATTATGTACAGTTCCCACTGTCTGAAAAATAGACTTAGTCCATGCATGATGCTGCATGCAGATGTGACTGGTAAGCATATGAGCAGTAGTCTGGTTATTTGAAGATCTGAGTCTTCATTTGCAGCACTTTGTGATACTGTTTAGTGATTTTTAGTACCAGTTCTCTAAAAATGCACAGTAACAAACAATATCAGCAGGATACCAATGTTAAAAGTCATATGGCAGAGAGTTTCAACATCAGAAAACTCATATTTTTATCATACTGATGTTGAATCAATGACTTCCCAATACAACATAGATTCTAGGTAGTTTGCTATGTCAAAGTATTCCAGTTTTCCAGAAGAGGTCACAATGTCTTCTAAATCCATGTCACAATGAAAAAAGTGAAAAACAAGAAATAGTTTGAATTGCAAAATAAACCATTTGCTAAACTACCACAGAGACTTGTGAGCTGAATTGTCCTCCAAACACCAGTGATCTTAATGCAGGACCTCTCTGTGGCAAAGCCTACAGGTACTTCATTTCTTATGCCAAAAACTTGGAAATACATAAATATACTTGCCACTGATTAACTTGATACATATATCACATTAAAGGCCAGCTACAAACTAAAGATAGTAAATATCAGCGTAAGGGAAAATAAAAAAGAGACAGTGCTTAGTTATGGTTTATTGGATTTTTGTGTGTGTGACTGTAATTTTGGCTTTCACATTATTTCTCCAAAAGACGTACTTTATAAATGAGATATACTGGTTTTTCCATTAGCCTTTGGTGATTGGCATATTTATCTCAAAATTAAAGATAAATCAGCAGTTGCAAAGCTCAGTTTCCTTGTATCAAAATAGCTGTTATCCCATTCAATGGGATTTTTAAATATATGTTTAAAAAATAATTTCTAACCTGAGAAAAAGGAGCAAAAGATCATATTTACCTGTTCAGATAATATCCTCCAAATTGGTGTCTATCTCAAACAGTAATCATAAACAGATGCCTAAGGAAGAGCAATGATAAGGCAAGAGCATGTCATAGTGAATATTCTTCCTGCCTTACATTATTTTCATCTCATGGCGGGTCCTGAGGCCGATTGGTTGTATCTATTGAGAAGTTCTCAGCAGAGGTCTCTATAAGTACTTATTCAATGCCTCCCTGAACCCATATAAATTCTTTGTATCCACAACATCTTTTGGCAAGGAGTTTCTCTCTTGCATGAGTAATGACTTCCTGTAGTTGCTGTGCACCTAAATCTTACTAACATCTTGCATCCTCTAAGAAAAGATAATAAATTTCCCTGTCCAATACCTTTATGCCATTCATTATTTTATAAACCTCTACTGTACTAATTTTTTATTTTATTTTTTTTTAGGCAGAAGAATCACACTATACTATCATTCAAGTGCTGTTGCCTGGTTTTGGACAGGTTTTTGTTCTTCGAACATTTGCCAGTTCAAATTGTTCTTTGGAGATAAGAGACAAGAACTACACCTAGTATTACAGATTTGAGCAAACCAAGGCAAGTTTTAAAACTGCATTCAAAATTTTGTATTACCAATGTCTTTTAAGGAATTTACTTTGAAGAAAGCCCAAAACATTTGGTTTTATGAGAAGGGTTGGTGCCAGCTGTATGTGAGAACACTTTCTTTCCTTTTTTCTTTTTTTACCTTTAAATAACATTTAACAATCTGTAATGATTTCTACAAAACACTTAAGTACAATATATGCAAAACATTTGATACTGTTCCACACAACATCCTTGTCTCTAAAATGGAGACACATGGATTTGATGGCTGGACCACTCGGTGGATAAGGAATTGGCTGGATGGTCACACTCAAAGAACTGAGTTCAACAGCTTGATGTCCAGGTGGAGACCAGTGATGAGTGGTGTCCCTCAGGGGTCCCTGTTGGGACCAGCGTTATTTAATGTCTTTGTCGGGGATATGGACAGTGGGATTGAGTGCACTCTCAGGAAATCTGCGGATGACACCAAGTGGAGTGCTGCAGTTGATATGCTTGAGGGAAGGGGTGCCATCCAGAGGGACCTTGACAGGCTAGAGAGGTAAGCCTGTGTGAACCTCATGAAGTTCCATAGGGCCAAGTGCAAGGTTCTGTACCTGGGTTGGGGCAATCCCAAACATGGACACAGGCTGGGCAATGAGTGGATTGCGAGCAGCCCTGTGGAGAAGGCCTTGAGGGTATTGGTAGGTGAAAACCTGAATGTAAGCGAGCAATGTGCACTTGCAGCCCAGAAAGCCAATCATATCCTGGGCTGCAGCAGCAGCAGTTTGGCTATCAGGTCGAGGGAGGTGATTCTTCCCATCTACTCCGCTCTCGTGAGACCTCAGCTGAAGTACTGTGTTCAGCTCTGGGGCCTCCAGCATAAGAAAGGCATGGACCTACTCGAGTGGGTCTAGAGGAGGGTCACGAAGACGATCAGGGTGCTGGAGCACCTCTCCTCTGAGGACAGGCCAAGTGAGTTGGGGTTGCTTAGCCTAGGGAAGAGAAGGCTCTGGGGAGACCGTAAACATCCTGCCAGTATCTAAAGGGGCCCTACAGGAAAGATGGGCAGTGTATCTCTTTATCAGGGAGTGTAGTAATAGGATGAGGGGTAACAGTTTTAAACTGAAAGAAGGTAGATTTTGATTAGATATTAGGAATAAATTCTTTACTGTGGGGGTGGTGAGGCGCTGGAAGAGGTTACCCAGCAAAGTTGTGCATGCCCCATCCCTGGCAGTGTTGAAGGCCAGGCTGGATGGGGCTTTGAGCCGCCTGACCTAGTGGAAGGTGTTCTTGGCCATGGCCGGGGAGTTGGAACTAGATGATCTTTAGTGTCCCTTCCAACCCAAACCATTCTATGATTCTATGATTCTAAGATTCTAAGATTCTATGATATTATGTACTACTATAAAGCTATGGGCATTTTTTTAGTCATCTGCTGGATTTCATTTGTCACTTCAGTGAATCAAATCTTTAAAAGTACATAAGGATATTTCCTTTTATATCTACTCTGTAATAAGCATGTGCTATGATTCTGTGCTATTTCTTTCCAATCTGGAAATTAATTAATTAAAAAAACAGCAACAAAATACACCTACAACTCTAAGTCATGTTCCTTAATAAAAGGCAATTTAAAATGAATAAAGCTGTATAGGTGTTATGGTGAAAATGAAAGGTTCATAAGATTACACAGAATCACAGAATCAAAGAAAAGTTTGGTGGAAGAAACCTCTGAAGATCACCTTGTCCAAGCCCTGCCTGCTCAAGAAGGGTCATCTAGACCCAGTTGCCCTGACCATGTCCAGACAGCTTTTGAGTATCTCCTAGGATGGAGACTCCAGACCTCTCTGGTCAACCTGTGCCAGTGCTCAGTTAACCTAGCAGTTAGAAAGTGTTTCCTGATGCTCAGATGGACCACCCTGTGTTTCAGCCTGTGCCCATTGCCTCTTGTCCTGTCACTGGACACCACTGAAAAGAGCTCAGCTCTGTCTCCTTTGTACCCTCCCTTCAGGTATTTATAGACACTGATAAGATCTCCCCAAGTCTTCTCTTCTCAAGGCTGAACAGTCCCAACTCTTTCAGCCTTTCCTCATAGGAGAGGTGTTGCAGTCCATCATCTTTGTGGCCCTTCATTAGACTCTGTATAGGATGTCCATGTCTCTCTTGTACTGAGGAGCGCAGACGTGGACACAGGACTCGAGGTGTGGTCTCGCCAGTGCTGAATAAAGGGGAAGGATCACTTCCCTCAACCTGCTGGCAATACTTAACCCCATGCAGCCCAGGATTCCATTAACATTCATTGCTGCAAGGGCACATTGCTGGCTTATGTTCAACCTAGTGTCCAGCAGGGCCCCTGGGTCCTTTTCTGCCAAGCTGCTTTCCAGCTGGGTGGCCCCAGTACATATTGGTGCATGGGATTGTTCTTCCCCAGGTGCGGGACTTTGTATTTCTCCTTGTTAAACTTCATGAGGTTCCTGTTGGCCAGTTTCTCCAGCCTTTTGAGGTATCTCTGCATGTCAGCACAGTGTTCTGGCGTAGCAGACACTCCTCCCAGTTTGGTGTCATCTGGAAAGGTGCTGAGGGCACACTCTGCATCATCATCCAGGTCTTTAATGAAGTAGTTAAACAGGACTGGACCCAGTAGAGACAGCTCAGGTACACCACCAGTTACTGGCCTCCAACTAGACTTTGTTCTACTGTTCACCACCCTTTGGGCCTGGCCATTCAGCCAGTTTTCAGTCCATTTCACTCTCTTTTCATCCGGCCCATACATTAACAGCTTCTCGATGAGGCTTTTATGGGACACAATGTCTTAGGCCTTACTGAGATCCAGGTAGACAATATTCACTGCTCTCATCTCATCTACCAGGCCAATCATTTAATCACAGAAATTTTTCAAGTTGGCCAAGCATGACCACAGAGCCATGCTGACTATGCCTGAAGACTTTCTTGTCCATAATGTGCCTGGAAATGGTTGCCCAGGTTAGCTCCTCTACCACCTTCCAAGGGATAGGAGTAAAGCTGATTGTCCTGTAGTTCTCTGGGTCCTTCTTTTTGTCATTATTGAAGATAGGAATATCATTTGCTTTCCTCCAGTCTTCAGACACTTCTCCCAGTCACCATGACCGATCAAAGACTATTGAGAGTGGCCTCAGAATGACATATTCCAGCTCCCTCAGCACCCATGGGTGCATGCCATGAGGGCCCATGGTCCTTTGTATATCCAGTTTGCTTAAGTATTCTCCAACCTGATCCTTTTCCACCAAGGCTACATCTTCCTTGCTCTAGCATTTCCCCCTGGTTGCTGGGAAGGCCCGTCTTGCTAGCAAAGACTGAGGCAAAGGCGGCATTCAGTCCCTCAGCCTTTTCCACGTCCTGTGCCACCCCTATGTCTTACTGCACTCCCAGCAAGACTATCCCACATCATAGTAACTTTGACTTCTCTAGCTCCATTACAGAGATTTTAAAAAGGATTTCTACTGGTCGCTACTGTACAACATTAATCTTGATCTCATTTCATTTTTGTGCTGTAACAAACTGAACCACCAGGGAGAAAAAAAGAAAGAATTCCAAGGACTTTGAGGAAAAAGAAGAAAACTAGTATACTAGTATAAGCTACCTCTGTCTGAGGCTACATCCTATGACCCGAACATATGTCCTAAATTAACTTCAGGATGGCTTTGTCATAGCTGAGTCTGTTACTTCTGAGGTCAGTCCTGACATATCCCTAGAACTGTAAGGGTACATACTTTTCCACATGTGGTATCAGCAGCAATAAGCTTCTCTTTAATTGCAGGATGTGAAAGGTCACTTTCATCCCCCTGTGCTCTGTTTCACCTCTCTTCCTCCTTCCTTCCCTCCTCCTTGACCCTGGAGCTAGGCCATATTTCTCAGCCCTGTCTCCATATTCCAGACATGTAGCAAGGTCTCTCACCCCCTAAAAGATGTTCTCAGCTTCGAGGAATTTCAGCATGTCTCCTCACCGAGGGTCAGAAATGTGAAGGACATTCCAAAGGCCATGGAAATGGGAAAACATGCATATGCTGTGAAGTACAAAAATGATTCATTATTGCAATTGAAAATCATCAGAAAAAGAACAAATATATCATGTACCTTTGTAAAGTAAGATAAATTCAATAGCTTCACCTAAATATGTTAGGGCATAGCTGAAGGCATTTTAGTTGCCTAGTGTAGACAAAACCTGTGAGGTCAATGGCATTGAAAATGCACAGAGAAGCAGAAAATGTGAGCAACTTTATACAGAATAGATTGAAGGCATCACTGCTAGGAAGGAAAAAAGATGAGAGATAAAAGAAACAGGAGCTCCCAACACCAATCTGCATTTGTAGCTGAAATTATTCCGTGGAGGCCCCTTTATCTGATTAATATTCTTTTTTTGAAATGTCAGATTCTGAGCACATAAGGTGGTGTGCATAGTTTGAGTAAATAAGGCAATATGTAATTGAATCTTTGTTTAACACTTTATATATATTCTGTTACCATATATTATATATAAGGAAGTGGACAAGCCACCCAGTGGGAAAGTGGGCAGATAGTTCTGGCCATTTAATAGACATCAAGGGTGTAAAAAATGTCAGCCACAGCAATGGATGTCTCATGCACCCATAGTCAAACTGAAGGATTTGTGTGACTATGAGGACTGTGCCCTAGTAATAATGTGCATATGAACCTTGCCAGAATAATCCACAACAGTGTTAAATAATGGTAATGGCACTATGTGCAATGCCTACATAGGAACATGACAGTGTAAGTTTAGCATGCCTCACACATGGAGTATGGGCATGCCAGTAGAATGGTGGTAGATGATACTCAGATACTTTTTTAAAGCCACAGAACAACAGAATCCTCAGCAATTATGAGCAGAATACAATGGGACTTTTCTGATCAAGTGGGAGCCATACAGGATCATGTACTCAAGGATAAAACTGTCTTCTGTCTGGCAAGTGACACAGAAGTTGCTGAGTGAATTGCAGCAGCAGCGTACAACCACACATCAAGCCATACATCATGCTGGAATGACTACCTGCACTACCACTAACTTGGTACATAGCACATACACAACTGCCCTTACATACATCTCCCACTGTTATTGCGTCTTTGTCAGATGGTTGCCATCATCTTCTGGACTATTATGCTTAGCATTACATTCTACCTTAATACTGTTTATATCTGCTATAGTGTTAGTCTTTATATTTTCATAGCTGTATTGTTGTGTATTGGTAACACCATAAAGAACAGGAAGCCTGCATTACATCCAAAGTGACCTCTCGCCTCTGAAGTCCTCTACAGCAGATTACAGAGTGGGCAGATGGATGGATGACAGACCAGGTTGCAACCCTGTGTGCTGTGAGAACAGTGTCTGTGGCCAGTATCCTGAACAACAGTGATTCCCTGGGGGAAATCGAGTAGTGGATTGTTGCACAGTGTCACAGATGCTTTAATCTTTGTAATGCTAAAGACCCTTCTATTTGCAATTGGGTGGTTTGTTTTTCACTTGCATCTGCATAACCTTTCACCTAAGTTGCTGTGGCTGTATTTTTCTGAAGCTCTTGTGGCAGTGTTTTTCCCTTGTTGCTTTCACGCATACTTATGTGTAGCTAGCTAGTAAAAAAGAGTTGAGTCCATTAAGTCATTTCTCAGCAAGCAGTTTTTTGCTGATTTTTAAAAGATGACAATAATTTTTTATGTCTACTAAAATGAATTGAAAAAGAAAAGAAAAAAATCTGTGAAGATTTAAAAAAAAGGAAGAGATGTTCTAGTATCATTTTTTTTCCTTCTTCTTTTCTGTCTATATCCTTTAGAATTTTTCTTAGTCACCTTTAAATTCATTGTATGTCCTGTCTGTGTCAAGTCAGTTTCTGGATTAGGGGACCAGTTTGGATGCATCTTTTCTTACCCCCTTAATCATAAGGTAACACATATCGGAAGACATCAAAGTGTCTATACATGTGCATTTCTGTTCAACACATGAAACCCCCTTGGAATTCATATATCTAATTATCTCAGAAGTATGGTTACTGTTATGGTTACCTGACTAAGCAGGTCCAAGGAAATGTGACTTGCTCCCTTACACCTATTCTTTTTTCTTTGTTTTGAGTTGTCCTGGTTTCAGCTGGGATAGATTTAGTTTTATTCTTAGTGGCTAGTACAGTACTGTGTTTTGGATTTTGTGTAAAAACAGTGTTGATAGCACACTGAAGTTTTCAGTTGTTGCTGGGTAATGCTTATACTAAGTCAAGGACTTTCCAGTTTCTTTGGTCCTGCCAGCAAGAGGGCTGGAGGGGCACGGGGAATTGGGAGGGGACACAGCCAGGACAGCTGGCCTGAACTAGCCAAAGGGATATTCCATACCATATGACATCATGCTAAGTATATAAACTGGGGAAGAAGAAGGAAGGCGGGGACATTTGGCATTATGGTGTTTGTCTTCCTGAGTAACTGTTACTCATGCTGGAGCCCTGCTTTCCTGGGGATGGCTGAACACCTGCCTGCCCATGGGAAGTGGTGAATGAATTCCTTGTTTTGGTTTGATTGTGTGTGTGGCTTTTGCTTTACCTATTAAATTGTTCTTATCTGAACCCTCGAGATTTACATTCCTTACTGATTCTCTTCCCCATCCCTCTGGGTGAGGGGGAGTAGCGAGCGGCTGCGTGGTGCTTGGTTGCTGGCTGGGGTTAAACCATGACATGGGTTTGGGGGGCTTTTTTTTTCTTTTTTTTTTCGGTTGTTGGTTGTGTTCGGGTTTTTTCTTTCTAATTCTTGATCATAAGTATAATTCTGAAAGATTCTTACAGATACAACAATCAACTTTCTTGTTATGTTCCTCTGAGCCAGTCCTGCATGGCTGCAAATGAATCCAGTCAAAAGGAAAGACAGGCTCACGGTTATGTCTGGCACTATTGGCATTAGTAGCACCTTAGCAGCTTGATATGAAGTTATTCTAGCACCTCTGTCAAATATAAAGGCAAGAGTGGATTAACATTCTAATTTTAAATTTACATTTGAAATTGATTACTGTATAAGAAGAACAACTTTCACAGATGAACCTGCTCAGCTAACTTCATATGAATAGTAGTAAGTAATTTAGCAACCCCTTTAGATTCCTCTTAGAAAACACAGGAAAATAAACAATTCAAAAACTCATCTGAATAATGTCCAATTTATTCCTTGGGATACCATGAAACATAGCTAGGGGAAGAAAAAAAAACCCAAATGCACACACACAAACACCAAAACCCAAAACAAACAGTTTTTCTCCATTGACATTAAACGACTTCACAAGACTATCTCGGATGTAAGTTCTGAGTAAAATGGAAGCCATTCTTTTTATATGGGATACAGATTTAAAATGATGGCTCCTGTCTCATAATGCTTGGTAGGACAAATTATCCAGGGATGAAACATAAGACATCAAGACATGAAATACTAAGACGTGAAATTACTTAGAAACCAATACCTGCTTCCTGGAAGCTGTGGCTATTAAATGTGTGATTTCCTTTAAATTCCTCAATATAGTTAAAAAAGCAGAAGTGAAAAGATCAAAACACAGTTTCTTAAGTCCTCATTTAGTAAAGCACTACACTAGACATACAACTGATGGACTTAGAATCCTTGATTTAAAACCCTTCATTTCAAAGCAAGATATTTGAAGTCAAATTGAAACACTGACTTGAAACACTTGCTTAGGTATATGTGATTGTGGGTTTTGATGACTGCTTAGGTATAGACAAGAAAATAAAGACCTATTCCCGCCATTGTTACAGCAAAACCACAGTAACCTCTGGTTTTATTTTACCATTCACTCTTTAAGAATTCTGAAGTTTTTGTAATTGGGGTACAAAATAAGAGTCTGTTTCTTTTTTTGTCCAGACCAGGACGGAAAACCGAGATTAAATAGTTGAAAAACAACATTTGCTGCCTAAAGATAGGGATATATAATATCCCTAAAACATACTGTGTCATAAAAGGTTATTGTACCATTTTCATGATACAATAGATATCATTCCTGTTTCAGGAATAAAAGCATAGACTTCCATGTTTACAGAAGACATATTCCCATAGTCTTTATTATATGAACATATTCAGAAACTTCCCTTTATGGACATATAGTATACATACATATTAATTTAATTCTAGAAAATCCATATAAATTTTCTGGGCTAGTGTTTTCAATATGTTATATTTTGACAGTTAGAAAAAAGTCTGATTTATTTTTACTTGTTCCCAGTTCATAATTTATCAACATTATGTTCATTTAGGTTAACAGAATTGTATATGTCAATATGTTATTATTAAAGTATTTCTGACCACATACTCATTTACAGAACAATGACACTTCTCTTTCTGAAAATACGAAACGTGCAATGTGCTATCACTTAATATACTGTGAGAAAAAACTCAAAAAGAGATAACGAAGAATTTCAAAATCGTATTTTCCTCCACAAGTATGCATTCAAGTAAATTCAATGAACTGAATATTTGACTAATGTCATTGTGACATTAAAAAAAGACAGAAATACTACAAAAACCTTCCTTACCATGCACAGTTGTTTTTTAAACTTCTCTGAAAAGCTTACAGGCATTTAATATTATAGCTGAATTTCTCAGCTGTCTTTAGACGTTGTGTGGGTGGACTGAAAGAAAAAAAAGTGATTAGCTGCTTTATTCTTCCTGACTTTAAAACTGTGGATTTCTTTTTAGTTATTTCTCAATATGTCCTTTATGACTAACACCCAAGGATAGACTCTATTGATTAGGATTTTGTCCTTCAGGTGTCATAGAGTAGTGTAGATTACCAGAATATTTGAAAATTCTACAGATAGATGAGCACAATAAAAAGGCTGCAAACTGCACACTTAGACTTTTATTGATAATATTAGTGAAAAATAATAGCCAGTTTGAAGATTTTACATAAGGTAAAGCTTATTTTTGTTTAAAAGAAGTATTATGGAGGCATGAAGAATTAAGGTTGAAGATTAAAAAACTAAACTAATATCCACAGAAGAAAAATACAACACCATGAAATAACCTCTGCTATGTAGGAGGTCAGATCAGGTGATCTAATGGTTTCTTGTGGCCTTAAATCTGTGATACTATGAAATTTCCCATCTTGTCACAGTGTAGATCTGCTTTTGTTGAGAATCAATATGTTCAGTCAGAGACTAGAGATCAGATGGAGAAGATGGCTCTGGGAGGCACAACAGCAATGAGGTTTGGGTAATCAAATCCAATACATCACAAGTGACGAGACACAGGACAAAAAAGGTGTGAATTTGAAACCCAGGAAAGTAAAAAGAGGCATTAGAAAGTTTAGCTGTGTTAAATGATCTAAATGCAAAATGTTATAAAGTTCTAGCTTCCTTTTATGTCTTTCATAACGCACATGCTTCCTTTCACAGCTCGCTGTGCTTGACTGCTTACTGCTTTGTTGCACATACTTTGATGTGATTCTACAAAAGGTTTTCCTGTGCTATGTATAACCTGGGATCTGCAAGTAAATTGATTAGCCTTGCCACCTTATACAGTCACCATCCAACTTGGTAAAGAAGACTTATTTCTTGTGAGATCCATCTGCTCCATTGGCTCGCAGCTCCCTGAAGTGGCAGAAATCCAAGCCCTGGACAAGTTTCCAAAAGTCAGAAGAAAGCAAGGCTTTTGTAAACCTAACTGGGAGATCATGACAGACATCTGACAATGAAAATCAAGGGCTTTCTGGGAAATACGGTCACATTAGCGCTGAGTTATTCAATGTGTCTATTGTGATGAGGATCATATTTTCATGTTTAGCATTTACAGTATGGCAACTATAGTATCAGTACTCATCTCTCATCAGTAAATGGTAACTGTCAGTATCCATGTGGTTTGGCAAACCATGTGATAGACTTCTGTGAGAGACAAGCATTTTCTAGCCCACTGAGAAGCTAATTAACAGAAAGACCCAAAAGATTCACTAAAGATTTTGGGAACAGAAGTCTGAGCTGGGGTTGAATGCCAGTATAAGCAGGATATTTCACGCTGCTGGTATAATCACCCTCTTCACAAATGATGGTTTCTATCCTGAAGCCGGTTCAGAGAAATAACGATAAACTTGCAATTTATGGCAAAACACAAAACTAACCCCCTAAATGAGTATGAAACTTTCTATCTTGTCTGAGCCTTGCTACTTTTTATTATTTCACAATTTACTTTTGTTGGTTCTAAATATGTTTGTGTGCTTTTTTCTGTGGTTTTTTACTTCTTCATTTTGATCTTATGCACAGTATTATAAAAGTCTATTCAAGATAAACACACAAAGGCAGATATTGAATCTACTTTTTTTTTTTTTACCATAAACTGCTTTTTCTATTTTACAGTTTTCAGATCCCCAAATGTTTTTAGTCCTGTTCTCCAAGGTAAATCATCTACCCCACAATGTAAAGTTCTACTCCAGTCTTAGTTTTGACCCATAAAGAGGAAAAATGCCAAAAATTCTGTGAAGTTCAGTGGTAAGGTATCTATTATTTATGACTAATGAGGAAAGCAGCAAGAATTTTAGTGATAAGGAGTAGTACAAAAATGGAAAGCCAAGTTAGAAAAGCTGTGAGTAGAAACCAATAGCAATTAGACTGGATTTAGAGCCTTTATAATTTTTAAACACTATGAACATTATTTTATTTTATTTTTTTAAGTATGAGACACTGAGATTACATATATCACTTGTCACTTAAGGAAGCACATTTTAAATGTTTATCTACTGTGTTGTACTATAGCATACCAAGTTTTGCAAGTAAAGCAATTAACATGCTAGATCCGTTGTTTCTGTAAAATACTTGGATACACAGTAGATGCATCTTAATGAAAAATAATCAGAAGAGTACAGTGTGGCCTGCTTAACTCAATCAACAACTACATGGAATTCTTAAAGACTTAGAACTCCAGAAGACAATACTATATACCCATACAAGTAGGTAGAGGTGAGACAGAGGGTGAGGAGTGTAGATAGATATATAGAATTTCAGGGACAATCCCATCTACCTATTTTAGGGCATGACCTTCTCGCAGTGAAGATATAAGACATATAACTGTGTCTGTGGGCAGTGCACTCTGCTGAATTGACAATGTAAGGGAACACTCAGAAATATTGGATGTTTCCATGCTTTCAGGATGCTGTCTGTACAGAGGTCCTTAAAAGGCATGAACTTGTGAGGGGAGATGAAATCGATCACTATCCTTTTAAAATCACAGTTTAGTAGTTACAGATCATCGCTCAGAAACAGGGGGTCCTATTGTTCAAGCTAACAGCAGCTTGGATGAATTTGAACAAGATGTTCTGAAAGGAAAGAGAGTACAGACACCGAGACAGAAAGATTCCCACTTTATAGTTCTGTGATATAGATACTCAGCCTTATATAAAAGGTCAACATCACCCCTCAGCAGACCTCATTTACAGATCTACATAAATTTCATTTTCTGTAAAGCAAAGGGTAGGAGATGGGCACCTGTCTCCTATGACACTTTTGTGCACGTAGGATTATGACACTTAATAAGTTTAGTCACCTACATGTTTAGACAGTCTTGAACTGGTATGGTTTTATAGTATTTACTGAGTTTTATGCCTAATGTGACTAATGCTATTTGTCTTTTTAATAGAAAATACCAATCATTCAAAGCAGAGCTTCTCTGTAACCTTTAGACCAAAAGATACTGCTAAGCACAAAGAAGCATCTGTCACACATTGGTTCTGGTTGTATTAAAAGCATTGTTTAATCCTCATCCCTTTACAATAGGACACATAACATCAGTATGTTCCAGAAAAAACCCCAAGTAGATCAAAAATGCAAATAAATATTTGAGCATTACATCAGGTGCCTTCTGTTCCCCTGAATTACTGGCTGTTTTTCAAAAGTCAGTATATTTGCCAAACTCATTGTGCAGTTTGGCTCACCAGATGCTAATAAAAATGCAAATCCTCCATCGAAATCTAAACCCGTTGGCATATTTCAGTACTTGCAGTAATCTCATGCTTAAGATTTTATACTTTCACCACTTGACCTGTAGCCTTGTATATTCAGCCCAAGCTTTCGGAAAGCTTTTGCTGATGCAACAAATACAGAGAGAAGGACTGTTTCCTCTACTATGGATCAGGGAATGTAAATCATGTTGCCTAAATTTGCCTGCTCCTGTTGGTGAAAATACTTGTGAAATACCTCAACACAATTGCATTGCATGTGTGTTTGCAGCAGTAAAGACCGTTGTCACAGCTCAGTAAGCCACACTGCGCACTCACTTTTTCAGCCTGGCAGTGTAGTACTTCTATGGCTACCATACTACATGCAGGCATCCTGTAAAGAAAATTATTTATTCAATGCCTATTTTGAGAAACAAAAGGACAAGAACATTATAATAGCTTAGGCTGAAATTCAGGGTAGAAAAGTGTTCCATCAATCCAGTCAGATATTTTTTGCGCGGTTCTGCTTGGGAGCAGATTCTTTGTCTAAAGTTACCATTAGCAGAACATGTGTCTTCCTTGGAACACCCAGTCCCACAGGTTTTTGTGTTTACTTTCCAGAATAGTAGTTGGATCCCTTCTAAATTCACCAAAATATTAGACGGTGGAGAAAAGGGTAGAAGAAGGCAGCACACATTTAGGTCAGTCTGTGACATACAGCTCAGATGGGACAGAAGCGTGCCTCTAGACTCAGGAGCACAGATCTTCCAGGTCTCCCATGATACAATTCCTGATTCCTTCTTTGTTCTCCTGTAGAGATGCATGTTTCCTTCCCTTTCCTTGAGACAGAATTAAATATGCTGCTGTCACTCCTGATATGTTCTCAATGACGTCTAAATTTGTTCTCCGCAGACTCCACAGAGCCTCTTCAGGTAAGCTATTCTAGTAACTCGTTATTCCTATCATTAAAATGTATTTTCAGGTGTTATGTTGAAATAGTGTATTTCTCTTCTTTCCTCCTACACACAAGATTTGAACCAAGGACCAACCTTGGTATTGTTTTTTATCCAGAACCATTGACAGCTCTATGTTTTGTAATAGTCATAAAGAAATACAGCTATATCCAGTGTTAAAGACTTCCTTAATAGTTTTTTTGGCTTGGTTTGGTGTTTGGGTTTTTTTTCAGAGATAGAAGTTGTTATATCAGAAATTAAGCCAAGTAGTCATATAGACAATAAATCTGACCTTTTTGATATCATTCCAATAGTTGCAAAACAACAACTTAATTAAATTAAATATTAATATAAAGAATACCATAAATTAAATGGGACACAAATTTCATACTATTCTTGAAAGAAAATTATCAGTAATAGAAAATCAGACAGGAATTTTGATGCAATTAAATGACCTAGCTGAAAGAAAATTTATATAACCCGTCTTCAAGACTTTAATAAAACAATAAAATTAGCAGCAGAGCTATTTATAAATAAGGAAGATCAAACATGTTCAAGGCCAAGAAGATTGTATATACCAGTTTAGATTGTGTTATTATCACAAATTGTAAGAAGTCAAAAATTATAGATCCAATAGCACTAGCTGTTGAGAATTGAACTTTCAAAAAAGGCAAAAAAAAAGTTAGAGATTTCATAGCAATGTACTGTCATAAAAACACTAAAACCAATATATAGTCTGTATTGGAGTCTCAAAAAGTATAATGGTATGCTACTTTCCAGTATGTACATGCAACCACTTTTCAGTCCATTAGGGCTCAGTGTGCTCTTAGAAAGTTTCTGGGTGCCTTACAGCCTCTATGTATGGATGGGAGATGAATGGATAAGGACAATTTATTAGTATAATGAGCAATGGTATGATTCAATACGAATCAGTAGTAGTCTACTGGGTGAATATGTAATATAATAATAAATAGTAATATGAAAAGAAAAGACTTTATCTTATGGTGAATATCTATGTTTGCAATGTGGAGGTCTAGGGATGGTACTTTGGTCAAGGGCAGGCAAGTCCATGCATGTAGACTTCTGTGGTAGTCTTTCTTATCGCTTATGACAGTTTCTTCCATTTTTTTTACAATTTAGATATTAATCACTGGGATAACATCTGAATATTTCTACAGAATAGCTTAAAACTATAGAGTAGCTAAAAACTAAACCTTCTCATGTTGCATATATCCTATAATAACCAGGAATATTTCTTGAAATCTGTAGTCTGTCAGGCCACTATTTCATAAATCCATAGAAGATTTGATCATTGCCTGATGATTCATCATTGTCTGACCTTATTGAAAAGTTTGTTTTTTATGAAAGTGTAAGCACTTGTAGAACTGCAAATATTGAAATAGGTCTGTCTTTCTGGATATCTACAAGTAATGTTAAGAAATTGTTCTTTTTCTAAAATAAAAGAATATCACAATTATCTGAGTACTATAGAATAAACCTGAGTGTTTTCCTAGTGAATCTGAAGTTTATTTGTTCCCTCCAGGTTCTATAATATCACATTGGATTATAGCTACACCAGTTTGTATCAACTGACTATTTGCCTCACTAAGCAGAGCACTAATGTGTACCAAATGTATTATAAGTTTTTTTTATTATTATTACCATAGTTGTGGTATGACTGAAAGCAGTTGAATTGTAGTGGTGAAAGTCAAGATTTCAGAAAAAAAGGAAAAATTCAGACTGTTAGAACTCTCAGAAAGAGAAATAATGGAGATACAGCATAGCCTCTGAAAGCAACAATTTAAGAAGCTTTTAAAAAGTTGCTGCCTGCGTATGAAAGGAAAATTATGGGGAAAAAACCCACACTTGCTATGTGTATATTTTGCAAGTAATAGTGAAGAACATGTTTTGAGTGCAGTATGTACAAGTACAGAGGTCACCACTCTGAGGGAGAGGTTTCTCTTCTGCTGGTGAATGACAGCCCTGGTGGAGCAATCTAAGAGTAATATTTGTAAGACTGAAAAACAAGAGTTTCTTTGAATAATAAAACACTGGCATAACAAGAAGAAGCAGAAAAGTTCAGTTCTTAATGCGAGATGAATCTGTAATGCAAACCAGAGGGAAAGTTTCTCTTCAAAAGTAAGTAGTAAAAAACCCCCATGCCTTTGTATTCTTAGAATGTTGAAAAATATATTGTGAACATCACATCTGTAAGAACAAGTTTAGTGAATATGGCAGATTATTTCTAGTTGTCACACCACTTTTCTTGCCATCTGTGAATATAAAATATAAATAGACTGTGACACAAAGTTTTTGCTTCAGTCTTCCTGAATTCCTTACTGCAGTAGCCACCACCTTTCTACTATCAAAACTGGAGAACTACTTCTTTTCTTGAAAGGTTTTTAAGTGACCTCTGTTAAGATACAGTGCACCTAAATGATTTTCTGCTGTACTTTTATTTATGAGACATCATTTATCTAAACATGCATTTAGAAACAATAATTAATAAATATATGAGTGAGAAAGTAGAAGAGATTTTTCTGTGTTAGCAAAAGTCTGCCAAAATACACTTTTAAACTTAAATCATTACAAATTGTGTTACCTTAAAGCTATGGCTGATCATTATTTTCAACAAAGAATGTATGTGTATTTGTGATTTCATTTATATTTTTATTTCATATTAATTTCATTTTTATTAAAATTGTTTTATAATTAACAGGACAGGAGAAGTTCTGTTTTTCTTTAAGAGTACCTAAACATTTTTTGAAAGAATATACTTTTTATTTACTATTTGTTCATTTCTTTATATCCTTTTGGAGTTGTTTAGCAAAGGTCCTGGAAAGGAATTCATATGACCTGAATTTGTCATCTCTGATAAGGATAACTGTGTATGAACTGGTCATTCTTGGCTTCTTTTTTTACTAATAAAGAGAAATGACCACTCCTGGGATTAACTACATCTTGTCACATGGCTATAAAGAACATAGACGCTCAATTCAGTTGCCTTGATGTAGGCATCTTAGGCTTTCTAATTCACATCACAGGCTCCAGAACATCTGCCCAGGATTGGCAGATGGGACTCAGAAACATGCTTTTTTGAAGGGGCAGAAGAGAAGCTAGGACTACGTAAGTGTCTTAAATGGTGCTAGAAACCTAGGTTTAAGCTCCAGCAAATGAAGCAAATAGAGCTCAGGAACATAAGCTCTTACGCAGGTATCTACAAGTGTTTACGCTTAGAAGAGTGTAGCGGGTTAATCAACATTGATAATATACAGTTGTGGGCTTGCTTCTGGGGTGGTGGTTTGGCTGATGTGGATAATGTACAGCTGTGGTTTGTTCGGGTTAAGTAGTTAAATAGCACTGAGGAGCCCAGAAGAGGAGGAGCACTGGTGGAAGGGAGCACTGGGTGAAGAGAGAGAAGAGACTGGATGAAGAAGAGCCCAGGGCTGGAGGAGAGGCCCTGAG